>OY856411.1:1307230543-1307568043 GCA_963693085.1 Alisma plantago-aquatica | reverse complement strand
AAACCCTTGAAGGCTGAAGACTTGTGTAAGAGTAGGTCAGACCTTAGAAGAAGGTTGAAGTCTCTTGGAAAAGTGGGTTAGTCCTTGATAAGGTGGAAGACTCTTTGTGTTGGGATGGATATGTTCTTCGCTAGTCATGTTTTGTAACTCTTATAGGTGAATATTAAGAGAAAATGATTGCAAAGTCCTTGAGGCTGACCTCTCTAGGTAGTGGACTGACTCATTCCTAGTTTGGAGAGTGGAACAACTCTAAACGACCTTGTCAAGTGCTTGGTATCAATTCCTCTCATCCTTGCTATGCTTATTAGTTAGGACTTCAAATTGCACTTAAGATGTTGGTTTTGATTCATATAATTTGAAGGTCTAATCCATCTTGTCAGAATTTTTGAAGCTCTATTCACCCCCCCTAGAGCCCTAGATCCAACAAGTGGTATCAGAGCTAAGGATCTTCTCCAACAATCTCCCACGATACAAGCAGATGGGTGGCAACCTACTTGGTTATCTCAACATAGAGGGATGCATCTCCATGCGTCCTCCAGTCTTTGATGGAACCAACTTCCTCTATTGGAAGAGGCGCATACAATTCTACATTCAAGGCATGATCTTTAAAATGTCAAAGGTAATGGTCACACCATACAAGGAGACAACTGGAGTTGTTTCAACATGGAGTGAAGCTGCACATAAAGAAGCCCAACTCAATGCCAAAGCCATAATCATCCTCTATGCAACCCTTACCCCAATGGAGTTCAACTGGATATCATCTAGGGAAACCACCTATGAGAATTGGGACATACTGTGCATCACTTATGAAGGCATAAAGCAAGTCAAGGAGGCTAAGATCTACATGTTGAACAACCTTCTAGAGAACTTCAAGATGGGAAAGAAAGAAGGGATTAAGGATATGTACTCAAGACTCAATGTCATCATCATGGGATGGCTGCATTGGGTAACACTTTGGATAGAGGTGTAATCAACTCATAGATCTTAAGGACTCTACCTACGAGATGGGAGTCAAAGGTCACCTCCATTGAAGAAGTGAGGAGCCTTGGTGACATCCCAACCAAAGAACTCATTAGAAACCTCCAAGCCCATGAGCCAAGGCTTGACAAGCAAGAAGAAGAAACCAAACAAGAAGAGAAGGAAGCCAAGAAGATCAAAGATAGTGCTTTCAAAGCATAATTGGAGGTGGTCATCCTTCAACATCAACTTGCTTTCCATACTTTTCCTTCCTCCTCTAGTGAATATGATGTCCCAAGTGAGCATGAAGCCGACTACATCAAGGGCAAACACTTCAAGGAAAAGCAAGCCTCCTCCTCCTCTACTCCTAGATGCTGCAAGTGTGGACAAAAGGGGAACTACAAGAATGAATGTCCCAAGTCTAGAAAGTAATACCACAAGGGCAGCTCAAAGAAGGAAGAGGAGTACATGAAGGAGACCAAGTACAAGAGGAAGGATAAGAAGGAGAAGAGACACAAGAATGCATCTCATGCAGCTTGGTAAGCTTCATCCTCAAGTAGCTCAAGCTCTGAGGAAGATGGGGAGTGTCATCTTGCACACATGGCTTCTACTAGTGAAGAAATTAGTGAGGTAAGTGACGTAAGTGAGGTAATCTTGCATGAGTTATCTAAGAAAGATATTATTGACATGCTTGTTTCTACTCGTTCATCTTGTGTTAAATGTAAATAAAAAAGAAAATGGTTAGGAAAAATTATGGAAGATTTGTATGCTAAATTGAAATTCTTGAGCTTAATGAGAAAACTCATCCTGAGAGCATTGATAACTTGCAAGGGCGATATTTTGATCTTGAGCTCCAATACAACGGAGTTGAAGTAGATAATGGTGTCTACCTTAAGAACATTGAAACTATTAAGGAAGAAAACCAAAATTGTGTAAAGGAGCTTGAAACTCTTAAAACTAAAAATGCTAAATTTAAGCTTCTGGTAGATGCTCATAGGCATGAAAGAGATGTCTATCTTAAGGATATTCAAGTGCTTAAATCTAAAAATGCTAGGTTACTTGGTGAAGTTAATGATTTATCTTCTATACCTGTCTTACCTAGTAATGATGTTTCTTCTATTTCTCTTGAGAAGTATTCTTATTTAACTAAAGCCCTCTATCTTGAGGTTGACCAAGTTTGTGCTAGAGATGATATTACTAGTTTATCTTCTACTATCATTTATCATAATTATGATAATCATAGATTAAGAGAATCTCTACAGAAATTTCTCAAAGGGAAAAACTCCCTAAATGAAATCCTTGACCATTCTACCAAACAAAGTGGTACTTGTATTTTGGGATTTGTAGGGGGAGCACCAAAGGGTAAGAACAAAGACAAAGATAAGAAAAAGAGCAAGGAGACCTCTTTCATTGTAGGAGAGTCTTCTGGCACTAAGAATCCTATGGTTTGTTATTATTGCAAGTGTGATGATCATTACTCTACTTATTGTCCTTACAAGCCGATGGGGACTAACCCAAAGATGAAATGGGTCCCCAAGCTAACTCTGGATCCCAAAGTTTGAGTTGGGAACTAACATTCTCCTTTCTTGCAAGAAAAAGGAAGATGGATTGTTGATAGTGGTTTCACTAAGAATATTACATGTGATATAAGCCATTTAAACAACTTCACCAAAAAGGAAGGAGGTTCGGTCACCTTTGGGGACAATAAGAAAGGTAAATTCAAAGGTGAGGGTGATGTAGGTGAATCCTTGTGTATCAAGAATGTTCTTTTTGTGGTTGGCCTACATCACAATTTAATTAGTGTCAGTCAATTATGTGACAATGGTTACCTTGTTTTATTTAGTTCCTTTGAATGCTTGATTCTATATTTACTCACCTACCAAGTTATATATAAGGGAACCAGAATTGGTAATCTTTATGTTATTGTTCTTGACTCTATTAAGCCTATTGTTGGTAGATGTAAGGCCCATAAACTTGCTTAATGAGTTGAATAAGCTTATTTATCATAATTTAATTTTTATAACCCTAATATAACCTTTTGATATGCTTTTAAATCATAAGATAAGATTAAGTTTCAAATTTGATCCAATTTGGACACTGTTTGAGCAAGTTATGCAATTTTATGCACATTTTAGACTTTTCTACAATTTACCCAATTGAGAGGTTTTATTTGCAATTTATCACTTGCATCATGTTCTTTGGATATTCTATCATCATTATTGAGCTTTTTGATACATGGGACACCTTTTTGAACCTTGATTTGGAGCTATTTTCTCCAAGGATATTTTAGTGTTTACCCCTTCATGGATGAGCTACCTTTAGTATCTACCAACTAATGAATGATTTGTTTTTCTTGGAAATTCAAAAAATGAGGGATAAGCATGTCTCTATGGATTGTGGCGGAGCTTCTTATGTGTGTTCTTGTATATTCTTAATAGTTTAAGGCCATGGACCCTTGGAAAGATACTAGAACTTCAACTTTTCATTTTTATTTATCTTAAAGTTTCATATACTTATCCCTAAGCAGAAAAATGAGCCATTTTCTCTACACCACTTCCCTCCTTCTATGAACCTCGTTCTCCCTCTATGCTTGTGTAAATTTCCTATCCAACAAAGAAGGAAGAGGGGATCTTCTTGAAAAACGAATCTAGGGTTGCAATTGACTTCTTTTTAGGATTTGAAAAGTTTCCTTCTAGTGATCTTGACCTAAAAGAGTAAGAAATTCTTCTTTCCTCCATTTATTTCTTTGTTATACTTCCTCCTATCTTTCTCCAGGTCAGAAACTTGATGTTCCATGGTAGAAATTTCTCTAAAACTCTAAAACCCTACCTTTCTTGCTCCTTATGCTCAGGGTTTGCTCATTTGATGAAGAAAGGTGCTAGATGGAGAAGTTCACACCTTATACTTGAATTTTGTACCCTACCTGCTCGAGTTTTCTTCTTTTTGGGATTTCATCTTCTCATTATAGGCAAGTTTTATAACTTTCTCCACATTTATTGCTTACCATAAGCTTGCTAGCTCATGTTCTTTCTTGAAAATGATGATCCATGCACTAAAAAGCTATGCTTGACTTGGATTTTGATTTTTATAATGTTCCCTATTCTGATTTCAGTTCTAGATGAACTTGTGATCATGTGTACGTTATTACTAAGGTATAATATGACTTGGATCAGGTTGGTTTGACAACCTATGGTGCTAAGCACCTATCAACCAATGGTCTATTTTAGGGTTTTAAGTTGATTTCTTTTATAAACCCATGACCCGATGATGGTACCATGGCAACAACCCTATGGTGTTGTCTTCATGACAATTGATGGTCGGGATCAAAGGTGTCAGATGATGGTGAAAACCTATGGTCACCCCCTTAGGTCAAGTTTTGGATCAACTAGAATTTTAATGATCAACTATTAAGTACCCCACTGGTGTTATCAATCAATGATGACATTAGCTTAATATTTGATGTTGATTAATGAATATAGTGCTGGTGTAACAATCTATGGTGAATTAATGGTCACAAATGATAGTGGAAAACCTATGGTTAGTTAATCATATAGTTGTAGCATCAATTAAGCCTTAGACCAACGGTTTCTTGGGTCGCTTGATGCAATGGTCGAACCTATATTGTAATTGATGGTTTGAACATTTGAACTTGACCCAATGTTAATATCTAATGTTTATTCCACCAATAAAGTGGAATGATGGCTAATGTAATATGTTGGTCCTAATAATGTGATTTACATGGTTTCCTTTATATGATCAACTTAAGGAGCTTACTTATTGACAATGGATGGCTTGTTTAAAATGAACAGTCGATTGTGGGTTTTACCCTACTCCCAACATAACCCTTATTGTTGTTAATCAAAGGATGTCTAGGGTTAAATGGTAACTTTTATAGATCACAACTCAATAATATCATAGATGATTCATTCTAGGTGTTTACTTGTGTAAACAACCAATGGTCTTACCTATTAAACATCCAATGGTTCTGGGTGGCATAGTGGTATGGAGATATGAGTTGAAAGATGATGGAACGAATGGAGGGTTAACCTTAGTAAGGTAGTGTTACATATTCACTCATATGAATAGAAGGGATGATAATCATATTGTGTTGATATGTAACCCTAATGAGGTATAGCTTGTTATACCTAGCTTTAATATAACTAAATGATGGTAATTGGGTATGAATAGTCCTTGAATGACTAACACAATCATGGAATACTCTATTACTATTGTTGAAACCCTAGTATGTTATAACCCAATGGTTGCACCCTGATTTATGTGTGGGTTCATACTTGATAATGGTGATGCTTCACCTTATGCATCCATGATCAAATGGGGATGTCGTGAGTTAGGGTTTGGGTATAAGTGTTGATTAGTAACATTAATATGATTTATCTTGTTGAACCTAACTCTAATGCAAATAGATAAAGATGAGTATTCATGTTTAACATTATTATATGATGGAATGCTGGTGGAATAACCACCTTAATATGATCATAACCTTCATATGCTAATTGGTGGTTATCATAGAAACATGGTTGATACTTTATTATGCTAAACATGTGCATTATGAATATGATGAGGGTTAATCATATCTAGATTCCTTGCATGTTGATGTCATAAATGTTCTTAATGTTAATATAACCCTGCTATGATTGTTTATGAATATCTCCCAGCTTATTAATGCAATATTGTGATGATACGGTGCAATATATGTAAGTTATGTTTTTTAGCCTTGTTATAAGGCATGCAAAGATAATGATGTTGTTACAGGAAATATTATGATAGTCTTAATGACCTTTGGGCATGGTTGAGCCCTAAATGAGGTGTAATCCTCTTGTGTTGATAAGGGTTGATACCCTGTAATATTGTGAAAAGGATTTATATCCTATGATAGTATGATGGTCTTAATGACCTTTGGGCATGGTTGAGCCCTGAATGAGGTGTAATCCTCTTGTGTTGATAAGAGTTGATACCTTGTGATATTGTGAAAAGGATTTATATCTTGTGATAGTATGATGACTAGTGTGGTCTCATGAATGTCAAGTGAATAGTACCATGTGATGACGAGATAAAAAATTATGTTTCACATGTTTTATATCTTTTAAAAGTTGTGATGTGTATATGCTTGCTAGAAGTGAATTAGGATTTGTATGTCCACTTGTTTGATGCAGCCTTAATTCACCCAATTGGCATAACTAATCAAGTGAAACTCTAATCATGTTGTGCCCTATGCCATAGATCCATCTGACTGTCCGAACATGCCAGATAGTGAAATGAGTATTACTAAGGGAAACTTGGAGCGCATATTGTTGAGTATGTGGGGGTGGAAAGTTGAGGATATATCCTTATCATCCACAATGCAGGTTGTGGAGGATGTCTATGGTCATGCCTCATACATTTGATGTGATTGAGAATGACTACGGGCATCTCAGTGATTATATATGTGACAAGATTGGAAGACAACTACGATTGTACCTCGGATGGTAGGGTATGCATACGCACCTCCTTTCACTAGTGTCGTGACTTGTACCAAGGATGGACTAGGTTGTTAGTAGCTTGGCCTTATGTGTCGTTGTGGCGGACCCATACTGACTGAGGGCGGAGAAGATCTTAGGAGTCTGGATCTTCCTAGATCTTGTATGGCACTGATTTTGACTTAGGAGTGGTCAGTTGGATTTTGAGTGGTATCCTCAATTTCCTTAGGGAATAATAAAAGATGTAAGACAGCCATGTAGCATATTTGTTTCGGTTTATACACAATTCTTCATATTGGATTAAAACCATTGTTTGCTTTCTTTTCACTGAAATCATGTATAGTATAATAAGTGATAACACATATGCTTATGTTGTAGTTATGCTCATGTTGTCAAATATACTAACACTGATGGTTAAGATGTTGCTTCTAGCCATTCCAATGTAATTAGAAATTCTTAAACTACTAATCATGCCTATGTAGTTCATTGTCTTATGATGTTAGTTCTACTTATGATATGGATTTGCTCCCTTTATTTGAGATGCCAATATTGATAACCATGTTATGTTACTAGACATATTCATGATGTCATGGATGCTTATTATACTAGCTTTCTTGTGTTGTTATCAAGGCACATGATAATAGTCAGATTAATGATAATGATTGATATTATATGCAATTTGATGATATTTGAGTAGATATCTATATAGAGAAATTGATTTATTTGTTACCTATATGTGCATCGATGATCATACTTGTTGCTAAGATTATTTGCTTAATTTGTTTAGCATACTTAACCTGTTCAACATGTTCAATTGATTATTAAATATTCCAACTGCTTAGTTACCTACTATTTAAAATGTTGTAATCAATACGCATTATTGGAGGTTATATCTCTTACTAGGACATGGGTCTCACCCTTGTGGTTCGCCACATCTTTTTAGGTAATAAGAAGTGACGAAAAAAAACATGTGGCAGCAAAGAGGAGCTATAGTAATGAATCTTTGAGAAAGTTGATTAGTTGTCTAGTGTGTCTTAGAGTCATCCCTGTACTCTCAAGTCCTGGAAGGAAAAGTTTGTATATGGTGTTTCAAACGAATCATAATTTTGTTAGCATGTTAATGCTTGTTTGTGTGGAATATACAAATATTGTTATCTTGTGTATATATGTTGTGTCTAAGGTGATAGAACAATTCATATCAAATTCTTGTCATAGTATGGAGAAAAGAAAGATGTTGGGCTCTTATGCAAATGTTTCTAAGAAGATGATGACGTTGAAATCGGATTTAATTTACCCTTTTTTTGGGGTATGTGGTTAATTGGTGATTGATTGTGTTTTATATTTTGAGTAATCTCATTTAGTATAACGGGTTCTCACAGTAGATGCCTAGTAGTCAACTCAAATGATATTTCTCTTTGGCATTGTCAGCTTGGTCATGTAAATATGCATCAGTTGAAGAAGTTGAGCAAAAAGGACTTGGTCAAGGGACTTCCCAAATTGGATTTTAAAAAGGATGAGGAATTGCAACCTTGTACCCAAGGAAAGCAAACCAAGTCCTCCTTCAAATCCAAAGGAGTCCTTAGTACCAAGAGAGATCTTGAGTTTCTTCATGTTGATGAACTAGGACTAATGAGAACTCAATTGCTTCATGGATCCATGTATTGCCGCGTTAATGTCGATAATTTCTCTAGATATACTTGGACCTTCTTTCTCATTTCTAAGAGTGATACACTTGATTTTCTCAAGATTTTATGAATGCATCGAGAAGGAAGCCTCTTGCTGCATCATTTCCATTCGTAGTGATCATGGGGTGAAAATGATCTTTTTGAACATTTTTGTCAAGAATCTAGTTATGAACATAACTTCTCTTCACCTGAAATACCTCAACAAAATGGGGTTGTAGATAGGAATAATAGGGCTTTACAGGAGATGGATAGGACCATACTTCTAGAGTATGATACTCCAAAGAAGTTTTGGGCTGAAGCTGTTAGTACCTCATGTTTTGTGCAAAACCAGGTGTTTACACAACCATCTTTGAAGAAAACCCCCTATGATCTATGGCATGGCAGGAAGCCTTCTTTATAGTATATACATGTTTTCGGATGTCCTTGTTTTGTATTGAATACAAAAGATTCTCTCGACAAGTTTGATCTACAATCTTACAAGGCTTTATTTATTGCTATAACACTACTAGCAAGGCTTATAGAGTATTTAATGTTGATCTTACTAAAGTAGAAGAATCTATAAATGTTAAGTTTATCGAGACTAACCCCTCTATTCCCAAAGTTATTGTTCCAAATGATGTTGTTGCAGGTGAAGTAATTCCTATTCTAAAAGAGCTCAACATCACCTAAAAGGGAAAATAGGTGGTCGCTCAAGAAGAAGAGAAAAAGGATCCAACCCTCACTTTGCAAAGAACCACCCAAAAGAGCTAATTCTAGGTGATCCTTTTGAAAGAGTGAAGACGGGGGCTACATTCAACAAAGAACAAGCCAACAATGCTTTCACCTCACAACTCGAGCCAAAGAACATCAAGGAAGCTCTTGGGGATGACAAGTGGATCCTAGCTATGCAAGAAGAGTCAGAGCATTTGAAAAGAACAAAGTATGGACCCTAGTGCCAAGACAAAATGATAGAAAGATCATTGGCACCAAATGGGTTTACTGCAACAAGCTTGATGAAAGCAACAAAGTGGTAAGGAACAAAGCAAGGTTAGTGGCTCAAGTCTACAATCAATAGGAAGGCATTGATTTTGATGAAACATATGCACATGTACCTAGAGTTGAGTCCATTTGTATGCTACTTGCCTTTGCTAGTTATAAAAACTTTTTTCTTTATCAAATGTATGTTAAAAGTGCATTTTTAATTGGTACAATTGAAGAGGAAGTGTATGTTGCACAACCTCCAGGATTTGAACATGATAGTTTACCTAACCATGATTATTTGTTGCAAAAAGCTCTCTATGGACTCAAACAAGCACCTCGAGCTTTGTATGATAAATTAAAGAACGTTTTGTTAGATCATGGGCAAAGTGGATTCTGCCTTATTTATAAAGCATACTTCTAAAAATTTTCTTATCATACAAATATATGTTGATGATATCATTTTTGGTGGAACTAACCTTGATCTTTGCAAAGAATTTAGTGATCTTATGCAAAGTGAATTTGAGATGAGTATGATGGGTGAGCTCACGTTCTTTCTCAGCTTTCAAATCAAGCTAACAAAAGTTGGGAACTTCATCAACCAAGGCAAGTACACAAGTGAGTTACTCAAGCCCTTTGGGATGGAGGACACCAAGTCGATGGACACACCCATGTCAAACACCACCAAACTTGACAAAGATGAAGAAGGTGAGAAGGTAGATGAGATGCGCTATAGAGGTATGATCAGAAGTTGACTTTACTTAACATCCTCTAGACCTGATATAATGTTTAGTGTTGGCTTGTGTGCTTGCTTTCAATCAAATCCTAAAAATCACATCTTATAGTTGTTAAGAGGATTTTAAGGTACTTAGCCAAAACCCAAAATTTTGGACTATGATATCCCAAGTCAAGGGACTTTACTCTTACTGCTTATAGTGATGCGGATTATGCAAGGTGCTTGATTGATAGAAGGTGGACAAGTGGCACTTGCTTTCTCCTAGGACCATGCTTGGTGCCTTGGTTTTCCAAGAAATGGAGCATATTGGAAATATCAACCACCGAGGTTGAATACATTGTATCCAAGAGTTGTTGTGCCAAGGTCCTATGGGTGAAGCAAATGCTCCAAGACTTTAACATTCACTTTGATGCTTCTCATATCTATTGTGATAATACTAGTGCAATTAACTTATCATGTAATCTTATCTTGCACAGTAGAGCTAAGCATATAGAGGTTCTCCATCATTTTCTCCATGATCACATTGCCAAGAAGGATATGTTTATCACGCACGTGGACACAAAAAATTAGTTGGTGGACATTTTCACTAAACCTCTAGCTAGAGAGCAATTTATCTCTATTAGATCTAAACTGCTCATAATTGCTTTGAGTGAATCTGATATGCCTTCTAGCTAGTTGTCATCTATCTGAGATGATATGCTTATGTTTTGACCTCCATCGCTTTCTAATATGCTAAAATTTTAGTTTTCCATGTTCATGTTTGCCTTGTTTTCTTTTGTTTTTGGGTATTTTTCACAAACGCATGTTTTACCACAAAATAGTCCCCAATGATGAGCGATATGCGCCTAAGTATGTTCAAAATACATAATGGGCTTGAAACATAAATTTAAGTAGCACTCTAATGGCTAGAAACTAGGATTTCTAAATGTAGGTCAGGTTGACCTTTGGTCATGTTCCCAACTCGATCGATCGGAGGCTGAGAGCTTTTTTAAAGAGCCTATCAGTTGAGTTTCTGAGTTCATAGAACTCAACCGATGGTCAGACTAGAGCAAACTTAAGATGGGTTCAGCCAACTATTCTCCCTCTCAACGAGAGAAAAGTCGACCGATCTAACCTCCAACTCCCCTAAGCTCTCAACCCTGGCCCCGACCTTCCTTTCCTGATGCGGTGATTTTGAGTCGCATTTATAGACTTGTTTTACTCACATTTTATGCGTTTATTGGTCATTTTGGTGGTTAATATTACATAATTCACTTACTTTAGTCTATGATCCTTCTCAGTGTCAAATCTCTATTATTTTATTGTTTTGAGCATAAATGATTACAATAATATCTTTTATCTCGGTTTATGTGGTTTTGTTTTGCAATTTCAGGAAAAACACATATCTGTAGCTGTCGATACCATCGACGGCTGTCGATACCATCGACACAACCACAGGAAGCCAGCCGCAAGGAGCAGCACAAAGTCGATACCATCGATAGGGGAGTCGATGGTAGCGACATTCCATCAGGTTGTTGGTTTGTAATCAGTCGATACTATCGACACATGGAGTTTCAGTGATGGAAAAGGAGCAAAACTGACGCCTAAGGGTGTCGATACCATCGACCCTGGTCAATGGTATCCAGTCAGCATCAGGCGCAACAAAGAAAAGAAAAGAAGACTTGCCGATATCGCACAGAGTCGATACCATCGACCCGTGTTGATGGTATCGACACCGTCAGATTAGAGTTTGTTTTAGATCGATACAAATCAGATGGCTGTGATATTTTTGCAACCTAACTCGATGATTATACCTAATGACGGTGGCCAAGAGCAGGGTATCATGTCATTAGCCGCTGCACACGTCCTGAGAAGGTGTGGAGAGAAGAACAGAGCCTAGAAACACACCCCAAGCATTCCAAAAGCCGAAAAATACGTTTTCCACCGCCGAAAGGCTGTAGATCGTGTATTCTACACCGAGGAATGCTTGGATCTTCTCCGTTCAGGGATTTCATTACTTATTCACGTTTTTCTCCATGTTTCCCCTTTTCTCAACCATGTTTTGCTCTGAGATGAACATGCAGGGCTAATCCCCTTTAGCTTTAGGACCGGGAGTAGCCCGGGGAAGCATTACATGACATTTTTATCATAATAATCCATAACGTATCTCTTAAATTCGTGGTATGATTTTGTTTTCTCAATTATGTTGTTATGCTTGATCACCATAATGATAATCTAATGCCTTTAATTACTTTGAAAGAAGAATTAATGATTGAAAGGAGACGAAATTCACATTAATTAACAAATCCCTTGAACAAGGTGATGTAAGGTTAATGGTGGAAACCCAGAGGTCGATTCTAATGCACATAGTTTAGGGTGTAGGTTACTACGATGGTGGAACCGACCTAGACTTAGGTAGTGAATTGTACCACGACAGTGGGCAATTCTGACTACAGGCCACTACCCAGATTGAGAGATGAACCTGAGTAACTATATGGAAATTCATGCAATGAAAACCCGCGGTGAAACCGCAATCCTAAAGATCTCCATTTGAATTGATTAAACTAAACCTTTAATCGATTGCTTTGTTTTATTTTATTTTCTTTTATTTTATTTTCTTTTATTTTAAAACAACTATCATAACCTTTTTATTGGTCTAGCTGATTGTGAGTAGTTCGTAGTAGTCTACCGATAATTTAGTGTCCCTGAGTTCGACTCGAGCCTCACAAGGGCCTATACTACATTGACGCGTGCACTTGCATTCTACGCACGGTAAAATCGTGTCAAGTTTTTGGCGTCATTTCTGGGAACACGACAATTGTCGGCACTACGAGTGCTGCAAGAAGCCATTCTAGGCCACATTTTTATTTTATTAATCTGTTATCATTTTAGAAATTCATAGTTTATCTTTCATATTATTGTAATCGTCTAGAACGGTACTGAACTGAAACTATGATCTTGTAGGTACTGGTGCATGGTGAGGATGCGTACCACCGACTACACGCAACAATCACTAGAGGTTCCACTGCCAGGACCAGACGATGAGGAGAACTATATTCAAGACCAACCAAACGAAATAGATTCAGATTCTGAACCAGAAACCATGGCAGAAGAGCAGACGATATGGGAGAAGATAAAAGCTTATTCCTCAACCGCTTCAAAGCGTCCAATAAAGAAGCAGGCAGTCAATATTCCAACTTATAAAATTGATCCTTCTTTAATAAATTTGGTTAAAGATAATGCATTTCACGGGCTTAAAAATGAAGATTCGGTGACTCATATAAGCCAGTTCGTGGAGAACTATGATATGATCAAGATAGACAGGTTTCCACAGGAAACGTTGTACTTGAAGTTGTTTCCCAGCTCTCTGGAGGGAAATGCACGAGAATGGCTACATAATCTTGATGATGAGTATGTGGAATCATGGAACCACATGATGGAAGTGTTCTTTGAAAGGTTCTTTCCGCCCGAGAAGACAAATGATATGATCAGAAAAATTCATAATTTTAGTCAGAAAGTAGGAGAGACTTACTCTGAGACCTGGGAACAATTTCAGATCATGCTAAGGAGGTGCCCACATCATGGGCTTGACAAAGAGAAGCAGGTTAAAATCTTCTATTTTTCTCTTTCCGAGCATGATCGAAGTAACTTAGACTCCACAGGTTCAGGTTTCTTCTTAAACAACAATGGCACGAGGTGTTGGGAAATTTTGAAGAATATGGCAAAGAAGAAATCTTGGGGCGACAGAGACGTCGTAGAGAATGTTAGGGCTGCGGGGGAGTCAAAGGCCATCAAAGAACTAAATGATAAGATGGACCTTCTAGCAAAGAAACTGCTTGCAAAAGAAGACGCAGAATCAGATGATGAGGCTCAAGTAAAATTCATGCGCCAGCAGTAGGGGTACAAAAACAATGATTATTCATGGAGGAAGGATAAGAAATTTTCCTGGAAGGACCCAAATAATTTCTTGTAGGACCCTGATGCAAAACCCCAACCGTCACTAGAGGATAAGAGCAATGAGTTTCTCAATCAAGTAATAAAGCAGAATCAGGAACTAACGAACACTTTTAGCCAGCAGATCAAGCAACAAGGTGAATTCATGAATCAGTTTGGGCATACCTTACAGAGTCATGGGGCTTAGATGAGGATGATAGAGACATCTTTGGCACAGATGGCAGCTGAAATATCAAATTTGAAGAAGCCAGCGCAACAAGGCTTTCCCGAAAATACAAATATTCCAGGAGGAAAGCAACAGGAGAAAGAAATCTTGCTACACAGTGGCAAGCGGATTTTAAACTCCAGGGTCGAGGAACTGAGCACATCCCAGTCAGAGACCATAGGTGAGGCCGCAGAGGAGGTCCCGATTCCAACCACATCATCGATAGAGGATGTGGTAGAGGATGTTGCAACATAACTCGTCATTGTTGAGGAGGAGACACAAAAGAGGACGGCATATGTGCCACCACATCAAAGGGCACAGACTGTTCCGGTCCCATATCCATATAGTGTGAAGGCCAAGAAAGTGGACGCTCAGTTTAAGAAGTTTCTAGATAGTTTTAGGAAGCTTTCTGTCAACATTCCTCTTTTAGAAGCAATCGAGCAGATACCCTCCTACGGGAAGTTTTTGAAAGACATCATTACAAAGAAAAGGAAAATCCCTGATATTGAGGTTGTGGTTCTCAAGAAGCAGGTGAGTGCCTTCATCATGGGCACATTACCACCAAAAAGACAGGATCCGGGCTGCTTCAGTATTTCATGCTATATTGGTAAAGTGAAATTTAGCGAAGCACTGTGTGATTCTGGGGCAAGCATAACTATGATGCCTCTCTCTACGTTAATAAATTGGGACTGAAAGAATCAAGGCCAAGAAATATGACAATACAATTAGTGGATAATTCAGTGGTGAAACCGTATGGTATTTGCGAATATGTGTTGGTGAAAGTCGATCGGTTTGTGTTTCCAGCTGACTTTGTAGTAATGGAAATGCAAGATGAACAGGGTAATGAGTTACTCCTTGGACGAACCTTCCAAGCCACTACTGACATGATACTTGAATGGGGAGAGGTCGTTTGACCTTGGGCATCGCTGATGATCGGTTTGAGATGGTCATGCCCTCCAGCACAACGCAGTCAAAAGCTAAGGAGCAATGCCACATGATGAAGCACTTTGATCAGAATATTGCTATTTGTGTAGGGAAACCATTTTTAGATATGGCTCATGTAATGACTAAGGTAGATAAGGGGACACTGGCTGTAGACATCATGGAGCAGACCAAGGTTGTGTCTCTTAGCAAGGTGGTGGGTTTTCCCAATGATGAAGAGGAGGACATCCCTCCTTCTACTGAAGATGAGGCCATAGCAAGTTCTGTTTTCAATGCATATCCAGAACTGCCTCTTGAAGCATTCCTGGTTAATATAACACATGATTGGATGAGAAGCAAGTCACTACAAGAATGTACCAAGATGCTTCAGGTGCTGCCGTGTTTCTACGCTAGGTACTATGAAGACCTTAGAGAACTCCCACCACCGCTTCAGTCATCCTTAATCAGCCCGCCAGATTTGGAATTGAAGCCACTGCCACCTCATTTGAAATACACATTTCTAGCTGAGGGTGAGAAGCTGCCAGTGATCATTTCGGCATATCTGAGTGCCGAGGAGGAGGATCAATTGTTGATCATGTTGAAGAACCACCGAGGTGCATTCAGGTGGTCAGTCGCAGATATCAAGGGGATTTCCCCAACATTGTACCAGCACAAGATCCGGCTCGAGGAGGGAGCCAAACCTATAATTCAGCCACAGTGCAGATTAAATCCAAGCATGATGGAGGTCGTCAAGAAGGAGGTGATCAAGCTCCTTTCTACAGGTATCATCTATGCTATATCCGACTCAACGTGGGTGAGTCCTACATAGGTAGTCCCTAAAAAGGGGGGAATTACAGTTACGCATAATTTGTTAAATGAGCCAGTCACGACCCGTCTGGTAACTGGGTGGCGTGTATTTATAGATTACCGTAGATTGAATGCTGCAACACTTAAGGATCATTTTCCTCTTCTATTCATTGATCAGATTTTAGAGCGATTGTCAGGTCGATCTCATTTTTGTTTTCTCGATGGTTATTCGGGCTACAATCAGATTTCCATTGATCCTAAGGACCAAGAGAAGTCCACCTTCACTTGTCCTTATGGAACATTTGCATACCGCCATAAGCCCTTTGGGTTGTGTAATGCACCAGCAACCTTTCAGGGTTGCATGCTAGTCATTTTTTATGATATGGTTGAACGCTGTTTGGAAGTCTTTATGGACAATTTCTCCGTCTATGGTGCATCTTTCAATGAATGTTTATACAATTTGGATAAGGTTTTGCAACGATATGAGGACACGCATTTGGTTCTCAATTGGGAGAAATGCCATATGATGGTTAGCGAAGGAATCATGCTTGGACATAAAGTGTCTAGCAAAGGATTGGAGGTAGATTCGGTGAAGATTGAAGTTATTTCCAAATTGCCCCAACCAAACTCGGTTAAAGGGGTACGGAGTTTTCTAGGTCACGCCGAGTTTTATCGCCACTTTATAAAAGATTTCTCAAAAATCGCCAAACCATTGTCTGAGTTGCTGGAGAAGGATGTTGTGTTTGATTTTAATGACAAGTGTTTGCATGCTTTTAATGTGCTTAAAGAAAAATTGATTTCTACTCCGGTTGTGCAAACACCGGAGTGGAAGAAACCTTTTGAATTGATGTGTGATGCGTCATATTTCGCAGTGGGGGTAGTTTTGGGACAACGTGTGGACAATAAACCCGTTGTGATTTTCTATGCATCCAAAACCTTAAATGAAGCACAACTGAATTATACGACAACCGAAAAAGAGCTTCTCACCGTTGTTTTTGCTTTTGAAAAATTCCGGCAATATCTTGTAGGATCTAAAGTCGGGGTATGGACGGACCACGCCGCCATTAAATACTTGATGGAGAAAAAGAATGCCAAACCTAGATTGATTAGGTGGATCCTACTGTTACAAGAATTTGACATTGAAATCAAAGATAAGTTGGGAATAGAAAATGTGGTTGCGGATCACTTGTCTAGGTTGGAAAGGGTAGATGAGAAGGATGTGCATATACCCATTACCGAGACATTTCTTGATGAACAACTTCTATCTGTGAAATTTAAAGATCCTTGGTTTTCTTATATTGTTAATTATCTTTCCTGCAAAATTATTCCAGATGATTGGACATACCAAGAGAAATAGAAATTCTTCCATTCTTTGCGATATTATTTCTGGGATGACCCCATTCTGTTGAAGCAATGCAGGGACGTTGTGTTGCGCAGGTGTGTACCAGAGGTGGAATATGAAAGTGTCCTTCGTCGTTGCCATACTCTACCAACTGGAGGTCACCATGCTAGTTCCAGAATGGCAGCCAAGGTACTAGAGAGTGGTCTCTACTAGCCTACTCTGTTCTGGGATGCAGATGACTATGTACGGCAATGCGATTCCTGTTAACGGGCAGGTAACATCTCAAAGCGATAAGAGATGCCCCTCAATGTATTTCAAGAGGTCGAGGTGTTTGATCTATGGGGTATTGATTTTATGGGACCCTTTGTGTCCTCCAACTCTAACTTGTATATTCTATTAGATGTTGACTATGTATCGAAGTGGGTAGAGGCAATACCCACTAGGACTAATGATGTCGTTGTAGTGTGCAGGTTTGTCAAAGAATACATTTTCTGTAGGTTTGGTGTACCAAGAATGATTATTAGTGATGTAGGTACACATTTCCGAAATCAGAAGTTCACGACATTGTTGAGAAAGTATGGGGTAAAGCACAACATTGGTACCCCGTACCACCCACAGACACAGGGGCAAGTGGAAGTCTCCAATAGAGAGATTAAGAAGATCTTAGAGCGCACTGTGGCTACGATGAGAAAAAATTGGAGTACCTTGCTACCGGACGCTTTGTGGGCGTACAAGGCGGCATTTAAGACACCTATAGGAACTACGCCTTTTAGGTTGTCTTATGGTCGGGCCTGCCATTTGCCGGTGGAATTAGAGCATAAGGAGCACTGGGCGCTGAGAAAGCTGAATTTGAACTATCATGAAGCAGGAAAGAAATGTTTGTTAGAACTAAATGAACTTGACGAGCTGAGGATGAATGCATATGAAAGCTCGTGGATCTACAAGGAGCGAACAAAGATGATTCACGATCGGCATATTCAGATGCGTGTCTTCAAGAAGGGAGATAGTGTGCTCTTATTCAACTCACGGTTGAAGATGGATCCTGGGAAATTGAAATCCCGATGGAGTAGACCGTTCACTGTAGAGGAGGTCAGGCCACATGGAGAAATCTTGGTGCATGATGGTGAGACAACATTCTTGGTTAATGGAAAACGATTGAAGTTATACTTCGGTGAGGATTATGCTAGGAGAGTGCATGAGGTCAAACTCATTACACTTACAGATACATGAGGAGCTTGACTTCATCTAGCCTAAGACGTTAAATAAGGGCGCTTGTTGGGAGGCAACCCACCCATTGGTAGTTTTGTTTAGTTCTTTTACATTTGTAAGTTAGTTTGATTCGATTTTGTTTTTAGTGTAAAAATGATACCTTGATCGTTTGTTCAATGTGGAGGACTGAGGTAGGGTCGATACCATCAACCTTTGTGTCGATGGTATCGACAGGGCTATAGTTAGGCGGCAGCAAAAATCTCTCTGAGTCGATACTATCGACAGCCTCGTCGATGGTATCGGCCCACCAACAGGTTGATCGCAAAAATGAGGTTGATAGTATCGACATGGTTGTCGATACTCACGAGATCTCTGGAGATATTCAGACGAAATGTGTCTCAGTGAAGTTGATAGCATCGACGGTCCTGTCGATGGTATTGACCTGGTTACAGGCAGAAAGCTACGGCCGAGCCTCACGAGGGTGTTTTCCCTAAGCAGAGTCAATACTATCAACCCACATCGATGGTATCAATGTGACATGTCACCGATCCGTGAGAGGAAATCAACGGCGATCGCTGCATCAAGAGAGTTGATCCGTGGGATGGGTCAATACCATCGACACCCGTCGATGGTATCGACGCATCATCGATCCGGGACCCCACATCAGGCTATCGATAGCCGTCGATACTATCAGAAGATCGGATTGTGCTATAGGTGTGGATACCATCGACCTGCGTCGATGGTATCGACGGGTGCACAGCAGCGATGACCTCAGCTATAAAAGGAAGGGATGGTTGTCATATGACGTCACACTTTCAGAGCCTTTGCCCTCCACTTTTTCCGTGTGTCTTGTTGTGCAACCGGAGCCCGGCTACGAGCATCCAAGGAGCGAGATCTTCCCCGAGCCTTCACCGAGCAGAGATTGTCTTCTCCAACCTTCACCAAGCTCCTTTTCCTATTCCTTCTTTCTCGACGACAATAATGTGTATAGCCGGTGCATCTTCTTCACGAGCAGATCCTATGGAGATCCCTGAGTTCATTCCTCCACCTACTGCATCTATTCATCGTCCGAGGATTGTCCACCCTTCCACGGAGGTCTGGAAGGTCTATGAGGAACTGATGAAGAGAAAGATCGAGCCCACACACTATGTTGACCAGACAATGGTCCGTGACCTGGGGTTCTATGACAACCTCGCCTACGTCTTGAAGGGGCAGGAGAGATACACAAATAGGAGGCCCGACGAGCTGGAGTTCCACGCTGACGGCCAGCCATTCTTCGGCGAGTGGCTGACTTACAAGGAACTCGTGGCGGAGTTCATGGCATCATTGGAGATAAATGTGTTGCCCAATGACTTGATCACCACTGACAGAGAATGGAAGAAAGGGAGGGTGTCGTTCAGACTCTTTAACATCAACTAAACTATCACATTCTCCCAGTTCAACTCGGTGTACAACTGGTATCATGACGCTTACCAGCACCGGAGGCCAGATAACAGGACGGACTACGACGCCATCTTCGCCCAACTCGTGACTACACCTTCGGGCAATCCGTCAGCTACCACAATGCTGCAGTGGTGGATTTTGAGCATCCGTTTGTGCGGGTTCTTCACAGCATGCTCTGCACCACGCTGTTTTCTTGCGGCGACCTGTCTCTCAGCAAGTTTCAAGATACATATTTGTTTTTCCTGCAAAAGTTGCTGAAGCGCGAGGCGTGCAATTGGGGCGTGTTCTTCGTGACGCGCGTGGTAGCCGTAAAGAGGAGTACGCGGAAATCTCCTATCCAATTTGGAGGGCTAATTACACCATTGTCCATCTATCTTGGGTTGGATCTCTCCCAGACTACTCCCCTTTCCACCAGGAGTAAGGTCAACCTGCAACATCTGCACCGCTCCAACCTCATCCTGCTTCGTGATGGCCTGCATATGCACATTGCCATGTTAATCACGCATATCAAGAGTGTTCACTTCCAGACCCCATCTTCCACATTGAGGGCGCTCAGCATTTCGGGTGGCCTGTCATAGCCATTGATGACTCAGATGAAGACGGCGGCAATGATGACAATGATAATGACGGCGACGAGCATGAAGAGGAAGAGGAGACCTTCACTCCTCTTCGCACACGAGTGGCACCCCAGAAGCGTCCCCACATGCATCCGGGTCCATCTTCATCTTCACAACCTCCGCCACCTCCGCCCTCTCATCAAGGAGAGAATGCCTACTCCATGCAGGGGATGTATACAATGCTGCAGGAGATTCATCAGACGCAGCAGCAACGTACAACTTCATACGCCAGTATTCAGGATACAACGAACCGGCTGTTAGATAATCAGAGGGCCATTTTGGAGAATGAGCGCCTTCTCCTCGACAACCAACAGCACATCCACGACAGGTTGCATAGGATGGAGATACAACAACAACCCTTCTACGAGCATTACTGGAGCTAGAATTATTTTAGGGGGTATCCACAACCTCCGCCAATACCCCAGTATGATCCGAGCTTTTAGGGGCAGTACCCATCTTGGGACCCCACGACTCTGCAGTACCCACCTCCTCCTGAAGAATGATATGTATCACTGTTCCACCTTTTAAGATTGTTTTTGACTATGTGGTCATAGTCAAATTCAAGCTTAGGGGGGAGTTGGAACAACTCTATCCTTTAGTTTTCTCAGTTTTTTTGTTTTTATTGTTTTGTCTTTTGTCATTTATTTCTTGTAGTTCTTAGTTTGTTTGTAGGATCCACACTCTTTCTAGTGTAATTGTTGATGTCTTAAGTCATGTGTCATCTCATTGCTTGTACATGGGACTTAGGGGTAAATTTGAATTTTTTTTGTGTTTTTGCAAGCTTGTGTTGTTTAACTTTGAGCACATAACTTACGGAGATAATTGGGTTTTTCAACTCTAAAATAGGAAATCACACCCATACATTCCTATGATTCATGAAAAGTGGGCGGAATTGGTTGTTTGAGCCTAAACTGACCAAATGATAATGAGACTTTAATTTGAAATGAGAGAGAAAAACCTCTTAATTACTACACAGGTCAGTAACGAGGGATGCATAATAATTTCCAAAGGTTCGGTCAATTAGTCTTGTGATCTATCCACCCCATTGCTTTCATAATCCACCTTAAGAACTGGAAGTACATTACAGTTTTAATCTCTTTGATTGCATTCCATGTAGATAGGTCTTGCATTACAACTATTTTCTCATATTTTTGCATGAAAAGAAAGAAAAAAATAGAATAGCTATACAGGTACATTATCATTAGGTGTGTGTCATTTAGTTGCATAACTATCATTTTTTAGTTGCATTCACATTTTGTGCATATAGTACATCATGCATATTATGTCTTCTGAAACATTAAAGGTGAGGAACTTGTTCCATACCTTCTGAATGTTTCAAATGTATAAGTTATGCAGCAATAAGTGAGCCTGACAAATGATTCATTGTCATCTATGAAAATAAGGGTTTAAAAAAAAAGAGAAAAATGAAAAAAAAAACCTGAAAAAAAAAAAGAATTGAGAAGTAAGTAGTAATGAGAGGGAGAAAGGAACATGTTCTCACTACATACAAACAAGAATAAGTACATGATGTAGACCTCTTAGATATTCGCTCTCACCTTGAGAAGGGATAATAGTGCATGCATCATTCCACCCAAATGTAGGCATTAGGGAATTTTCACCTACATATGCATCATTTAGGTCATTAATATTTTGTATTAGAACCATATAATGCTTCCATTTCTTCCACGAGCCACCCATTCCATCCACCCGTTGCTCGAATTGGTAGGCCACTGTGATTTTTTCCTCACTCGTTAATACCAGGAGAGTTGCTTCCATGTAGATGGTAGTTAGGGCGAGCAACGTAGATAGGAGATCACAAGATGCACCGAGTCTGAATCGGAGAATTTTATTATGTTAACTGCCTTATGTGATAGTGTTCATCAATTTTGAGGTAGATATCTTTTATGGATAATTACTGTCGCCTTTAGGGTAATTATCATTCTGTGGTTAGTGAGGGTCGGAATGTGATTGTCTGGCGGGAATCATGTGGTGATGTTTGTTGTGATAATCTGTTCTTTAGTTGACTCTCGCAATTCTATTCTATAGTTTAGTTGCTCGAGGATGAGAAATGTTCAATCTTAGGGGAGTTTGATGAGATGATTTTGAGTCACATTTATAGACTTGTTTTACTTGCGTTTTATGCGTTTATTGGTCATTTTGGTGGTTAATATCACATATTTCACTTACTTTAGTCTATGATCCTTCTCAGTGTCAAATCTCTATTATTTTATTGTTTTGAGCATAAATGATTACAATAATATGTTTTATCTCAGTTTATGCGGTTTTGTTTTACAATTTTAGGAAAAACACATATCTGCAATTGTCGATACCATCGACGACTGTCGATACCATCGACACAACCACAGGCAGCTAGTCGCAAGGAGTAGCACAAAGTCGATACCATCGACAGGGGAGTCGATGGTAGCGGCATTCCATCAGGTTGTTGGCGAGTAGTCAGTCGATACTATTGACCCCAAAGTCGATACTATTGACACGTGGAGTTTTAGGGATGGAAAAGGAGCAAAACCGACGCCTAAGGGTGTCGATACCATTGACCCTCATTTATGGTATCGAGTCAGCATCAGGCGCAACGAAGAAAGAAAAGAAGACTTGCCGATATCTACAGAGTCAATACCATCGACTCGCGTCGATGGTATCGACACCGTCAGATCAGAGTTTTTTTCAGATCGACACAAATCTGACGACTATGATATTTTTGCAACCTAACTCGGTGATTATACCTAATGACGGCAGCCAAGAGCAGGGTATCAGGTCATTACCCATTGCACACGTCCCAAGAAGGTGTGGAGAGAAGAACGGAGCCCAGAAGCATGCCCTAGGCGTTCCAGAAGCCGAAAAAAATGTTTTCCACCGCCGAAAGGCTGTAGATCGCGTATTCTACGTCGAGGAACACTTGGATCTTCTCCATTCAAGGGTTTCATTACTTATTCATGTTTTTCTCCATGTTTCCCCTTTTCTCAACCATGTTTTGCTCTGAGATGAACATACGGGGCTAATCCCCTTTATCTTTAGGACCGGTAGTAGCCCGGGGAAGCATTGTATGACATTTTTATCATACTAATTCATAACTGATCTCTTAACTCTGTGGTATGATTTCATTTTCTCAATTATGTTGTTATTCTTGATCACCATAATGATAATCTGATGCCTTTAATTACTTTGAAAGAAGAACTAACGGTTGAAAAGAGACGAAATTCACATTAATTAACAAATCCCTTGAACAAAGTGATGTAAGGTTAATGGTGGAAACCCAGAGGTCGATTCTAATGCACCTAGTTTAGGGTATAGGTTACCACGATGGTGGAACCGACCTAGACTTAGGTAGTGAATTGTACCACGACAGTGGGCAATTCTGACTACAGGCCACTACCCAGATTGAGAGATGAACCTGAGTAACTATATGGAAATTCATACAATGAAAACCCGCGATGAAACCGCAATCCTAAAGATCTCCCTTTGAATTGATTAAACTAAACCTTTAATTGATTGCTTTGTTTTATTTTATTTTCTTTTATTTTCAAACAACTCTCATAACCTTTTTAATGGTCTAGCTGATTGTGAGTAGTTAGTAGTAGTCTACCGATAATTTAGTGTCCTTGAGTTCGACTCGGGCCATACAAGGGCCTATACTACATTGACATGTGCACTTGCGTTCTACGCATGGTAAAATCGTGTCATTTCCCTAGCCCTAGTTTGACCTAGCTCGACCATCCTTGACCTTCCCCTTACTAACCTAGGTCTATGGATGGGTTTTGGTTGTTAGTCTTTAGCTTTTTCTCTCTCCTTCCTCTCCTTTTTGTCTCTATGGCATCCAATAGGAGGAAGAGGGCCTCCCAACCTAATGCACCTTCATCTTCATCCAACTCCCGCTTGATTCTATTTGATGACATTTTTTTTGTCTCAAATGAGGCTCTAAATAGGTATAAGGAGCTCCTTCATAGGAACCCTTTTCCTTTTCCTGTCCTATTTCAGCCTAGTCCCCCAAGTAGCATAGTTGCTTTATGATCACCATCTCTCTACCTTGGATGTTGAACACACGTTCTATAATAATTCCATCGCTAGCACTAAATTTGTTCACGAATTCTATGAAAATTTGCGTTGGAATTACAACACCCTCGTACCCCCACCTAATACTCAAGTAGTCCTCACATCCATGATAGTTGGAAAGAAATTCCAAGTCTCTGAAGATGTCTAAACATCTTATTTTCAAGTAATAAAGTGACTGACACCTGGCATAAGGACTACCCAAAGTACTTTGACCTAGTTGAGCCTGAGGCCTTCTACAAGAAACATGATCTTACTCTCCCTAACATTCATAAGTTCATCAAGAAGCCTCAATTCACATATAGGAAGAAGTGAACCCTACCCTCCACTACCTTGGACCTCAAGAGACACATCCTTTCCCTAGTTGTTAACTACAATATTCACCCAAAGAAGAATCAAACTGGGATTGCAGAAAATTATGCGGTAGTCATGTATTGTCTCTTTAAGAACATAAGAGTCAAGTGATTAAGATATGTTCTCCATTGTATGACCTACTTTAACTCATACAAGAACACTCGTGGCACCCACCCACCCTACCTAGCCATGATCTATGGTATGTTCTAGCTTGCCACTATCAAATCTCCTTTCCATGACCTTTACTACAAACCTACCTGAAAAGGAGTTTGCATCAGTGAGACCAATCTTGAAAAGTCCATGCCTATCCTATCTCTATCGCCTCTGGTGCCTCTACCTCTTCCTCTACCTGATCACCTCCACCATCTCAGCCTACCTGACCTACATGTTCCTCATTCAATGTATCTAATGAAACCCTTATGGGCTACATGATGCCATCAACAGGCATACAACCTTCATGTTCAAAAGCACCTGCATCAGGACCTATGTTCCATCATGTACAACATGAACATGTCATGTGCACAACCCTACCCTACCTACCAGCCCTACCCAAGAGGTGACTATGCATCCTATGCATATGATCACTTTTACCCTCACCCTCCACCTCCTCCTATCATGCTGCACCACTTGCTACTGGTGGATCTACCCCTGGTATGCTGCCTTTTCCAGTTGGCCTCTTACCTACTCTTCTTGCTACCCTTAGTAGTTCTCCTCCTTCCTTCCTACAGGTTAATAAGCTCCATGCTCTTGGTATGTCTTGGGATGAGCAGAATGCACATTGTCCCGGTCGTGGTTTCAGTCCCTCTATTGATGAAGAGATGCCATACCAGGCTGATGAGGAGGATGCTACTAACTAGGAGGCTGATGTTGATTATGGTGATGCTTTTGATGGTGGCTCTATTGGTGACTCTGTTGATGAGGATGCTTCTATCTTTGTTGCACCTTCAGACACATATGATGACTATGAGCCAGAGGCCTCAAATGTTGATGTTGAAGATGATGTGGATGATGTACACATAGATGACCTATATGTTTAGTTTTTCTAGTTTTTACTTTAGTTGTTGATCATATATATCTTTCTAGGCTATTTTTTATTAAAAATATCTGGGCACATGTTCTGATCTGTACTATTTTATCATCTAGTTACCATCATATTAGCTTGTAGTTGTTTTCTGAGAACTTGCCTTCTGGGTTGTAATCTTAATCCTTTACACACTTACTCTTTGATTTACTATATATAATGAGTTGATGCAATGTTTTACCATATTTTGATTATGACTTAGATTGTTTATTTCTCTCGTATATGTTCTTCATGTATTCTTTGAGATTGCATGTTGTGCATATATGCTTGGTTGTACTTGGATAAGACCATATTTCAATGGTCTTCTACCCCCCTTCTTTTTTGATAATGTCAAATCGGGGAGAGAAGTTCAATGTTTCGAAGCACAGCCATATTGTTTTTATTGCCTATGTGATCCTTTTCTTGTTCATTATATACTTTATCATGTGACTTGCTAAAGGACCATATTGATGAAATGACTTGTTACTAAGATGAGAAAAAAATTAGGGACACATAATTCCATGGTTTAATCACTCAAATGTCAATTCCAAAAATTTGTCAGAGGCTGTTTATTGGTCAAGTTGTAAACTCGATCAATTCTATGCTAGATTTTCTGAAGATGACCCATCGGTCAATTTGCACACTCACTGAACTTGACAAACTGACTCACTAAGCAAAACTAATTTTAGCTCATTGGTCGAGTTTCCTAGAACCAACTCGACTGATAGTTTGAAAATGTGCTTTGTCATTTAGTGGATTGGTCGAGTTACCTTTATTGAAACTCAACCGAATGTACTGTATGGAAAGTGATTATAACTATCGTGAGTTGCTTAGGGAGAAAATAGATATGTTGCATCTTGGAAAATGGCTATATTTCGACCATAAGTGATCCTACACTCAAGGGAACACCCCCAACTATAAATAGGTCCCCTTGGAGTTCATTCCAAGTTTACTCATTCATGCTATTCTAAGTCCTCGATATAGTTGAGTGTGCAACAACTCCTTTAGACCCCTTCTCTCTCTAGTTTACACTTCATTTTGTGATTATGCATGAGATAGGCTAGTTGTAAGAGTGCTACTTCCTTGTGCTTGTAAATATGTCAATATATTCCATCTTCCCTACCCCTTTCCTCCATGAAGAAAATGTGGAGCAAGCTACTCCGAGTGAAGGTGGAGCTCTTCTTCTTCTTCTTCAAGGTTGAAGAAGAGGTGAAGATCTTCTCTAGGTGAAGGAGAAGGCAAAGGCTAAAGATCCAAGAAGAGTGGGTAAACCCTTGAAGGCTGAAGACTTGTGTAAGAGTAGGTAAGACCTTGGAAGAAGGCTGAATACTCTTGGAAAAGTGGGTAAGTCCTTGGTAAGGTTGAAGACTCTTTGTGTTTGGAGGGGTAAGTTCTTCTTTGGTCTTGTGTTGTAACTCTTATTAGTGAATATATAGAGAAAAGCACTTGAAAAGTCCTAGAGGCTGACCTCTCTAGGTAGC
Organism: Alisma plantago-aquatica; assembly: GCA_963693085.1. NCBI lineage: Eukaryota > Viridiplantae > Streptophyta > Magnoliopsida > Alismatales > Alismataceae > Alisma > Alisma plantago-aquatica. The sequence goes on along the minus strand of OY856411.1, from coordinate 1,307,540,794 downwards.
GGTCTGACTCTATCCTACTTTGGAGAGTGGAACCACACTAAATGGCCTTGTCAAGTGCTTGATAGCAATTCCTCTCATCCTTTCTATGCTTGTTAGTTAGGACTTCAAATTGCTCTTAAGCTATTGGTTTTAATTCATATAATTTTAAGGTCTATCTATCTTGTGAGAATTTTTGAAGCTTTATTCACCCCCCTCTAGAGCCCTAAATCCAACACTCCCAGATCTACACCTACAAGATTAAGCAACTCCTCACTCATCTCCTTCCCTGAAACCTACGCAGGCTGGAATAGGGCCTGGTAAGGAAATTTCCTCACATGATTTCTCCCTCTCTAATTGATGGTTTTCTAAAATTCCTTCACCACCCAATTCATAACACGAATTTGTACAGGTCCGTGTGTTACTCATGAAGTTTCATCAACTAATGAACATTCTCCCAATTCTCATCTCAACTCTCTTAAACCATCTAGTCCCAATGCCCAAAACCCCATATATATAAGCAAGTAACCCTAGCCCTTGATGTGTCCCCATCCGAAGTTGAGTTTCCTTCACTCAATTTGTTTGTAGGTTTCTCCTGAGTCATCGATGACATATTTCTTCACCTCGGCTTGTAATGCCCACTGCAAGCAGCCTGTAGCTTCAGTCTTCAATCAGCTTGAGAGGTGAGTTTGTGACCCTTGGTGCTACATTTTTTTATCTTCACGTTGATGTTTCGTCACCATTCATGGAAATGCCCAAAATTAGGCTTGAGGTTGCTGATGTTTCGTATGCAACCATGGTTCCTGATGAGGGAAGGGGATGAAACTTTATCATTTTCTAAGTTTTCCCTCTCGTTGCCTCTATTTATTTCTTTTGTTCCCGAGGGAAGAACGGTCTTTTGTCGTATATTTTGGTCCTCCCTCACGCTGGGCGAGTGCCAGGTTGTGCAAAGACTCACGCTAGTTCACAGGGTGCAATTGGGCCACATCAACATTGTCGGGTGTAATAGAACTATACACGAGGATTTCACGATTTTCTGGATTGGTTGGAACTTCAAACTTCTATAACTTTCACTTTGATTATCCAAAAATTATAAAAATTTTGACATCCTTGGAATTTTCTCTATTTTTTGCTACAATTTTCATGACCTAGTTCACCAGTTTTAAAGATCAGATCTTTATAGTTCTAAATAATCATAATACTACTATAATAATTAAAGATATGTATTAAAATTTTGACCTTGGAGTCATATCCATGGTTAGTAACCTAAAAAAATTCCCTAAGATTTAATCAAGCATAAATCCAGGATTTTTTATAAGGATTTGAGTTTTAGGGTTTTGTCCTCACCTATGATCATTGAAAAAATATGATATTTAATAAAGTTTTGACTTTGAGTCAATATTTATCTTCAAAGAAACCCTGCAGTCAGTTTTGGATCAATCTCAAGAATTGAATTAGGATTCAATGATCAAACTTGGTTTTTAGGGTTTTCATCATATCTACATACTTTAGCATATAAACTCTAATTACAAGATCTAAACATGCATGTAGGTTGAGTTGACCATAGATTTGGAAGGTTAGGATTTGACCTCTAATTTTTCAACTCCAGATTAAGGTATGTGCGTCTTTCCTATTATCTAGGCATTTCTTTTTTGACTAAAATAATGTTTCTTATATTCGGCATTAATAGATGTTATCATTGTCATCATTTTGAAATTCTTATTTTCTTAGACAATACTTATGGGTCCTCTGACCCCACATACTTTATGTTTGATTACTCTCATCCTATTATTTCATATGGATTAAACTTCTACTTGCCTTTTCCCTATTTCTATTCATGCTTAGACTAGTTTTATTTCTTGTAGTGGTGCATCTATACAACCATATATACGGGGGCATGCTTTTCTGCCCAGGGTGTGCTTTTCTACCAATTATTTACAGAGGCGTGCTTTTCCTCCTAGGGTGTGCTTTTCCACCCATATTTTTAGGTTGAGATCCAATAGTGTCTCAACCGTGCTTCAAATAACTTTAGTCTTTTTTTATTACATGCACAATTTTTTTTATTATTATTAATGGAAATATTTAAAGGCAAGATTCCCTAATTGAAATTCATTAGTTAGATATGCCTCATCTCTTGGCCTGTTACAACTCTCTTAAACCTTATTTCTTTTAACATCCTTTAACTGGGAAGCTCTTCTTTGGATATTATAAAGTATTGCCTATCTATTCATTATTGCGCATACTCAACGTTCGTTGATGTCCTTTTCCTTTTGTTATTCTCTTCCATGGGTGTTAACTTCAACCAACCAAGAGGTAGCACAATCTAAGGATCAGGAGATAGGTGGTGACACCGAGATTTAGTTGTTGAGGATTTCTAAGATGGAAAGGTTACTCACCATAAAACTAATCTGAGTAGTTTAGTCTTTAAAGTTTGTTAGAATCCATCTATGGCTTGATAGTTGAACTTTGTTAAGAGTATCATGTAGCAGTTAGTTTTATTTTTTGTTGCATTCAAACTATGTTAATGTTATGATTCTATTTAAAGAAATATTTGAACCCCAAAGTGGCTTTTAATTTATGGAAAATGATTTATTGGGGAATTTTGCAATTGGTTCCTTAAATTAAGTAAGGAGTGGTCCCTCCCGGGACCCACTCCTTACAATAATTGTATCAGAGCCTGTTTGTGCTCGATAATCAAACTAACTTAGAAGCCCTTGCTTAGTACTTATGCCTTACAAATAAAACCTATTTTGTAGGAGGTCCAAATTGTTTGGCAACACCAATATTACCCCTCACTCCGACACTACTAACATATTCTTCACACAGGAGCTCCCTCATTTTGGCATGGACCCCCCTAGGAACAACTCCAACTCTTCTTATGGAATAGTCAACACCACCACCTCAACCTCGACTAGCCTCACCCCGGAGTAGGAGTTGGCCTCTCACCACAACCGTGGTGGACAAGTTGAATAACCCTCTAGCATAGGATAAGCCTAAGGAGTACATTTTGACCAACTTTATGAAGATGCAAACCCCTCCCTCAAGGGTGAAGGGGAGCTAGAGATGGTTGACAAGGTTGATGACTTGGTCTTGGCAATCAAACAGACTTTTAAGGGTATGGAGTCCCCTCCTCATTAAAAGGTCAGGTTCACTTCGTAGGTGCTAGATGGACCAATTCATGTTTAGTGGAACGGAATCCTGAGGACTCACGACATCATAAGTTTTACTGATAAATATTTTTAGTGTGTGCATCAATGACTTCTGAGATCCAAGTCAGTGTAACAGTCAAACTAGCGATATGGACACACAACTTGTCTTCGTCCAACAAATCGACAGGTTGAGGTCACCAACTAGTCATATATTCGTGATTTTCCCACACCGAACATCTCAAATCAGCACAAACGACATCCTTCTTGTGACTTAAAGTGTCAGCTATGACATTTGCTTTATCGGGATGATAGGTGATGGTGATGCCATAATCTTTGAGATAATAGATTCAGATCCTTCTGTGTCAACATGTACTTCAAGCTTTTATGGTCGGAGAAAACTTCAAACTTCACACCATAGAGATAGTGTCGCTATATTTTCAGAGCATGAACAATGGCAACAAGCTCTAAATCATGTGTAGGCCTATTAGCTTCATTCGATTTCAACTGTCTTTAAAGCTTGATAACAACTTGTGAGAACCCGTTACACTAAACTAGATTTCTCAAAACATAAAACAAAATCATTCAACAATTAACCACATACCCAAATATATGGGTGAATTAAAACTGATTTCGATGTCAGCATCTGCTGATAAACATTTGCATCAGAGCCCAACTTCTTTCTTGTACCCATACTATGCCATGAATTAGATACAAATTGGTCTATCACCTTAGCCACAACATATATACACATGATAACAATATTTTTATATGCCACACAAACAAGTATTAACATGCTAACAAAATTCTGATTCATTTGAAACACCATATACAAACTTTTCCTGCTCGGACCTGAGAGTACAGGGATGACTCTAGGACACACTAGACATCTAATCAACTTTCTCAAAGATTCATTACAATAGCTCCTCTTTGATGCCACATGTTTGTTTTCGTCACTTCCGATTACCTAAAAAAAATGTGGCGAACCACAAGGGTGAGACCTATGTCCCAGCAAGAGATATAACCTCCAACATGCTGTAAAGAGGCGAGATTTCCTCCCTACTAAAATTTAAAGGAAGTACAAAACATCCATCTTTTTAGAAAGACAAAAGATATTGAGGGATGCATGTATAATATTTTAAGTAAATAAGCCTGCACCAGATACATTATAAAATGTCAATAGCAGCGGAAATAAAAGTACTAAGCCTATTACATGGCTTTCGTTGTTCATTACATGATTGTTCCCAAAAGAAAAAGATAAGAGAAAAGGATCTAGCTATATAAACCTAGACATCCTTTCAGATAGTTTGAGATCTACTCCTGAGATGACTTCCTTCAAACTTGTCCTCCTTACTCAACACCAGCACCTGGGTGGTTGGGAAAGCACCCAGCAAAAGGGGAAAGAAAACAAGGTATATGTCACAAAACTAGTCTAGGAAAACAAGATATGTAAAGCAAATAAGAATAGTCTAGGGTTCATCATAAGATGAAGATAACAACAGTATGAGGCTATATTCAAAAGAAACTTTCCATTAACAGTTATATCAAAAAGGATTTGCATGTAAGATAATTATGCGTACCTAACTAAGTAGGGTTGAGGCACCTACCAGATCTCTAACCTATAGGTGAGGGGAGAATAAGACATTCCCAGTCACCTACACAATTATATAGGGAAGAATAATAACATTCCCCCAGGAGATTAAATACATGCCCTTTGTGAGTGGTTTTACATCAGTATCGCTACTTTAAATTAAATAGAACATAAATCTACATGCTAAAAAAGTAGTCATGGCAAGAGTACTCATAATATTCAATAAGCATGGTAGTGGGGTATAGGACCCAAATAAGAAGGAATTATAATCTGATTTGAGGCATGAACAACATTAGGATTCAAGAATAGAAGATTTAGGGTTCATTTAAGCCTCATTAGGGAAATATAGGATTTGGCTGCAATTATCCCAACATAGGGTGTAAGGAATGCACATACCTCTCTTAATAATATCAATTACAAACTTTCACCACTTTAATTGAGTCCAAGTTCCACTTTGCCTATATTCAATGTATTAACATGTATTAGAGTACATAGTGTACATTTATGTATGGAAACCCTAATTTAAAAACTTTTTAACAAAACTCATATTTATATTTTGAAAATATCACCAATGAACTTATTAGGTTATCTTGATGAAGAGAACATATTTTTAGGTTAATTTTGTAGCTATGATGATTAAGATGTAATTTTTATGGATATTATGCATCAAGTTCATTTACAAAAACCACCCTTCATCAAACCATTAAATCAGACCTTAAAAATATTTTTATTTGATAGATATGAATTTTCCAATTCCAAAACATATTTATTTGTCAAATTTGGATAAGCGGATTAGAAGATATGAATTTTTCAACACTGACCAATAGGAAATTGCCACATCATCAAACCTATCGAGATAATTAAAGAGAGTGGGAGAAGGAGAAAACACCATTTGACCCAACATCAGGTTTGAAGTTGCATAGGTAACCAAACTAGAGCTTCTAGCGAAGGTAAAATAACAAGAAACCAAAACCCTAGAAGAACATGGTAAATAGAGATGGAGATCATCAATTTTAAACATAGAAGCATGAATTTTAAGCATGTAGTAAGAAATATATGAGAAGGGGGTTAAAATTTTTTTCCTCTAGGAAGCTAAGAAGGTACAAACTACAAGGATCCCAATATTAGAAGGTTTGGTTGCTCCAAGACAAGCTCCTTTCTTGAGCAAAGATCACCTTCTCCACTTTAGAGGTGCAAACCCTAGCAAAAGAGCATGGAGATGAGATGTTTTAGGGTTCTAGGTGGAGTTTTACCATGGAAGGTCATGGTTCTGACCTGGAAGAAGGTGGGAAGAATGCTAACAGCATGAAAATAGGGAAGGAAAGGAGGATACTTACTAGTTTTGGTCAAAATCACCAAGAAGGAGCTTAAGAAATCCTAAATAGAGAAATTTGGAACACTAGGAGCCTTCTTCACCAAGGTAGGCACCCTCTTTTACCTTGGGATAGCAACTTCATGGAAAAACATAGAAGGGATGATGATCTAATATGGGAGAAAGATAAGGTGAGGATTTCTTCCTAGATTGGGAGGTGGGAAGGGGTAGGCATGGCTTTATAAAGAAGGGGGCAACCATGAGTTGTCTATGGGACTTTCCATGTGTCCTTAGGCTGAGGCTTCATGGCCATGCACGAGGACATCTCATAAAGACTTATTGTATATCCAAGGTCGGTCCTAAAATCCCATGGAGGCTTCTAGTCCAACCCCACTTTCCTCCAATCAAAGAAATAACCTCATTGGTTGATAGCTTTTAAATATAAGCTCATTTGTAAAGAGGGTAATCCCTATATTGCCCTTGGAGAGAAACACCTTCACACCAAGGTGCAACTAGGTTCACCATGGTTTAAAATCTTGAGAATGGTAAGGGAATATCTAAGGATTAAAATTCAGGTGATAATTTGCAAAGAAAACCTCCCAATTAGGTAAATTGCATAAAAGTCCAAAATGTACCTAAAATTGCATAACTTGCACAAACAACGTACAAATCGAACCAACTTTGAAACTTAGGCTCATTTTATGTTTTCAAATCACATCAAAAAGTTATATTAAGGTATAGATCACTTGATTATGGTAATTAAGCTTTAACTGAGGTATTTGTGCATAAACCCTTATATTGGTACAATTAGTGAATAAATGTTCACTAAACCACTATAAATTTTACTAATTAAACATGAATGACATGAAGGTAAGAAATGAAAGGGAAATTTGGGAAAATAGTTTACATGGAGATTACATCTAAGATTCATTATGTTACAACACTCCACTCCTTTAAAATAATTTCATCCTCAAAATCTCAAGCAAAAAGAGAAGGGTGAGTATGTAACATTTCATCTCTCAACACCCAAGTGGTTTCTTCCAGACCTTGATATTTCCACAAAACTTTTACTAGCTCAATCTCTTTGTTCTTCAGCTGCTTTACTCGGGAGTCAAGGATTTTCACAGGTAGCTCTTCATAGGTTATATTATCATGTATCTCTAAAGGCTCAACAGTAAGCACATGAGAAGAGTCCTTCACATAATTCTTTAGCATAAAGACATGGAACACATTATGAATCTTATCATAGGAAGGAGGCAAAGCTAAGCGGTATGCACAATCTCCAACCTAATCTATGATTTCAAATGGTCCAACATAGTGGGGACTCAAATTGCCTTTAACTTTAGATCTATCAATAGAATAGATAGGCTTGATCTTCAGAAATGCATACTCACCCACTAGGAAGTTAACATCAGACCTTTTCTTGTCAGCATACATCTTTTGTCAGTCTTGAGCAGCTTTCATGCATAGAAGAAGAGTTTTGTAGTTTGAGGCAAGGATCACTCTGTCCCTGCCTACATGTAGAAATTCCTCCTGCTTGAGCGGTACACAGTTGGGTTGACTGAGTAAACAAAGGCCGATTTGTTCTTGCAAGGCGTCAACTACTATGTGGGACATGCCTTAGTTCCCTAGTTTCCTCTATATTTTCAGAAAATGGTGGATAAATCCCTAGCAGTGGAGTCTTACCCTAGTTTTCAAACCCCAAAGTAGAACAACTAGAGAAAGAACTTTGACCATGATCAATGGTGAGATAAGTGTTAGAGTTTGCCTCGTCATCACCCTCTAGGAAGGTGTCTTGGAGAACCTAAGGATGGAAGGCAAGTCCTTTATCATTAGTGTTGATAGGCTGGATACATGCCCCAATGCCCTCAACTGTAACAATATCATGATCCTACCCAACAACCTTCCAATCAGCCTCAACCTCACCCTAATCGGCCTCCTAGAAACAACAATAACAACAAGAACCAACAAGGTAGACATCCTCTGGTAGAGCATCGTGTGGGACAAGTGTTTGCAATGGATGTTGTTGATGATGGTGATGATAATGAAATGATAGAAGGTATTGTACATCTTCATTTACAACCTATAAAAGATCTCTTGATTCAGTTCTTCAAATACTTTTATATCTTTAAAAACTTGCTGAGATGTTAGATATAGAACATGCATATATCAGTTATATTCTTGATGCGGAAACCCCTAGTGGTAAGATGTTCTCCTATTATCTGAAGACCCCACCCCTAGATTTATGTTTACTACTGAGTTCATCTTCTTAAACATGATGGCTTTCGATGTCATCTTGGGTATGGAATGGTTGAAAAAGTTTGAGGTGGCCTTGTTTTGTGACAAGAATAAGGTTATTCTGCTTCACCCTGATGGTGAACAGTTTCACATTAAAGGAAGAAAACTTGAGGAAAGACAATTCATCATATCAACCATGAAAGCAGAAAAACTCATCTCCTATGGATGTCGTGCTTGGCCTCCATTGTCTTGTACCCATCACCGCCTCAATGAGAGAATATTGAAGTTGTTCAAGATTTACCTGATGTTTTTCCTGAAGAGTTACCTGGTATTCCCCCTTCTCAAGAGGTCAAGTTACCCATCGATCTCGTACCAGGTACGGCCCCCATATCGAAACCACCCTATTGTATGGCACCTATGAAGCTAGCAGAACCTAAGAAGCAACTACAAAAACTTTTGGACATGGGGTTTGTTCTCCCCAATGTCTCTCTATGGGGAGATCATGTCCTATTTGTGAAGAAGAAAGATGGTTTTTTTAGGATGTGTATTATTATAGAATGTTGAATCTAGTGACGGTGAAAAACTGATATCCTCTACCACGCATTGATGATCTTTTTCATCAATTGAAGTTTGCCATATTCTTCTCAAAGATGGATTTGCGAAGAGGATACTATCATATGCAATTCAAAGATGAAGACATACCACAGACGACTTTTTGTACTCTTTATGGGCACTATGAGTTTCTAGTGATGCCCTTCAGGTTGACTAATGCCCCTACAACATTTATGGACTTGATGAATTATGTTTTCTGTCCCTACCTTGATGACTTCGTGGTAGTGTTCGTCGATGATGTTCTCATCTATTCTAGAATAGTGGATGAGCATCGAGCACATTTGCAGACAGTCTTGCTGACTCTTTGTGAAAATTAGTTGTATGCCAAGTTTTCAAAGTGTGAATTTTGGTTAAAGGAAGTGATGTTCCTACGCCACATAATATTAGCAGGTCACATAGTTGTTGATCTAGCAAAAGTTGAAGCTGTGACTAAGTGACAACCTCCAAAGGATCCCTCGGAGATATAAAGCTTATTGGGTTTTGTGGGTTATTATAGAAGGTTTATCAAAAACTAATCCGAGTTGGGTAACCCTCTATTCAAATTGACGAACAAGGACACAAAGTTTATCTGGTCCCCATAATGGGAAAAGCGCTTTTTAGCACAGAAGCATTTTTTGACATCTGTTTCGGTCTTGGCTTTACCTGTGGAAGGCAAACCCTATGTTATCTTTACTGATGCATCTAGGTTAGGCCTAGGTTGCATTCTTATGCAAGAAGGACAAGTTAGAGCTTATGCCTCCCACCAGTTGAAGCGAAATGAAGAAAATTGTATGACTCATGACCTAGAACTCACTACTATTATTTATTCACTCAAGATTTCAAGACACTATATTTATGGTGTGCAATTTGAAGTTTTATTAGATCACAAAAGTATTCACTATCTAATGACATAAAAGGACTTGAATCTGAGACAAAGACATTGGATGGAATTTTTGAAGGATTATGATTTTACGATCATATATCATCTCAAAAAAGCCATCGTGGTTGTTGATGCTATTAGTTGTAAGAAGGATGTCATTTGCACATCTCTTCATTCTTTTGTGTGGAGAAGTATGGAACATGTTTCTAGTTAAAGACCTGAGTAAAAAGATGATGTAGATCATGATATCATACATAGAATGTGTGTGCACATGGCATGCCTCTCAATTACTCCATCTTGGATTTCGGAAGTTATAGAAGCTCAAGCATCTAGTCCTGACCTTAAAGAAATGAAGGTTTTGACAAAAAAGCCACAATCTGATTTCTCTATTGGAATTGATTGTGCAATTCAATTTTGTCACCGACTATGGATACCATATATAGATGACCTGAGATAGAAGGTGTTGAGTGAGGCTCATGGTTCCAAATATACAATTCAACTGGCACAACAAAGACGTACAAAGATCTGTAGAGATGTTTTTGGTGGAATAATATGAAGAAGGACATTGCTACTTTTTTTGCAAAATGTTTGACTTGTCAACAAGTAAAGATTGAACATCAAAGGCCCAGTGGACTTTTGCAACCTCTTAATATACTTGAATGGAAGTGGGAAAATATTACAATGGATTTTGTGACGGGTTTTCCAAGATATAGAAGTGGTTATCATGTTGTCTAGGTTGTGATAGATAGACTTACAAAGTCAGCTCATTTCTTGCCTTTCAAGACTACATACATGGTTCCAAACATGTCATCAATCAACGTAGATTGCGTTGCACGTTTGCATGGTGTGCCAAGGTCTATTGTGTCTAAAAGATACCCTAAGTTTACTTCCTACCTATGTTAGCAGATTCAAGTAGAGATGGGTTCAGATTTGCATTTTAGCACTTCCTACCATCCCCATACCGATGGACAATCTGAAAGGAAAATCCAAATTCTAGAGGATCATTTGCGAGCTTGTGTGATGGAATGGGGAGGAGTTTTAGATAAATATCTTCTATAGCTGAGTTTGCTTACAATAATAGTTACCAAGCAAACATAGGTATGCCACCCTTTGAATCTCGATATGGAAGACCATGTCGATCACCCTTGCACTGGGATGATGTGAGTGAGCATACTCCGGTGAAAACTAATGACATGCAATTGATAAAGGACAAGATTGTACTGATAAAGAAATTGATCAAGGCAGCTCAGGATCGTCAAATCATGTAAGATGATAAAAAGAGCATGGATGTGAACTATCTGGTTGGTGACTATGTTTTCGTGCAAATAAATCCTATTCAATCAATTGTGAGGTCAAAAGTGAAAGGAAATCTCAGTCCTTGTTATGTGGCACATTTTGAAGTTATGAATAAGATTGGGGAGTGTGCCTACCATTTGGATTTTCCCCCTTCTTATGATAAGATTTATAATGTTTTACATGTGTTTGTACTGAAGAAATACGTGAAGAACCCAACCCATGTGTTATCTATTGAACCCATAGATATTCATGGAGACTTGACTTATGTAGAATATACTTTGAAGATTCTTGACTCTCGAGTCAACTAGTTGAAGCACAAGGAGATTGAGTAAGTAAAGGTTTTATGGAAATATCATAGTCTAGAGGAAACTACTTGGGAGCTCAGAGAAGAAATATTGAGAACTCACCCTTCCCTTTTTCTTGAGATTTCAGGTACGGAATCCTTTTTATGGAAGGAGAGTTGTAACATCCCCACACCATTTGTAAATATCACCTGGTTACTCCTTTTTATTTTAATATTTTATTTTGAACTATCTTTCTATATTTATAGGTACTAGGATGTTCGAATCATTGAATATAGGATTCTAATGCAAAAATACAAATATTTTATGGTTTTCATATAAGAAAATAAGGTTATTCATTACATATGGATTTTTTGTGCAAAATTGTCAAAATAAGGTATTTAAGATTAAAATTATCCTTATAGATTTTTTCTATGAGTAGGTTTGGCTAAGAGAGAGTTACCCACGAAATTTGATTAAGAAATAATAAATGAATAATTATATATAAAGAAAATACACTTTTTATTAGATTGGGAGTTTCACACATTAAAGTTTTTCAAAAGGTAAACTTAACTCCAAAATTGGATTCCTTGGGTCTTAATTAGCCTATTGCCAATTTTTACCTTATTTGGAAGTTGTTTTCTCACCCAATTTGAGAGAGAGAGAGAGATAAAAAGAAATCATTTTGTCACCACTTTATTTAATTTTTTTGTTTTAGTAAGCTTTGATGTCACGCTTGCTTTTCTCATAATATGGTGTGGGTGTACAAAATGGATGGTTGGGATGTCCTCCCATATCCACGCTCCTTCCCCAAAACCAAAGAAGGTCGGAATGGGGCCTAACAAGGAAATTTCCTCACCTGATTTCTCCCTCTTCGATTGATGGTTTTCCAAAATTCTTTCACCACAGAATTCATAGCACAATTCTATAGAGGTCCATGTGTTACTCATGAAGTTTTATCATGTAACTAAGAATTTCCCAATTCTCATCCCAACTTTCTCGAACCATCTAGTACCAATGCCCAAAACCCCAAGTATATAAGAAAATAACCCTAGCCCTAAATGTGCCACCATCCGAAGTTGAGTTTCCTTCTCCAATTTGTTTTTTGGTTACTCTTGAGCCGTCGATGACCTATTTCTTCCCCTCGACCGTGAGGCACCCAGTGCAAGTGTCCCATAGCTATGGTTTTTGATTAGCTTGAGAGGTGAGTTTGGGACCCTTTGTGCTACATATTTGTATCTTCACGTTGTTGTGTCATCACCGTTCATGGAAATGCCCAAAATTGGGCTTGAGGTAGATGTTGCTTCGTATGGAGCCATGGCGCATGACGAAGGAAGGGGATGAAACCCCATGATTTTCTAATTTTGCCCTCTCCCCACCTCAATTTCCTTCTTTTGTTCCCGAGGGCAGAACAATCTTTCGGCTGTATCTTTTGGTCCTCCCTCATGCTAGGCGAGTGCCAGGCTATGTGAAGACTCACGCTAGTTGGCTGAGCTCCATTGGGCCAAATCAATAGGGCCTGGTGTAATAGAATGATACTCGTGGATTTAATGATATTCTTGATTGGTTTGAACTTCAAAATTCTATAACTTTTACTCTAATTATCCAAAAATTATAAAAAAAAAAATATTTTGAAATTCTTGGAATTTTCTCTATTTTGTGGTATAGTTTTCATCACCTAGTTCACTTTTTTTAAAGATTGGATTTTTAGGGTTCTAAATAAACATAATACTACACTAATAATTAAACATATGTTTTAAAGGATAAAATTTAGACCTTGGAGTCATATCCATAGAAAGTAACCTGAACAAATTCACTAAAATTTAATTAAGCATCAATCTAGGATTTTCGATACGGATTTGAGTTTTAGGGTTTTGTCTTCGCCTATAATACTTAAAGAAAATATAATAATTAATAAAGTTTTGACTTTGAGTCAAGATTTATCTTCAAAGAAACCCTAATGTTAGTTTTGGATCAATCTCAAGAATTGAATTAGGATTCACCAACTGAACTTGGTTTCTAGGGTTTTCATCATATCGACATACTTTAGCACATAAACCCTAATTAAAGGATCTAAACATGCATGGAAGTTGAGTTGACCATGGATTTGGAAGAGTAGGATTGAACCTATGATTTAGCAACTCTAGATTAAGGTATGTGCGTATATCCTATTATCTAGGCAATGCTTTTATGACCAAAATAATGTTTCCTATATGAGGCATGAATAGATATTATCCTTGTCATCATTTTAAAATTTTTATTTTCTTGGACAAAACTTATGGGTCCTCTGACCCCACATGCTTTATGTTTGGATGCTCTCATATTGTTATTTCATATGGACTAAACTTGTACTTGTGTTTTTCCTATTTATGTGCATGCTTAGACTAGTTTTATTTCTTGTAGTAGTACATCTGTACAACCATATATACAGGGGTATGCTTTTCTACCCAGGGTGTGATTTTCTACCCATTATTTATAGAGGATTTCCTTTCCACCTATGGTGTGCTTTTCCACCCATATGTTTAGGTTGAGATCCAATGGCATCTCAACCATTCTTGAAATAACTTTAGTCTATTTATTACATGCACAAATTTATTATTGTTATTATTAATGGAAAATATTTAAAGGCAAGATTCCCTACTTGACATTCATTAGTTAGATATTCCTCAACTCTTGGCCTGTTATAACTCTCTTGAAACTTATTTCTTCTGACATCCTTTAATTTGGAAGCTCTTCTTTGGAAATTATTAAGTATTGACTAGTTGTTCATTATTGCCGCATACTCAACATTTTTTGACGTCCTTTTCCCTTTTGTTATTCTCTTCCCTGGGTGTTGACTTCAACCCATGTAGAGGTTGCATAGCCTGAGGACCAGGAGATAGGTGGTGACCCCCAAATTTAGTTGTTGAGGATTTCTGAGATGGAAGGTTACTCACCACAAAACCAATTTGTGTAGTTTAGTATTTAAAGTTTGTTACAAGATGTCAATGGCTTGATAGTTGAACTTTGTTAAGAGTATCATGTAATAGTTAGTTTTATTTTCTGTTGCATTCAAACTGTGTTCATGTTATCATTCTATTTGAAGAATTATTGTGATCACCATAGTGGCTTTTATTTTATGGAAAATGATTTATTGGGGAATTTTACAATTGTTTCCTTAAATTAAGTAAGGAGTTGTCCCTCCCAGGACCCACTCCTTACAAACACCAATTCCAAATTGATAAAAAATACAGTCACTCATTCAACATCTAAAGGAAGACAGGATGATCCTACCATAAACATTGGACCAAAGTGATATGGTGAATGATATTAGTTGGTATTTGAAAAAATTACCGTATCATGTGCTTAAACTTGTATTTATTTATTATGTTAAAATTTTTATTTTGTAGATTTCGATGTCACACTCCAAGATAAAAGAGGCCACAAATGTTACTCACAAAGAGGACACCAGAGAAAACTTTGTGGTCTTATGTGAAGAGTATGATGACTTCTATAGGGGGTTGTATGAGCCAGGGACACTATTCAAAAAACTAATGGCTATACTTCAGGATAGTCATCTCATATGATGGTACTTAGATACATGTGCAAAAATTCTATTGTGCAGTTTGAATAGGCTACAAATGTTGCATCTATGTGTACAACTAGGAATCATGTTGAACAATGTTCAAGAAGTTTCATAGTTCTACACATAGATGCAACATATGCAACATATTCAAACTACATAATAGAATTGTTGCACATGTGTCTGACAGTACCATCATAAGAGATGACTATATCCCAAAGTATAGCCATTAAATCTTTGAACAATGTCCCTGGCTCATACTACCCCCTACACTAAGGTGTTTTGTAATATTATAAGGTTTATGACAATTATGTTATAGAATTAGACATCTTTTTGCTACCTACAATATTATGTAAGTCTACTACAATTATGTTAGATTTTTGAAAGAGTTTGACTGTGATATGTATTTGAAATGTGAATTCAAGAAATGCCATATGCTTTTTTGGAAGAGTTTGACTGGAATGTGGACTGTGATGTGTTTTATGTTCATATTATGTTTGTTATTACATATTTGTTGATTGTTGTTCAACTAAACTCACAGGATGTCGCTAACCTACAATTTATAATTGAACTGCAGGTTCTGCATCCTACTGACCAACCAGGTAGTAGGGTGTAGGATGCCATTAAAAAATCAAATTTGAGTCATCGGTTGTATAAAAAAAACCAGTGCTATAGGCATGAATCATTGATTTTAATAAAATAACTAACATTAACGGTTATGTTGGACAACACGTCCTCACTGGATATCATGTCATAGGTGTCGGTTTATTAGATGTAACTATCACTTTACATCAAAACCATCAGTTGTAAGGGCTAAAACCAACACTGTAAAGAATGATAGATGTCAATTTGTGTCCAACCAGCGATTTTGGATCCTTTAACAATTATAAATGTGACCTGGTACATCATGATAGGTGTCAGTTTTTTAATCCACACAACTGACAAATGGATCTCTTGCGTCGGTTTTGTCTTCCCCAAAGAATCGACGTCTTAGACATGTGGCTATGGTGTCACCCACTTAGGTATCAGTTTTAAACCAACATGAAAGAGTTGTTTTTAATAATGCTAGATATAGTTTCTATACTAGTGTACGGGCTTGGGAAGCCTCTTTTCCATCAACTCACAGGCTTCCTTTGCCCTTCCATGGGTCGTCTCCAACAACCTTGAGCTATTTTGGAGTAGTCGGTCACAGAAGTGTGACAAAGGTAGTCCATCAGCTCATTCATAAGAACTGGTCGGCCCTAGTCTCTTGCAACTCAGGCAAACTATCTGCTAGAATAGTAAATGGCCAATGGCAAGGAGCCAAGTCACTAAGGGCCCACATAGCCTGAGGGAGAGCACGGTAGTGGGGAGCGACCATGAGCCTTAAGCAAACATGAGGTGACGGTGTCTAGTGGTCTCGACCTACACACAACTGCACATGATGGTGGAGAGCGGCCAGGGGCATCACACTATAGAGGGTGCAGCACAAGTCACATAATCAAGGATCAATAGCCAAGAGACTCAGATAAATAAAAATGCAACGCCCTATCCTCCTTCCTCTATATTTTGTGATGAAAAACTTATAAAATGCATAACTCCCTCATTCTATGGCCAATATATGCGAAATTACATACCAAATCGATCATCTCAATGAGACCTACACTTTAGCTTGGTTCCAGATCCTAGTTCCTTTTCTTGTTCCATGTTTCCCTAAAAGATGGTAACTTTAGTCTTTTGTATGAAATTAATGCACTATTATGGTGATGTTTGGATCGTTGTTGCCCTTTTACCCTCCTAAGTAGAAGGTCAATATTTCTTGTGATCTTGTGATCCTAATAAATGTTTTGATCACCTTATTTCTCATGAATGACCTCTTTTGTGCATATATGGCTTGTTTGGACCTTAATGATCTAGTTTTCCCTTTTAGTACTAATCTTGTTTCCTTTTGAAACCAAATTATTAATCAACTATGAAATAAATAACTTTTACCCATCCTTGATATAACGATAATATTGTAATCCCCTTTTGAATATGCTTGTTCTATATGACACTTAATGCATGTATGTGTCCCATTATGTGTCTAATTTGTTGTACCTTTGATCATATGAGGTCCTTGATGGATAATTGGTGTATCAAAATCTATTAGATACTAAAAATTAGTAACCTTGTTTTGATTGAGTACTCTGATACTATGATTAGTCTCATGTTCTATAGTAATGTTTGAAACCCTAACTCCACCAATGGTGACCTAATATAACACATGTTTCTTGAGTGTCTTCCTTGTGCCCCATTCTTGGTGTGAATCTAATAATTATGCTTTTCCATCTCAGATTAGAGTTTATGAATCCATTATGGCATCCTTGATGTGGATGTCCCACTTAGGTCATATGTGGGACCCTAATTCTATAAGTCTTATATGAAGGATGAATATATGGCGATATGTTGATACCTAAGGTTGGGAATTCCTAGGCCCTATGGGACATCCAGCTATATTGGAATGCGTTTTTTATGTCCTACTATTGCTTATCTACACCATCTTTTTTGCTCAGTTCTCGTGCCTTATGAATCACAACCATGTTTTCCCTATTATGAGTCATTTGGCGTTGAAATGTGCAAGTAACTTAAATCTCATAATGAGCAATAAAATGGATGGAACCTAGAAATGATGTGAAACTTGAACTACAACCCCTTGACGATCTCTAAATCAATAAAAGATCATAAAATGCACTAATGAGCAATGTTGAACCTAAATTGGCCAAAACCCTAAAATTAATCTAGTTAGAGTTAATGATGAGAATCTATAGCATGTATGCAATCTCATGCTTAACTAGGTGTTTCTCGAGATCTAGATGGTCAAGGATGGGTTATGAAATCTCTAAAATGTGTGCTTTAAATAAATATATGACTATGGCTTTCTTGATTGAAATGTGATACATATGTATGCTTGTTTACTTGGTCAAATATTTCCATGTAGTACGATAGTATTGTATTCGATGTTTGTCTTGTGTCATTGTTTCATAACTTGCAAACATAATATAAAACTCCATTATACAAACCTTTTGCACCTTACTATATTCTCGGGGTAAGGACACGAGGTAAGACATCCTACTTGAGTTGTCAAGATAGGGAGGATCATGTCAATAAAAGGGTTAGCTCTTGGCAATGGCCTTGAGGTCCCTTACCTAGAAAAGGGTTAGCTAATCTTGAGCACCCTTATAGACTCTTCCAATGGGAAGTTAGTCAAAAAGGCCTTATGATTTATGATAATATTGGAATAATTGGAGTAAAATGATAAAAATATGGGTTCCCATTTTGCTAAATAATTAACTTTTTTATTCTTATTGTTTACTTTAGCAAATCTTTTCAAATAATGCAAAGCCTATATATATGTATCTTTCAGCCTTGTACTCAACACCTCATGTGCTTGACCCACCTTGTTTCACATATTTTATAGGTTTGGAGATGGCTAGACATTGATGGGCTTGGTGAGCTATGTCAGGTGTACTTGTTGTAAGATCCCTAGTATAAATGATTAGACTTGTACAATTCTTCTTTGAACATGAAATTTAAAGCTTTTAATAAACAATGTTTCTTAATATTACTTGTTGAATGTTGAGACTATGATTGGTGCTTTTATATTTTTATTTCTTCATGTATTATAAGAATTATGCTTCCAAATTCACACTTTTATAATACCATGCTAGGGATGGACGCCTAGGTTCTATAACCATTGACTTTATAGTCACTTGGGGTAAGGATTTGGGTAACCAACGGTTCTATGATAGATGGTGCTAGAGCATGAATAATAACTACACCAAGCATTGCTCGCATGAAACACATACTAAACAAAACCTTACATGTAAAACTTAGAAACTTAATGAGTTGTCCATCGTGGACTAAGGTGACTTAGCCTCTACGTTAGAAACTAGATGTTTTAGAACTAAGTGTAGACTTGTGTAATCCCTAGAATCTTTCTTAGGGTAGCTACACAATTATGCACCATGTTCTTTGTAGTTCTTTAGGTGTCATGATGCTAGACTTCCTAATGAGTGTGGTAACTTATTTTCATTTTGGTTTTGTTCTAATGGAGTATGGTGGCTTCCATTTTCTATATCAACGTTGGAGAACACCTATTTCAAGTATTAGCGTATGTACATATGAATATGTTACCACACACAGAAAGGAACTGAGTGTCCATGCAACCTAAGAGAAAGAGATGTAACATCAATCTAGATGAGATAGGTTAGATGATAGTTGTAGTCTCTAAAGTTTTCTAGAGCCATGATAAAGGTTAGGCAAATAAGTAGCCCAGATGACCTAGGTTAATGATAATGATGATGAGGATGATAATGAGGATATGATGATTATGATAATATGATGATGATGACCATGATGATTGTGTTGATGTGATGTTATAAGATGTTTTAATACGATTCATGTTATGTTTGATGATATGGGAAGAGTTTGACTATGCAACCCTAGCTAATATAGCACCATGCAAGGGATATGTGACTTGGTTGATGTGTTAAGTACAACTAATGGTTGTCATTCTTTCTTGTGCCCTGTTTGGACATGTTGAGATATGATATGTGATACATTCTTTGGGAGCAACATAGGTATCAATATCTTTACAAATAGGACCTCTAGCATGAGACATTTGAAAAGTGTGACCTCTCCATATGAGTCATCCCACCAAGGGAAAAGGTCAGAGTACCTAAACCCCAAAATATGTGAATTGTTGAAAAATATCCACGTTGAATTAGATGATGATGAGTTCCTAGGTAGACTACTTCTTAGTATAGAGTCGAGTCACCTAGCGTGTGGTACCCTTGAAAATGATGAATCTTATATTTCCTATGAAAAGATGTAAACCTAGAGGAAGAGGCAATTGGATATATAATGTTTACTATATAGGTGAGGGAGATGTCCCAAGACCCTAACATGATGTATATGATGTATGATATCCATGATGAGACTCGTACTTGGGTTAGTAGTTGTATATAAAGGAATCTAGTGGTTTCCCTTTTTTCTTGAAAGATAGGTAGAGATTTTGTTATGGGTAGAGGATTTGGTTAGCATTCCTTGTTGGATATATATATATATATATATATATATATATATATATATATATATATATATATATATATATATATAGGTCTTTGTGTGTGTCGCTTGAGCTTGTGGAGCTCATTTGAGTTACAACTGAGATAATTATGAAACCTTAATGTTAAGAATGATGTTGCTCCTACAATGATGTTGGACACATGAAATATCTCACTTAAGTTAAAACTAGATGTATACATGATACACCACCCTCATAAGTTGGACCTAGTATGAAATCATACTATATAAGAAAAGATGAAATTTGGAATCATGAACTTTATACGATGATGCCTAGAGATCATAGATTGAATACTTAGAGGTAACATGCCTAATCTCATACCCAAATGGAAAATGATTAACTCAATATGACGGTGCTCTTTGGGTCATAACTCAAATAAACATGATGTATAAATTACTTAATTTATATCCAAAATGATAAATGGTGAACATAATTGGGGATAGTTGAAAGAATTTTGAGTGAAAACTAAAACATGCAGGAAATCTAGTATAATGATAAAATATACACGTTCAATGATGAACTCATTTAGAAGTCATGGTTGTGAACATGTTTTCTTGAGAGTTGATAACATAGACTTTGATAATACACCTTGGTCTTGTATCACTACTACAGAAACAGCCTTTGGCGTCGGTTGTTTAACCCCCATTGGCGTCAATTTCTGAGCGACGCCTATGTGGGTGCCGCTAAAGGTCAAACACTTCGGCGTCGGTTTTTTAACCGACGCCTATTTAACATATAGGCGTTGGTCTTTTAGTAGATAATCGACGCCAAAAGGGTTCACGCCACAGAAAATGGCGTCATCTAGGACACATTCTACGTCGGTTATCTACTACAAGACCGACGCCTATATGGACTATAGCGTCGGTGTTTACTTGGTAACCGACGCAGAAAGTGTCCTAGATGACGCCGTTTTCTGTGGCGTGAACCCTTTTGGCGTCGGTTATCTACTAAAAGACCGACGCCTATATGTATTATAGGTGTCGGTTTGACACGAACAGCTGACGCCATTTCCAGTACGGATGTTGCCACATTAGGCGTCAGTTTTGTTCAGAAACCCGACGATGTAGGTCTTTGCTGACGGTTTTCTGTAAATAACCGACGCCTATATCTATTTTTTTTTTCATATCAGTTTGTAGGCCTGTTGTGGCTGGTCAGCAGGATGAGAACCTGCAGTTCAGTTTTCTGAACTGCAGGTTTACGACATCCATTGATATCAGCCTACAAACAGGCCACAAACCTGCAAAAGTCCCAAGGAAAATTTCACACAAGTAGATACATTCAGACATCAATTCAATTCTCACATTCACACATATAGAAACATTCAAATACATGTATTAACATTCAGAAATATTCATTTACAAAGTATCATTCATTATCGCTATCAACATCCCAATTATATCTTATAGTTGCCACTACTTGTATGGTTTTTGCCCATTCTTCTCTTATTTCATTTAATGCTTCCATCGTATATGGAGCATGTATATTTTTTAAGCGTTTACCTATAGTGTTGTCAGTTTTAAACACCTGCAAAGAGAATTATGTATATATATATAAGTAATAATATAAAAATAAGATTGATATATTTCATACTAACTAATGAGACTATATATAATACCTCATGTATGGTATCGATGTCCAATGCGGCATGTTTGATAATCATCTTCATAAATCGCATCACATAGTATGTGCATGCCCAGCCATTGTCTTGTGTAGCACACTATAAATTGAAACATACAAAATAATACAACTAAGCACAATTCACATCAATAATATATACATTGGAGTCGGGAACTTACTTGTACGTTCTACCAATGTATTGGCTGGTTCTTTTTCCTTGGGACCGTTCCTCCAGCCTTTTTGAATGCATATAAACCACTACATGTTAATATAACATAGTAAATTACATAAGTAAATAGTAATGTAATAACATATGTTAACAGATACAAAAATGAAATATTTCTCACAAGAATAATGGCATTCTCATTACGTGTCCAATTTTAGTGTTTAATGTACTTCCCGCGGGATCTAGATAATAAACAGTGAACGTCCCGGGGACAATAACTAGTAACTCCCAATGTCTACCGCTAGAGGTAAAAAGTTAACAATTAATAACTCAAAATGCACAATAAAAATGGAATTTTTTTAAGTCCAAATTATAAATAAAGTAAACTTACTTGACATTGAATGGAGCTATTATTATCTTCTTAATTTGCTGACCAAAAATTTGAAAAGCATCTATACAGTATTGTTGAACACTATCAGGGTCTTTAGCTACCATACTAATCAATGATGGAATCAAAAATCCCACATGATCAAATGCAAATTGTTTGCAATGATCTTCGACTAAGTAGCTGCAAAACATGTATTACGTATGCATTAATATATAAGAAACCAGATCACCGGATCTTACACAAGGTATATGGATGTATAAACAAGATCTCACCTTATCCATGTCTCTATCATTGATGTATTCAGCCAATCATACATAAATAGCTCAATAATATCTTGTATAAATAAAGAGCTATCGTATGATTGACCTGCATAATCTGCATCTAAAGAAACAATTATCGGGCAATGTATATTATGTGCCCGTAGCCAACATGCCATTCCCCTACAAGCAGGACCTAACGGGTATGTTAGGTCAGTTGGAACCCAAGTTGGTAATATGGGAAGTGGAGGTGGAGGCCTAGGTGCTCCTGGTGTCT
This sequence comes from Alisma plantago-aquatica, assembly GCA_963693085.1. Classification (NCBI taxonomy): domain Eukaryota; kingdom Viridiplantae; phylum Streptophyta; class Magnoliopsida; order Alismatales; family Alismataceae; genus Alisma; species Alisma plantago-aquatica. The sequence continues at coordinate 1,307,518,112 of OY856411.1, read as the reverse complement.
TCTTTTTAACCTGAATATATAATTTCAGATCAGTTGACATCATATATACACATTAACAGTCTAAATCAATGTAAATTTATCTTACAATTTCAGTAGTGTAGATGACATCTGCTTTGGGCCACAATATGACCCCGCCTTCTGCCTCAGCAAGTGTATCAATATCCGGGTGGGGATATGGCAATGTAGCTTCCCTCCAATCGGGTAACACACGTAATGGGCCCACACGAACATAGCCCTGTGGCATTGGAGTCCCGTGAAACCTTTCCCCCAGAAGGGACGGGTAAGCCTACGCCTCTGCAACAACATAGTCTTGTATTCTTAAGCGGCATGGCTTCAATGCCTACAAATTTACGTAAAGAATGTTATACATATATACATATCATCTTGAAAACATATCATCTTGAAAAGACTAGCTACAATGTCATAAACAATACTTACAGCAGACGTGTTAGGCGATGGGTCTCCAGGATTACTCACAGTCTGTGCATCAGGAGAAGAGTAGGTCACCATAGGCTGATTGGAAGCCTGAGATGCCTGCCACCGTAGCAATTCTTCCTTGAACTTCTCAACAACTACATCGTTGACCTTCTTAGAAACTATATCCTCGACTCTCTTATTCTCCTATACATGGATAAAAGAAACATTAGCTTCTTATTATTGAATTTCCTTTTGCAGTAACATTCTAAAAAAAGAATAGGTTACCTCTTCTTGAGAAAGTCCCACTCTAGGTTTGTGCTGGGATGGCCCAAAGAATGCTTTGATGCCCACACCAGCGTCTGCACCCCTAACACGTCCAGGATGCTCTGGGTTACCCAGAGCAACTGTCAATTCATCCCTTGTGCCCTGAGGGATGAACGTGCCTTGTTTCCTCTGCTCGTGCAGCTCCCGCTAATCACCATCAACAGAAATTGGTAAGTTAACACCACAAATAATCAATATTCAAACGATTTCTCTAAGAGTTGTATTTTACCATTTTCACAGCCGCCTCAACAGTTACAGGCTTCTTTATTTCACCCTTCTTGTTTTGCCTCCCAGCTATCCAGATATCATGGCGAGGCATGGGTGTGGCAGACTCCTGAGTAGGAGCAGACTCCTGAGTAGCCGCAGACTCCGCATGTAGTCTTTGGCGAATGCTTGCATAGCCTTTTGGACCCATAGTGTGGTCATGCACATTCAGTGCACGCCTTGCTTTTTGTGCGTCACTGAGGGCCTAGTTAGTATGCACATTAATGATTTGGTTAGTATCACTAAATGTTAATCTTGAATAGGTGAATACAATGTATATTAATTAAATTGGGAGTGACGCCTAATACCTTGAATTCTTCAGATTTTCTTGAAGCAACAAAATTGTCCCAATCTTCTTTGTCCAAAAAGTTCCATTGTTCAAGGGCTGACTTCTTTTTCTTATCACCCTCTTTTATGTATTCTCTGTTCAGATTTGTCCTATAATTCCTAAGCATCTTTCCAGCGCGTTGCATCACACTTTTACGATGCAGCTTCTCATCCAATGCAAACAGATTCTGTAAAATAGAAATGTTATTAACTAGTATCCAAAATAGAATTGCAAATAATAGAATTTGTAATCTACAAAATAGAATTGCAAATAATAATAACTCACGCATAAATCCTTCCATATCAAGTATTTTTCCCCTGAGGAACTTTATGCCAATTATCATACTTAACACCACAATGGCTCCGAGTGGTACACCCAAGATAGTTTACAAAATTATTGCGGTTCACTCCAATTGCATTTCCTCCATTATCAAACTCCACAACCAATTTGGATCCACTGCCACTAAGCGCTATTAACTTCTTCAACAGAGTGATGCCCCTTTTCTTGTTAAGTGTTTGGTGTTGCGCATCAAGTTGCTCCAGTGCTTCAGTGGGTACATGTGCATCATCAACCTAAAATTTGACAAAAATAAACACACTGAATTAGCCCAATATAGAAATATAAGATATATGACATAACTAGAAGATAATGGATTTTATATAAATACAGGATATGTTTTTAGAACATACATTGGTATCCTTGCCATGCTCGTCATGGACAGCATGCTCATCATGACTTCATGCTCATCATGGACATCATGCTCATCATGGTCAGCCATCTGAAAATGTCATTAAAAAGGCAAACATTTAGCATTTGTATTAACTAGAAAAAGGCAAACATTTAGCATTTGTATTAACTAGAAAAAGGCAAACATTTAGCATTTGTATTAACTAAAAAAAGGCAAACATTTAGCATTTGTATTAACTAGAAAAAGTCAAACATTTAGCATTTGTATAAACTAGAAAAAGGCAAACATTTAGCATTTGTATAAACATACATGTCTCTAAAATTGTGATCTTTTATCAATTAACAATCCTTCATTGTGATCTCCGCGCACATATAAGTCATCATTAGCTTCAATATTTTGTGGAGTTGGCAACCCAACTGAGAATGGACTGGAGTCATCATACTTTCATAGTACTCTTATTCATCTATAGGATCTTCAATGAACTGTGGAACCGACCATTTATCATTTGCATGATCATCGATATAGAATATTTGTTTCGCCTGTGATGCCAATATGAATGGTTCACCCTTCTCGCCAATCTTTTCAAAGTTCACCAAAGTGAAACCCAATTCATCCACTATAACTCCTTTGGTGTTATCAACCCAATTACATTTAAAGAGCGGAATTTTGAAATCTATGTAGTCAAACTCCCAAATGTCTTCAATGACACCGTAATATGACATTTTAGCTTCACGTGGACTCTTATCCTTTGCACTTGCAAAGTACATAGTCGACGCTTGAAGAGTGACCCCACTATTTTGGAGGACACTCTTATCATCTTGGCGCTTTGTGTAATATGTGAATCCATTAATGTCAAACCCTTCATAAGACATAACATTCGGTTTTGGTTTAAAGGCGAGGCATTTGATAGTTTTTGTAATATCATTTGGTGTTTGAGATAGTTGATGTAAGACTTTATCTTCAAACCACTTAGTAAAAGTCTTATTATGGTCTCTAGCAAGCCACATTGAACTTGCTCGAGGATGTTGTCTCTTTATGAAATTGGTATGTTCCTCGATATAAACACTCACTTCGTCCATATTGTGTAAAATATACAAGTGAGGTTGTTCCAACTGCTCACGGCTAATTACTTTCACCCGTGATCCCAAAATTCCTTTTCCCTCCTCAATATTCTTGTCATTATCAGGAGTGTCATTACCACTGAGAAAGTCATTGCAAAAATCCATAACCTCTCTTGCCACATAACCTTCAATAATACTCCCTTCAGGCTGATAACGGTTTCGAACATCACCTTTAAAAATGCTCATGTATCGTTCAAAGGGATACATCCAATGCAAGAAAACTGGTCCCAACATTTTCACTTCCCTAGTCAAGTGGACAACAAGATGTACCATGATATCAAAGAACGAAGGAGGGAAATACATCTCAAGCTGACATAGGGTAACAACCACTTCTCTTTGCAAATTATCGAGAGTATCAGGGTCAATAACTTTGCTGCATAGACTGTTGAAAAAGAAACAAAGTCTGGTAATTGCAAACCTTACATGCTTCGGAAATATAGATCAAATTGCCACGGGCAATATTTGTTGCATTAGAGTGTGACAATCATGAGATTTAAGACCTATCAACTTCAGATCTTTCATTGATACCTATCTACGGATGTTGGATGAGTAACCATGTGGCACCTTAACATTTACCAAGCATTCACAAAAAGTTTTCTTCTCCTTTCTAGACAACGTGTAACAAGCGGGAGGTAAGTATGTTCTTTTATTACCCATTTCACGTAATTCTGTTAATTCTGACCTTATTCCCATTTCACGTAGGTCCAGACTGGATTTTATCCCATCTTTAGTCTTACCTGGTATATTTAACAGAGTACCAATGATGCTATCACAGACATTTTTCTCAACGTGCATTACATCGATACAATGCCTGACTGTCAAAGAACTCCAATAAGGAAGATCCCAAAATATTGACTTCTTCTTGAATGAAGAATTGTCACTCTGTGTGGCCATACTACATTGTGATTTCTTACCAAATTCATTGACAATGTCTTTTACTCTTGCATAAACAACATCCCCTGGTATAGGTTTAGGTGCACTCCGTTCATCATTCCATCCATTTAATGCTTTGCGCTTCCTACGATACGGATGGAATTTTGAAAGAAACCTTCGATGACCAAGATATACAGTCTTGCCGCCATGTTTTAGTCTTATTGAATCAGTGTTTTCTTCACATATAGGACACGCTTTAGCTCCTTTGACACTATATCCAGACAAATTCCCATATGCTGGAAAGTCATTAACAGTGCAAAACAACATAGCGTGCAAACGAAATGTCTCTCTTGCTGAAGCATCATAGGTCATCACACCTTCAGCCCAAAGTTTCTTTAAGTCATCAATTAAAGGTTCAAGATAAACATCGATATCATTTTCGGGTTGTTTAGGGCCCGATATCAACAACGACAACATAATGTACTTATTTTTCATACACATCCAGGGAGGAAGATTGTATATAACAAGCATGACTGGCCAAGTGCTATGTTGGCTGCTCAATGTCCCGTATGGATTCATCCCATTTGTACAAAGCCCAAGTCTTAGATTCCTATCTTCTTCACCAAATTTGGGGTACAATAGATCAATCTTCTTCCATTGTGGGGAATCAGACGCATGTCGTAGGATCCCATCATTATTTTTCTTAACATCTGCATGCCACCTCAAATTCTTCGCATCTTTCGGATTTGCAAACAAGCGTTGAAACCGTGATATTATAGGTAGATACCACAACACCTTGGCAGGAGAACCAGTTTTGGACTCCCCCGAAGTCGTCAATTTATACTGTGACACACCACATTTTGGACAATCTTTCAAATCTACATAGTCCTTTTGAAATAATACACAATCATTCGGGCATGCATGTATCTTCTTGGCCTCCATTCCCATTGGGCACAACATTTTCTTTACCTGGTATGTTGAGATTGGCAGCTCGTTTCCTTCAGGAAGCATTTCTTTAAACAAAGTCAACAATGAAGTGAAGCTTTTATCGCTCCATCTATTATTAGCTTTCAACTTATACAATCTCAACACAGCGCTAAGCTTCGTAAACTTAGCACAACCTGTGTATAACGGTATCTCAGCATCATGCATAATGTTTCTAAAGATAAGAGGTGGATCGGTGTGCTCTACCCTACAACTATCCAGCATCGCATCAACGATGTCTGCTGGAACTGGTTCGTTCACATTTACGTCATCGGAGGCAATTTCTTCTTCCACCCAAGCACTGCTATCGACATCTACTGGTTTCGATTTTGAAATCTCTCCATGCTAGTGCCATTCTGTATAGCCTTGTACAATCCCGTTGCACATGACATGAGTTTTGATTTCCTCACCAGTGTTGACTATCAAGTTGTTACTGCAATGCCTACATGGATAGTAGAACCTATCTGTAGGTTTTTTCCTATGTTCCTCGGCAAATCTAATAAACTGATCAAGACCAGATATAAACTCTGGGGTGCAACGATTACGAATGGGCATCCATGATCTATCCATTCTATGATCAGAGAAAACAAGTATATATTAGGAAACAAGTATATATTAGGAAAAGACTAGGGTATACACTTACATCCTACCTAAGTGTATAATGTGATGTCATTCTTATATATAATAAATGTGTACCACCTATCCCATCCTTAAACACCTAATCTCACTAGTAAGTGTATAATGTGTATTGGGTTTTCAAGAAAATTTCAGCAGCATTTCCCCGTTGTTCTCTAAGTACATATATACTTAGAGAACAAACGGGGAAATGCTACTAAAATTTTCTCTAAAACCCAATACACATTATACACTAACATCCTAAGTGAGATTAGGTGTTCAAGAACAGTCCCAAACCGGGGACTATCCAAGATTTACTCCTAATGAGTCAATCTTGGATGGGTTTCTAGGCCAACAAACACATTTGATGTCATTCTTATATATAATAAATGTGTACCACCTATCCCATCCTTGAACACCTAATCTCACTAGTAAGTGTACAATGTGTATTGGATTTTTAAGAAAATTTCGGCAGCATTTCCCCACTGTTCTCTAAGTACATATATACTTAGAGAACAAACGGGGAAATGCTACCGAAATTTTCTCAAAAACCCAATACACATTATACACTTACATCCTAAGTGAGATTAGGTGTTCAAGAACAGTCCCAAACCGGGGACTATCCAAGATATACTCCTAATGAGTAAATCTTGGACGGGTTTCTAGGCCAACAAATACATGTGTTGTCATTCTTATATATAATAAATGTCTATAAACTACAAGCAACATGGTTAATCCTAATCAACAGAGCATTATTAAATAATAAATCAAGAAATCAATAGTTTAAAACAAAAGGTCTAGGAATATTTACTAGACATTATATGTATCCCTAATCATCATATTTAACATACTACATTATTATGAACATCCAGATCAGATTAAGATCATACTATGTTATAACCATTGGTTTAATAACCCTATTTCCGCATGTACATGTTTATCAACTTTAAAACCCTATAATTCATGTGTGAATCTGACCTGGAGAGGAGCTGTGGTCGAACTGGAAGGTAGGGCTAGGGCTAGATGAGTTACGGCCGGTCTGGAGAGGAGCTGTGGTCGAACCAGACGGCGGTGCAGAGTGGGCGACGACGATGGCACGTGGCGGCAGTGCGCGACGATCGATGAGTAGGCGGAGAAGATGGTTGCGGCGGCGCGACGGCGGTGGAGAAGTAGCTAGCTGTCGGCCTGGCGGCGGTGGCGTGGAGGCACTGGCGGTGGAGAAGGCGGCGCGGCGGCACTGTCGTGGAGGAAGATGGTGGTGGTTGCGGCGGAGTGGAGGGTCGGGCGACAGTAGAGAAGAAAGGGTCGGGGAACAGTTTAGGCGATGAAACAGAAGAAAGGGGAAGAGTCGGGTGATCGTGGGATATTAAGTTCACCAATAGCGTCGGTTGTTTCAAACAACCGACGCTAAAGAGGTTTAGGCGTCGGTTGTTTGAACCAACCGACGTTCAATTGGACGATATTTTCACGAAATTGTTTGGCGGGAACCACTTTCGGCGTCGGTTATCAACGGATAACCGACGCTGAAAGTGACACTTTTTGCGCAAAGTTTCATCACACATAGGCATCGGTGGCTATTTAAATAACCGACGTTGTATGTGACACTTTTTCTTTTCGCTCGAAAATTGGATTTCACAGGAGCTTTTAGGCGTCGGTTTGTTATAGTCAACCGACGCTGAATACAAAGCGGTACCCATGTCTGGCTGGTCTTTGAATATAGACGTCGGTTTGCCTAAACAACCGACGCCTTATGTTATAGGCGTCGGTTTCCTTAATAACCGACGCCCATAAAAGCGACACTGAATGCTATTTCTGTAGTAGTGTATTATGATATGAATAAAAACCCTAATGTTGGATACTAAGGGATGGGAAAACCCAATTCCATGATGATGTCATAATCTAGTGGAACACTAAATAAGATGGATATAATTGAGATGATTGTACCCTTCATGATGATAACCTAAGTGTGCATCCCATTGTGGGGAATTCCTTGACAACCATGGCTAGATACCTAGACTCGATGGATTTTGACTTTGACTCTTAACTATGATCTTGGGCAAATTTTGAGGATGAAATTTCATTAAATGAGGGAAGGATGTGACAACGTAGATTTCTACTCCATCTATTATACTTTTTCTCTCTCTTTAGGAAACCCATCTTACTCAATATAATTTCAATCACAATACTTGAGTGTGTTGCTCACTCAATTTGATCACCTCGATGACTAATTTGGGAAATTGAACTAAGTATTATGCTATTATTTGGGAAATTGAATTAAGTATTATGATATATCATATCATCCCCTTGTAAGGTAAATTGAACCTTTTATATATGATCTTCATGTTGTAGAATATATATCATAATGTAGTGGATTTGATTATGAATCCAAGGTGCAAAAATTGCCTGAATTGGAGGTTTGTGGCCCAAGTTATGATCTTTTGAAGTTGACTCAAATTATAAGTGATTTAATTATTTTACTTCACAATTGAACCTTAGTGGGACAAATGTGGGCATGTATAGCCCACTTCAGGAGTGTGCCCACTCACCTTGACACATCAAAAATTCATCACATTATTTTTTTCTGGATGAATGGTGACCGTCTGACCTTGTCCATGGATTGACCCACTGACAATCCAATGGCTTACAGGTCATCTTGTTTGTCCATACTATGTACCAGTGCCAATTATTCTGCAAACACCTAACCACTTGACACAATTCACTTCCTCTCACTTTCCCCTATTTCCCCCCTCTCTTCTCCTTCTCTCTCACGCTCTATATTGCTCTCTATTCCCTCTTCTTCTAGCCCTCACCCTAGGCGGTACCGAAACACAAGTGTTTTGGGTGTTCTCTACTCAAAGGTCTCGACTGAAACCACCCTCAATAGAATACTATGGGATTGGGTGACCTCTTTTCCAGCCCCACATGGGCTTCTTTACTCTGGCATGGGTCGTCTTTGGTGACCTTGAGCTTCTTTGTAGCAGCTGGACATGGAAGCATGACAGAGGCAGTTCAACTGCTCATTTGTGAGAGCCGGTTGGGCCAAGTCTCTACCAATTTAGCCAAACCATTTGCTAGGATGCTGACTGGCCAGTGGCAAGGAGCCACATTGTTGTGGGCTCACACATCCTAAGGGAGAGTGCGACGGTGGAAAGTGGCCACGACCCTCAAGCAAACATGAGGTGACGGTGGCCAGCTATCTCAACCCATAGGCAGCCACACAGGATGATCACTACTACAGAACACGCCTTTGGCGTCAGTTGTTTAACCCCTTTTAGCGACGGTTCTCAAGCGACGCCTATGTGGGCGCCGCTAAAGGTCAGACTCTTCGGCGTCGGTTTTTAACTGAAGAAAAAAGGCTTCGCGCCACAAAAAACGCGACAGTAGGGCACCTATAGGCGTCGGTTATGTATCGTAAGCCGACGCCAAATGGGTTCGCGCCACAAAAAGGGCGCCATCTAGGACACTTTCTGCATCAGTTTACAACTACCTAACCGACACCATATTTTCATATGACATGGACGTGCTTCCCTGCACGGTCGTGTTTAGTGTTATAGGCATCGGTTTTGTACTAAGAACCGACGCATTTTCCTCCACGGCCGTGCTTTCCTGCACCGTCGGGTTGTTTGTCACATTAGGCGGCGGTTTTATCCAATAACCGACGATGTATGTCTTTGATGACGGTGTTCTATAAATAACCGACGCCTATATTTTAATTTTTTTTCTTATCAGTTTGCAGGCCTGCTGTGGCTGGTCAGTAGGATGAGAACCTGCAGTTCAGTATTCTGAACTGCAGGTTTACGACATCCATTGATATCAGCCTACAAACATGCCACAAACCTGCAGAATCAACAAATATACTTTTCACACAAGTAGATACATTCAGACATCAATTCAATTCTCACATTCACACATGTAGAAACATTCAAATACATGTAGAAACATTCAGACATGTATAAACATTCAGAAATATTCATTTACAAAATATCATTCAACATCACTATCAGCATCCCAATTATATCTTACAATCGCCACTGCTTGTATGGCTTTTGCCCATTCTTCTCTTACTTCATTTAATACTTCCATCGTATATGGAGCATTTACATCTTTTAAGTGTTTACCTATAGTCTGGTCAATTTTAAATACCTGCAAAGAGAATGATGTATATATATAAGTAATAATATCAAAATAAGATTGATATATTTCATACTAACTAATGAGACTATATATAATATCTCATGTATGGTATTGATGTCCAATGTGGCATATTGGATAATCATCTTCATAAATCGCATCACGTAGTACGTCCATGCCCAGCCGTTGCCTTGTCTAGCGCACTATAAATTGAAACATACAAAATATTAAAAAATACAACTAAGCACAGTTCACATAGATAATATATACATTGGAGTCGGGAACTTACTTTTACGTTCTCCCAAATTATTGGCTGGTTCTTTTTCCTTGGGACCTTTCCTCCAGCATTTTTGAATGCATCTAAACCCCTACATGTTAATGTAACATAGTAAATTGCATAATTAAATAGTAATGTAATAACATACGTTAATGGATATAAAAATGAAATATTTCTCACCAGAATAATGGCATTCTCATTATGTGTCCAATTTTAGTATTCAATGTACTCCCCACAGGATCAAGATAATAAACAGTGAACGTCCCGGGGACAATAACTAGTAACTCCCAATGCCTACCGCCAGAGGTAAAAAAGTTAAAAATTAATAACTCAAAATCCACAATAAAAATGTAATTTTCTTAAGTCCAAATTATAAATAAAGTAAACTTACCTGACATTGAATGGAGCTATTATTATCATCTTCTTTTGCTGACCGAAAATTGTAAAAGCATCTATACAGTATTGTTGAACACTATCAGGGTCTTTAGCTACCATACTAATCAATGATGGAATCAAAAATCCCACATGATCAAATGCAAATTGTTTGCATTGATCTTCGACTGAGTAGCTGCAAAACATGTATTACGTATGCATTAATATATAAGAAACCAGATCACTAGATCTTACACAAGGTATATGGATGTATAAACAAGATCTCACCTTATCCATGTCTCTATCATTGATGTATTCAGCCAATCATACATAAATAGCACAATAATATCTTGTATAAATAAAGAGCTTTCGTATGATTGACCTGCATAATCCACTTCTAAAGAAACAATTATAGGGAAATGTATATTATGTACCCGTAGCCAACATGCCATTCCCTTACAAGCAGGACCTAACGAGTATGTTAGGTCAGTTGGAACCCAACTTGGTAATGCAGGAAGTGGAGGTGGAGGCCTAGGTGCTCCGGGTGTCTTCTTTTTAACCTGTATATATAATTTCAGATCAATTGACCTCATATATACACATTAACAATCTAAATTAATGTAAATTTATCTTACAATTTCAGTAGTGTAGACGACATCTACTTTGGGCCACAATATCACCCCGCCTTCTGCCTTAGCAAGTGTATCAATATCCGGGTGGGGATATGTCAATGTAGCTTCCCTCCAATCAGGTAATACACTTATCGGGCTCACACGAATGTAGCCCTATGACATTGGAGTCCCGTGAAACGTTGCCCCAGGAAGGGACGGGTAAGCCTGTGCCTCTGCAACAACATAGTCTTGCATTTTTATGCGGCATGGCTTCAATGCCTACAAATTTACGTAAAGAATATTATGCATATATACATATCATCTTGAAAAGACTAGCTACAATGTCATAAATAATACTTACAGTAGATGTGTTAGGTGGTGGTGGGTCTACAGGATTACTCTCAGTCTGTACATCAGGAGAAGAGTAGGTCACCGTAGGCTGATTGGAAGCCTGGGATGCCTGCCACCGCACTATTTCTTCCTTGACCTTCTCAGCAACTATATCATTGACCTTCTTAGCAACTATATCCTCAACTCTCTTATTCTCCTATACATGGATAAAAGAAACATTAGCTTCTTATTATTGAATTTCCTTTTGCAGTAACATTCTAAAAAAAGAATAGGTTACCATTTCTTGTGAAAGTCTCGCTCTGGGTTTGCACTGGGATGGCCCAAAGAATGCTTTTATGCACACACTAGTGCCTGCACCCCCAACACGTCCAGGATGCTCTGGGTTACCCAGAGCAACTATCAATTCATCCATTGTGCCCTAAGGGATGAATGTGCCTTGTTTCCTCTGCTCGTGCAGCTCCCGCTAATCACCATCAACAGAAATTGGTAAGTTAACACCACAAATAATAAATATTCAAACGATTTCTCTAAGAGTTGTATTTTACCATTTTTGCAGCCGCCTCAGCAGTTGCGGGCTTCCTTATTTCTCCCTTCTTATTTTTCCTCCCATCTATCCAAACATCATGGCGAGGTAGAGGTGTGCTACCTATAGTAGAGGACTCCTGAGTAGCAGCAGACTCCACCTGTAGTCTTTGGCGAACGGTTGCATAGCCCTTTGGACCCATAGTGTGGTCATGCACATTCAGTGCACACCTTGGTTTTTGCGCCTCACTGAGGGCCTAGTTAGTATGCACATTAATGATTTGATTAGTAGCACTAAATGTTAATCTTGAATAGGTGAATACAACGTATATTAATTAAATTGGGAGTGACGCCTAATACCTTGAATTCTTCAAATTTTCTTGAAGCAACAAAATTGTCCCAATCTTCTTTGTCCAAGAAGTTCCCTTGTTCAAGGACTGGCTTCTTCTTCTTATCACCATCTTTTATGTATTCTCTGTTGAGATTTGTCCTATAGTTCCTAAGCATCTTTCCAGCACATTGCATCATGCTTTTACGATGCATCTTCTCATCCAATGCAAACAGATTTTGTAAAATAGAATTGTTATTAACTAGTATGAAAAAATAGAATTGCAAATAATAGAATTTGTAATCTACAAAATAGAATTGCAAATAATAATAACTCACGCATAAATCCTTCCATATCAAGTCTTTCTTCTCCTGAGGAACTTTATTCCAATTATCATACTTAACACCACAATGGCTTCGAGTGACAACCCCAAGATAGTTTATAAAATTATTGCGGTTCACTCCAATTGCATTTCTCCATTATCAAACTCCACAACCAATTTGGATCCACTGCCTCTTAGCGCTATTAACTTGTTCAACAGAGTGATGCCCCTTTTCTTGTTAACTTTTTGGTGATGTGCATCAAGTTCCTATAGTGCTTCAGTGGGTACATGTGCATCATCAACCTAAAATTTGACAAAAATAAACACACTGAATTAGCCCAATATAGAAATATGGGATATATGACATAACTAGAAGATAATGAATTTTATAGAAATACAGGATATGTTTTTAGAACTTACATTGGTATCCTTTCCATGCTCATCACGGACAACATGCTCGTCATAGACTTCATGCTCATCATGGACATCATGCTCATCATGGTTAGCCATCTGAAAATGTCATTAAAAAGGCAAACATTTAGCATTTGTATTAAAAAGGCAAACATTTATCATTTGTAATAACAGTCAGCATGTTTGTTCATTCTAATTTATACCAATGTACAAGTAATATAAAGAACAATGATTGTTCACTTTCTAGGCCAACAAACACATGTGATGTCATTCTGATATATAATAAATGTGTACCACCTATCCCATCCTTGAACACCTAATCTCACTAGTAAGTGTATAATGTGTATTGGGTTTTCAAGAAAATTTCGGCAGCATTTCCCCATTGTTCTCTAAGTACATATGTACTTAGAGAACAAACGGGGAAATGCTGTAGAAATTTTCTCGAAAACCCAATACACATTATACACTTACATCCTAAGTGAGATTAGGTGTTCAAGAATAGTCCCAAACCGAGGACTATCCAAGATTTACTCCTAATGAGTAAATCTTGGACGGGTTTCTAGGCCAACAAACACAATAATAGATATGTAAATCATATCATTAAGAGCATGGTTTCATGTTAGGTCATCATAGGTCATAATAATCCACTAGAATGGGCAAAAAATGTCTCATGGTGTTAAAATAGCATAAGATTTTTCATTCTAATTTATACTCCATACAAACAGTGTATAATTTAGTGATTGTTCATTCTAATTTATACCAATGTACAAGTAATATAAAGAACAATGATTTTTCACTTTGTAGGCCAAAAAACACATGTGATGTCATTCTGATATATAATAAATGTGTACCACCTATCCCATCCTTGAACACCTAATCTCACTAGTAAGTGTATAATGTGTATTGGGTTTTCAAGGAAATTTCGGCAGCATTTCCCCATTGTTCTCTAATTACATATGTACTTAGAGAACAAACGGGGAAATGCTACCAAAATTTTCTCGAAAACCCAATACACATTATACACTTACATCCTAAGTGAGATTAGGTGTTCAAGAACTGTCCCAAACCGGGGACTATCCAAGATTTACTCCTAATGAGTAAATCTTGGACGGGTTTCTAGGCCAACAAACACAATAATAGATATGTAAATCATATCATTAAGAGCATGGTTTCATGTTCGGTCATCATAGGTCATAATAATCCACTAGAATGAGCAAAAAATGTCTCATGGTGTTTAAATAGCATAAGATTGTTCATTCTAATTTATACTCCATACAAACAGTACATAATTTAGTGATTATTCATTCTAATTTATACCAATGCACAAGTAATATAAAGAACAATGATTGTTCACTTTCTAGGCCAACAAACACATGTGTCATTCTGATATATAATAAATGTGTACCACCTATCTCATCCTTGAACACCTAATCTCACTAGTAAGTGTATAATGTTTATTGGGTTTTTGAGAAAATTTTGGCAGCATTTCCCCGTTGTTCTCTAAGTACATATTATGTACTTAGAGAACACACGGGGAAATTCTACCGAAATTTTCTCGAAAACCCAATACACATTATACACTTACATCCTAAGTGAGACTAGGTGTTCAAGAACAGTCCCAAACTGGGGACTACCCAAGATTTACTCCTAATGAGTAAATCTTGGGTGGGTTTCTAGGCCAAAAAACACAATAATAAATATGTAAATCATATCATTAAGAGCATGGTTTCATGTTAGGTCATCATATGTCATAATAATCCACTAGAATGAGAAAAAATTGTCTCATGGTGTTAAAATAGCATAAGAGTATTAGATCTTGATTCTAGAGTGTACAAGACATAATAGTGACTACTGATTTTGTGGGGTGATATCAATTCATAGGATTTATAGATTCAAATTTAACAAGTGTACAAGTTGCATCATTTTAATACTCTAAAGGTGACTTGGTCATAGCACATAAAAGATGGCATTACAAGGAAAGTAAGCAAACTAGATCAATTAACACTCATCTCAAGGGAACATTAGTTACTGAAGGGACCAGGAAAGAGTGCTTTTAATCACTAGGATCATACAAGTAGCAATGTTGATTAAATAAATACAATGTTGATTAAATAAATACCTCTGTTTGGGTGAGATGGAGGGTAGGCGAGTCGGCAGGCAAGCATGCAGGTGAGCAGGCGACGGGCAGGGAGACGGCGGGTAGCAGTAGATGATCAATTAATTCCTGAAACAATACATAAATAAATACAAATCAGTAGATAAATAAACACAAATCAGTAAATAACTTAATTAAAAAAAATACACAACAACATTGTGCCTTGGCGCAGCCCAAGCATCGCCCAGGCACCCCAGAGGCCTAACTAGGCTGGGTGCCTGGGTTTGGGACCCTAGCTGAACGCTTGGCCACCTAGGCGTGCCTGGGTGCCGCATGGGTAGGTCGGCAGGTACCTGGGCAAGCGAGCAGGGTGACGTCGAGGTGAGGTGAGGTCGACAGGTCGGTGGCGAGGTGAGGTCAACAGGTCGGCGGCGAGGTGAGGTTGAGCAAAGGACCGCCAACGCAGGGCAGGCGGGGCGAGCTCCAGGACCTCCGACGCAGGGCAGGCAAGTAGCCGCAGGGCGTGGTGACTAGGACTGGAGACTGCGGTGCAGAAGGAGCAGGGAGCGGCGGCGGAGCGGCGACGACGCACAAGCAGCAGCAGTGGCGGGTGGGGGTTGCATTCGGGCGGCAACAGCAGCGGGGGAGAAATTCTCACAATGAAACAGAAGAAAGGGGAAGAGTCGGGTGATAGCGGGAGTATTAAGTTCATAAAAGGTGTCGGTTGTCAACAAAACTGACACCTAAACATATTCAGCGTTGGTTGCTCGTAAAACCCGACGTCCAATTGAACAATATTTGCCCTAAAATTATTTGGCGGGAACCATTATCAGTGTCGGTTATCAAAGGATAACCGACACTGTATGTGACACTTTTCGCGCAAATTCTCATCATACATAGGCATCGGTTTGTGTCTAAAAAACCGACGTTGTATGTGACACTTTTTCTTTTTGCTCAAAATTTGGATTTCACGGGCGAATTTAGGCATCGGTTTGGTTTACCTAGCCGACGCTGAATACAAAGAGGTACCCGTGTCTGGCTGGTCTTCGAATATAGACGTCGGATTTACTAAATAGCCGACGTGGAATATTATAGGTGGCAGTTTTTGTAAATAACTGACGCCCAGAAAAGCGACATTGAATGTTGTTTCTATAGTAGTGGATGGAGAGCGGTCAGGGACATAGCACAATAGAGGGTGCAACATGGTCTGCACGATCAAGAATCGATGGCCAAGATGCTCAGATAAATGAAATGTAACACCCAATCCTCCTTTCTCTATAGTTTCCAATGAAGAACTTATAAAATGCAAAACTCCCTCATCCCATGGCCAATATATGTGTATACCCAATCAATCATCTCAATGAGAGCTACAATCATGGTTCCATATCCTAATTCCTTTTCTTGTTCCATGTTTCCCTAAAAGATGGTAACTTTAGTCTTTTGTATTAAATTTATGCACTATTATAATGAAGTTTGGATCTTTGTTTCCCTTTTACCCTCAGTATCATATCAGTATTTCTTGTGCTCTTGTGACCATAATGATGGTTATAATTACCCCATGGCTCAGGAATGACCTCTTGTGTGCATATGTGGCTTGTTTGGACCTTAATGATGTATGTTTCCCTTTTAATACTAATCTTGTTTCCTTTTGAAACCTAATTATTAATCAACCTGGAAATCAGTAACTTTTACCCCATCCTTGATACAAGGATAATTCTGTAGTCCCCTTTTAAATATGCTTGTTCTATATGACACTTAATTCATGTTTTTACCCCATTATGTGTCTAATATGTTGTACCTTTGATCATATGAGATCCTTGACCTAATAGGTGTATCAAACTCTATTATATACCAAAAATTAGTAACCTTGTTTTGGTTGATGACTCCATGACTATAATCAGACCCTTGTGCTATAATAATGTTTGAAATCCTAGTTACACTAGTGGTGACCTAATGTAACACATATTGCTTGAGTTTCTTCCTTGTGCCCCAATCTTGTTGTGAATCTAAAATTATGCTTTTCCATCTCAAGTGAGAGTTTCTGAATCCCTTATGGTATCATTGATGTGGATGTCCCACTTAGGTCACACGTGAGACCCTAATTCTATAAGTCTTATATGATGGATGAATGTATGGTGATATATTGACCCAAGGTTGGGAATTCCTAGACCCTATGGGACATCCACATATATTGCAATGTTTTTCTTATGGCCTAATTTTTGGATCTAAACCATCTTTTATGCTCGGGTCTCATGCCTTTATGAATTTTGACCATGTTTTCCCTATTATGTGTCCTTTGGCCTTGAACTGTGTAAGTAAATTAAATCTCATAATGATCATACAAAATGAATGGAACCTAGAAATGAATTAAAACTTGAACTACACACCATTGATAAGCTCTAAATCAATAAAAGATCTTCAAATGCACTAATAAGCAACGTTGAACCTAAGTTGGCTAAAACCCTAAAATGAATCTAGTTAGGGTTAATGCTAAGAATCCAATGCATGTATGCAATCATTTGCTTAACCAGGTGTTTCTTGAGATCTAGATGGTCAAGCATAGGTTATGAAATCTCTAAAATTAGTTATGGTCTTTAAATATTATTTGGCTATGGATTTCTTTCTTGAAATGTGACACATATTTATGCTTGTTTACTTGTTCAAATATTTCCATGTAGTACTCTAGTATTGTAATCGATGTTTGTCTCGTGTCGTTGTTTTAAAATTTGCAAACATAATATATAAAATCCATTATAAAAACCTTGTGCACTTGCCTATATACTCTAGGTAAGGACAAAAGGTTGGACATCCTACTTGAGTTGACAAGATAGGACATACCATGTCGATAAAAGAGTTAGCTCTTGGCAATGTCCTTGAGGTCCCTCTCGTAGAAAATGGTTAGCTAATCTTGATCACCCTTACAGACTCTTCCAATAGGAAGTTAGTCAAATGATATAAAATGATATAATTGGAGTAAAATGATATAAAATATGGGATCTCATTTTTCTAAATACTTAACTTGTTAACTTTGTTTGCTTACTTCTACAATTTTTTTCAAATTATGCAAAGCCTATATATATATGTATCTTTCAGCCCTGTACTCAACACCCCGCGTGCTTGACCCACCTTGTTTCACATATTTTATTGGTTTAGAGATGGCTAGACGTTGATGGGCTTGGTCAGCTATGTTAGGTGTACTTGTTGTAAGATCCCTATACACGAGAAGACTTGTAAAATTATACTCTTGAATATGTAATTCAAAGCTGGTAATAAACAATGTTGCTTAATAATACTTGTCAGATGTTTAGACAATTATTCGTGCTTTTATATTGTTATTTGTTCATGTATGCCAAGCTTTACACTTCCATATTCACACTTTGATCATAACATGCTAGGGATGGACGCCTAGTAGGGTTGTAAATGGATAGGGTATGGTGCGGGTATGGTCATACCCATAATTGTAACTGTTTAGTTAAGTGGATATAGGTACGGTTATATACCCACTTTGTAAAAAACTATACCCATAACATACCCATATTCGTATAACTATCAGGTATGTGGATGGGTAATTGGGTATACGATTATGTTTAACTTGATATAATAATACCCCACAAACTTGGGATACAACAAACTACCACACTTAAATATATAGGTCATGGAAAAATATAATTCAAGGTAGAGAGGAGAGAGGAGAGAAATGACAGAATGACTGTATGGCCTTCTTAATTAAATGAAATGTACTTCTATGGCTATAACGTGTGTCAATATATTTCTTAATTAAACTTCTGCAAGGTACTTATATTTACTAGATGTGAGTGGTACGATATGGAGCACTACATTCTAATATTAATGCATACTATTTTAAGGTACATATACTTGCTAGATGTGAGTTATACAATATGAACCATTACATTTTAGTGTAAATTATCTAAATAAAAATATAAGTAAATGGGTATACGGGTATACATGGTATGGGTATATACATAACCATTACCTTACCCTGTAAGAGGCGGGCATGTGGGTGTAAGGGAAAGTGGTTACATGGTTATAAAAATTTATACCCATAATATGTTTTATAGGTATGGGTTTGAGGGTATGTGGTATGCTCGCATCTATTTACAACCCTAATGCCTAGGTCCTATTGCCATTGACTTTATAGTCATTTGGAGTTAGGATGTGGGTAACAAACAAATCCTCTACAGTAATACACTTATATTCACATGGATCCATCTATGGTTGACTTGGCAATGAACTAGAAGAGACTCTTTGATTTTCTAGAGCATGTTGAGCAATCTGATTTTCTAGCATCTTTGCATGAGTAGAAGTATTGTCTCCATTATAAGAAAGTTGAGTGATCGAGTCTTTCAAGAGTAACCTGTGGGCTCTGATCTCCAAAACACAAGATAAACATAGCGGAAGCGATTCGATTAACAACGGAATACGAAAATCACGAGAAATTAAAACTTTTCGAAAACGAGATCTTAAAAACCAGAAACTCCTTTTATAAAAGTAAGATGAACTGTTTACATCTCTGATAAATCACTTCTCGAGTGATTATATACGTCATGATACAAAATCTCAAGATTTAAAAATTCTCAGATCAACAAACTCCTAGGACCTGAGTGTACAAAGACGACATAAGACTATTATGACTACAAGACTAGACAGCACAGTGTTTCCACCTGAAGTCACTGCTGCTCCTGAATTTGTTGATGTTGCTGCTATCCACCTACAGATCGGTGCCTTCGACCTCAATGTCCACCTAAAGGTAGAAATCTACGGGGTGACAATTTTAAATAATTGTCCCAGCGAGAGTTATAACTCTCCGCCAGAAACTTTGTTAAAAGCAATCAAAGGAATATCATGAGCAAGTAATTTAGGTTACTCACAGCAGGCTTGATAACAAATACTCATCTTTAATTAAGGAATATGAAGAACATGTATACTAATGCTTGAACATGATATTAAAAGCAAGCAATGTAATATCAATCAACGTTCCTCGTAGTTCAACCTAAGCAGTTATGCTACGCGGTTGATTATGTTTTACAAACATCATTATGCCCTGCGGAGATGAGGTATACCGCTCATGCTCCAACCGATCACTAGTAAGTCGCATCGGTATCATACAAGGTCATCGAAAGAGCCGGATTCTCATGACCTTCAACTACCTCAGTCAGAATGAGGATAAACATGCAGGACATCTAGTGTCCCTGCTAATATAGCTTACCAGGGTATTCTGGTACTTCGCTATTAGAGTCACAGTGGCATTCTGCACTCTCTTCGCCATCGAAAGATTTCATGTTTATCTCTCATCGATGTGGTATAAAAGATTCCCTTGGAAGAATAGTGTTACATCATCCCGGTATAAACATATAGTGAAGGGTTGATGGATTAAGATACATCAACATCAACTCCTACACTAGGATGTAAGGATATACACATCCATATTCCCCCACATACTCTAAAGTATGTGATCCAGGAGTTCCCTTGGGAAAACCTGTTTCACCATCATTTAAATTTTGACAATGATGGATCTATGATCAGGGCTCTACATGGTATGATTAAACTTGGTTATTAGGTACATTTTAGTATTCTTTTAGCATCATACATGTTTTCAAACATTAATCATTAGCATAGCAGCTATGAAAGTAGAATACTAAATGTATCAAGTCTAACTCACATCAATTATCATTTCGCAATCGTCCAATCACAAGTCATTTGACAAGCATGACCTTGATGATATTCATGGCTCTTACAGCCTATCATTCTCATAAGATGCCACTTACTAGGCATCAACATATGTCATTATTCATAAAGCTAATAACATGCTTCCAATGAATATTAAATCATAATCCTTACCTGGATATGATCACCATCATGTATAGAAACCTACATGGTTAATTCAACTGATAATAGTAAGCAGTTCATATCAAGAGTTGTGCCCTTATATTCTTACAAGGGTTAGATTCCCTGATTTTCATCAATTAGGGTTTACTATTCACAATAGATGTCATCACCCTAGAATTAGGGTTTACTATTCACCTCATGGTGAATTAATCTCATTACATCACCATGCATGAGAAACATCATCATTAAAGCCCTCAGATAAGATCAAGATTCACCAATTACCATAATTAGGGTTTCCATGATCTCTCATAAGTGGATCATACCCTAATCATGCACATTCATGTATATTGAAGATATTTTACTTGAGTTTCCATCATAAATGGTACTTTCTCTCTCCTCTCACTAGTAGATGATGACTACACCACTTAGATTAGGTTAGGTTAAGTCCCCTTTTATCTACGTAACCCAAATCACCACTATCATGTTATTAGAGTTTACATAAAACAAGGTATCCTTTAATTGAACCCATTTAGGTTGAAACGAGTGTGACCCATTTGGATTGAAACGAGTGTGACCCATTTTAGTTGAAATGAGTGTGACCCATTTCAGTTGAAACAAGTGTGACCCATTTGGATTGAAATGAGTGTGAACCCGTTTGGATTGAAACGAGTGTGAACCCGTTTGGATTGAAACGAGTGTGAACCCGTTTGGATTGAAATGAGTGTGAACCCGTTTGGATTGAAACGAGTTGAACCCATTTGAGGTGAAACGAGTTGAACCCATTTGAGGTGAAACGAGTTGAACCCATTTGAGGCGAAACGATTTGAACCCATTTGAGGTGAAACGAGTTGAACCCATTTGAGGTGAAACGAGTGTGAACTTACTTGGGTCCAAACCGCATGAACATAAAAGGTGACACATAGGTTATGTTTGAATAGGGTTTCCTATGTTGAAGCCTTTAATTGGCCAAAGCCATGTTAACCACTTACGGATTGAGTCAATTAGGATGAGCCTCAATCAATTGGACTCCAATTTGACCCTTAATTGAAAGCCAATTAGGGTTAAGTCTAACTCAATTAGGGTTTCCAATCGGCTAATCATCAGTTCTCAACAATGTGAAACAAATTGTAATTGAACCCATCAATTGAACTCCAATTGGGCCCAAACTTGGCCCAAACGGTCTTGACATCGTTTGAATGACCTCCAAACGGTCTTGAGACCGTTTGCCCAAAGATTGACCAAAATCTAAGTTGATTTGATTAGGATTGAACCCTAATTAGGTCTAAAATCAGCACTTTTATCAATTCTTCAACCTATTGAAATTGGACCTACAATTGATCAATTTTCCTTAACCCTAGACCTCCAAACGGATCTTGGGGTGTCACTAAATGAGTGTGAGACCGTTTGGGTGAACCCCAAATGGGTTTGAACCCGTTTGGATCCTCCAACCCAAAACTCAACAAGATCTATAATTAAAATCAGCAATTTCAACCTGATTAGGGTTAGGGTGTTGAAGTGACTTCAACTCTCAATTGGTTAGGAATTAGATTATAATTCTTTGTAGGAAAGAAATTCAATACATTATGAACAGACCCTCAAATGGTCATACCTTGGTCAACCCTATGAAACGGTCTTGGGGTCGTTTTGATCCAAACGATCTTGCAGGATCGTTTGAGATCAAACGGGTTGAACCCGTTTGACCTTAAACGAGTTGCACCCGTTTGGACCAAAAGGGTCCAAGGTCGTTTCATAAAGTGACCTAGGAATCCACACCCATCATCCTCAACCTCTATTCAGGTCGGTTCCTCCACCGTTTTGCTTGCAAAAGAGCAAGGAAGAAGGGAGGTAGAAGAAGATCTAATCATAAAAACAAGAACAAAGATATGCATAACAAAGCTAAGAGTTAGAGTTATAAAACCCGCCTCAAACGTGGTTCCTAGAGCTTCCAAGCTTCCAAGCTTAGAAACTTTAATGGTGGCTTGAGCTCCACAGGTCATCCAAGGTTGTTTATTCAAGAAAGGTTGGGAAGGATCGGCTAGGAAGAGAAAGCTAAGTAAAATAACCATGAAACCAACCTTATACTAGGATTTCCCCCATGAATTCAAGCTAGAAGATGGTGCTTTCTTACCTTAGAATAGGTTGGTCGTTTCCCTGAGCTCCATAGCTTTTCCTTGGTCGGTTGAGAAAGATGAGAAGTGAGGAAGTGAAGGGAAACGTTTTCTTGGTTTGGAAAGAAAGGTGCTTATATAGTTTAGGTTGATTTTCACCATAAGGACCTCTAAAGAATGTAATTCTCATCCAAGTCCCTCCTTATTTCTAAGGCACGTTCAAGCTATCAAAACTTAATCAAAGCCCATCAAAACTCAAGATCTAAGGGTAAAGAAAACCAATATGCACACTAAGTTATATATATATATATATGAAGGGTCTTCTTACTCATACTAGGTGTTTTCACTACAAAGATCATCCTTCTTATCTAATTATTTAATAGAAGAGCCCCTCTCATCCTTTCTTCTCTAAATGATGTCAAGCGTCATAAAAGATATTCTAGAAAGTTTATAGAACAAGTTGCACCCCACATTTTGGGTAAATTGCACTTTACACCAAAATTAGGGTTTAAGCACAAGGATTGCTCCACAAGCTGCACCTTGGTGCCCAAACTTGGGAAATCCATCATACCTCATCATATTCCTTCATATGATGTCTATTTATTAGAGGAACATCTTAACCTGTGTAATTTGCAAGTTAACCCCTCTAATTGGGTAATTTGCACATAGGTCCCTGTATTACCAAACAATACTACAATCATTGTTTAAAAAGGACAGAAATGAAAATGTATGTTCCTTAGGAACTTAATTACATGCCAAAAGATAATCACAAGGATTTAATTACATATCTTTGGCAAAACACCTAGGGTTAATTCATAACCAAGGTCAGGGATGTTACAAATTATCCACCCCTTACAAGGATTTCGTCCTCGAAATCGATAAAACATATTAAGAGAAAAGAGTAGGATATTTCCTTCTCATCTCTTCCTCTAGTTCCCAAGTGGCTTCTTCAACACCACGGTGATTCTAGAGAACTTTTACAAGACTTATCTTTTTCTTCTTTAGCTTTTTAATTCTGTTATCAAGGATTGACACCGGTCCTTCCTCATAAGTTATATCTTCATTCAATTCTACTTCCATAGGTTGTAGAACTGACTCGGTATCAGGATGACATTTCCTTAGCTTAGAAATGTGAAACACAGGGTGTAGTTTTTGTAATTCTGGTGGTAACTCTAGTCTATAGGCTACCTTTCCAACCCGTTCAATGATTGGATAAGGCCCTATAAATCTAGGAGCTAACTTCCCTTTCCTTCCAAAGCGAAGGACTCCTTTCCAAGGCGAGACCTTGAGATACACTCTGTCTCCAACCTGGAACTCCAACGGTCTACGACGCTTGTCATCATAAGATTTTTGCCTATCTTGTGCAGTCTTAATCTGTTGTTGTATTACTTTAATCTTTTCCGTAGTCTACTGCACAAGATCAGGACCTAACAACTGATGTTCACCAGTCTCATACCAGCATAAGGGTGATCTACAATGTCTGCCATACAAGGCTTCATAAGGTGCCATATCAATACTATGTTGATAGCTATTGTTATAGGAAAACTCTATCAAGCTTAGGTGCAGATCCCAACTTCCTGTGAACTGGAGAACACATGCTCTCAACAGATCTTCTAAGGACTGTATAGTCCTTTCTGACTGTCCATCCGTCTGTGGATGAAAGGCTGTACTAAACCTTAACTGGGTGCCTAGTGCCCTATGTAGCTGCTCCCAAAAATGACTTGTGAACTGAGGACCTCTGTCAGAAACTATGGTGACAGGAACTCCGTGCAAACGCACTATCTCTTGAACATATAACTGGGATAACCTTTCAGCAGAATAGGTTGTTTTGACAGGTAAGAAATGCACTGTCTTAGTCAACCTATCCACAATTACCCAAATGGAATCATGTCCTTTGTTTGTTCTTGGTAGACCAACAACAAAGTCCATGGTTACATGATCCCACTTCCACTGTGGTATGGGTAAAGGTTGCATTGTTCCTGCAGGCTTCTGGTGTTCAGCTTTAATTTGCTGACACACTGGACACCTCAGAACAAACTCAGCTACGTCCTTCTTCATGCCAGGCCACCAATACATATCTTTCAAGTTTCGATACATCTTGGTGCTTCCTGGATGCATAGCATACATTGAAGAATGAGCTTCTTCCAGGACTAACTTCCTCAGGTTATCTACATCTGGTACTATCATCCTCCCATGATAGCATGCCACTTGATCATCTAATTCATGAAAACCTTCCTGCTTCTCATCACCATACTCAGATCTGATCTGCTGAACTGCAACATCAACTTGTTGTGCCTCTTTAATCTGCTCTCTTAGGGTGGGTTTGAGATGCATCTCAGCCAACAACCCGACAATCCATGACACCTTCATCTGTACATTGTCTTGCCTTAAGGAGATAAGCATATCTCTCCTAGGGCATACTAATCAGTTTAAGTGTGCCCTATCAGAGGATGATGTTGCTGATTTCCTACTCAAGGCATCTGCAACTACATTGGCTTTTCCTGGATGGTAATCTATTGTACAATCATAATCCTTGATTAACTCCATCCAGCGACGTTGCCTCATGTTAAGGTCATGCTGAGAGAAGATATACTTAAGGTTCTTATGGTCTGTGAAAATCTAGAAGGTTTCTCCGTAAATATAATGTCTCCATATTTTCAAGGCATGAACCACAGTAGCTAACTCTAAATCATGTGTCGGATAATTCTCCTCGTGTTTCTTAAGTTGTCGAGAAGCAAAAGAAATCACTTGTTTATCCCGCATCAACACACATCCAAGCTCATTCTTGGAGGCATCACAAAAGATTACATATCCTTTTCCTGGCTCAGGTAGCACAAGTATAGGTGCACTTGTCAACCTCTCCTTCAACAGCTGAAAAGACTGTTGACACTTATCACTCCAGATAAAAGAAACATCTTTCCGGGTCAACTTTGTCAAGGGTAAGGCTATAGAACTGAAGTTCTTAATGAACCTTTGGTAGTAGCCAACTAACCCTAGGAAACTTCGAATCTCCGTCAGTGTTTTCGGTTGTTCCCACTGTAGAACAGATTCTACCTTTTTAGGGTCAACACGAATACCCGAGGCAGATATCACATGTCTAAGAAAAGATACCTCCGGCATCCAGAACTCACACTTGCTAAACTTAGCGTATAGCTTATGTTGTCTTAGCAAAGTTAGAGCCTGACGAAGATGTTGTTCGTGCTGCTGAGCATCTCTACTATAGATCAGGATGTCATCTATGAAGACAACAACACACTGATCGAGGAAAGGTCAGAAGATTCTATTCATAAGTTCCATAAATGCAGCTGGTGCATTAGTTAGTCCAAACGACATAATTGTGAACTCAAAGTGACCATACCTTGTTCTGAAGGCAGACTTGGATATGTCACTATCCTTAATACGGAGTTGATGATATCCAGACCTCAAGTCTATCTTTGAGAAGACGGTTGCACCACGCAACTGGTCAAAGAGATCATCAATCCTCGGTAAAGGGTACTTGTTCTTTATTGTTACTTTATTTAATTGTCTATAATCGATGCATAATCGCATTGATCCATCTTTCTTTTTAACAAACAAAACCGGAGCACCCCAAGGTGAAGTACTCGGTCGGATAAAACCTTTCTCAAGCAACTCTTGAAGCTATTTCTTGAGTTCTGCCATCTCAGCAGGTGCCATCCTATACGATGTTTGTGCTATAGGTTGGGTATCTGGGATCAAATTGATTTCAAAATCAATTTCCCGAGGCGGTGGCATACTTGGAAGTTCTTCAGGAAATGCATCTTCAAATTCCCTGACTATAGGAACTTCAGCAAGGTTAGGACTCTTCATGGTGGTATCTATCACATGGGCCAAGAATGCATAACATCCTTGCCTCATCAGCTTATTAGCAATCATAGAAGACACAAGACAGGTGGGTAGAATCTTTCTCTCTCCTTGAAAGATCCATGTGTTGCTCTCATCAGCAAACACAGCCTGCTTGGATTCACAACCCAAGACAACTCTATACCTTTCCAAGGTATCCATCCCCAGGATTATATCAAATCCTTGCATATCAAGTGGTATAAGATCCACTTGAATGTGATGATCAGAAAAGAAGAGGATGCAGGGAGCGCATACCTCTTGCAAAACAGCAGATCCTCTCAACGAAGTTTCAAGCAACAAGCCATCTGCCCTATGTCTAACTGTTATATTGCAATTATGAATCACTCTTCGAGTGACAAAGGAGTGTGTAGCACCCGGGTCAATCAAAATAGATACCACACAGGATTTAGACATATCAGAATATAAAAGTTCCATCTGACCTGCCACAACCCGTGGATTGACTACTGCTTCTGGTGGGTTCATAGCATAGAACCTCGTTGTCGCCTGAGGTTGAGTTGGTGCTGACGATCCAGCCTGAGACGCTTGCCCGCGTCCTCTAGCTGCTCCTTGAGACTGCCTTCTCTATGATCCCTGTTGATCCTGCCTCAGAGGTTGTGCCACACTGACAGGCCTAGACCTACAGTCCTTCCTCAGATGTCCCACCTTCCCACAGTTATAGCAACTTCTCTCCAGTTGTTGTGGTCTTGGCGGTCCTGTGACCGATATTGATGCTGAACTGTGAGTCTCTCGTGGCGGTAAACCTCGTCCTCTACCTCTACTTGGGGACCACTGAGTCTGAGAACTCGATCTGTGTGGTGGAGGTGTAGGTGTAGAGAATCTAGGCTTCTTAAAGTCTCTAGATGAAGATCCCTGGAACTGTAGATATCTCTTTTGGGTTTGTCTTTTCTCGACTACGGATCTCTCTATCCTTCGGACTGACTCAACAAAGGTAGAGAATCTCTCTCGGTTTTCTAGTGCAGACACGGGAGTAGTCATGTCAGCATTCAAACCCTTATAAAACCTCCTAATCCTTTCTTCATCTGTGGTAGCCATATGCAGATAGAATCGCAACAACTCCATGAACTTAGCCTCATACTCGCTAATGTTCATCATACCCTGTCTCAGTCTCTCAAACTGAGAGATCTTCTCGTCCAGGAAGGTCTTTGGAAAATATCTGCGGACAAATTCTCGACGAAAGTCTTCCCACGAGATCTCTATTCCAGGCCTCTTCTGCTCTTCCATGGTCCACCTGTGACCAGCACTACCTTTGAGAAGATAGACAGCATGTCTAACCTTCTCACCTTCGGGGATGTTAAGGATTCTGAAAGCTTTCTCCAACTCAGTTAACCACAGATCAGCATCAGCAGGGTCAGCTGTTCTAAAATATTCAGTTGCTCCGACCCGACGAAGTCGCTCGAACGTTTTACTGATACCTTGACCCTCAGACTAGACAGGTTCCCTAGGTGCAGGCATGGGCATCCTATCGGTGATATGTGTCATGGCAGTCATAAACTGCCCAAACATGGTCTGAACCGCTGGGTTTCCCATATCATCTGGGTCAAACTGAGGTGGCTCCAAAGGTGGCTCCGGCACAGGTTGCTCTATTTCTAGGTTCCTTGCACCTTCTCAAGGCGCAACAACACAACTTTCAGCCTCGTACTCCTCCTGTGATCCAGACATCCTTAATTATCTTCTTCTCCTGAGGAGCAGAAGACTCTATTAAATAAGAAAGAAGTACTAAGGATAGACTTGACACTCTAAGTCCTATGTCTCTGTAGACTCAGCGAACCTAGAGCTCTGATACCACTAATTCTGGGCTCTGATCTCCAAAACACAAGATAAACATAGCGGAAGCGATTCGATTAACAGCGGAATATGAAAATCATGAGAAATTAAAACTTTTCAAAAACGAGATCTTAAAAACCTGAAACTCCTTTTATAAAAGTAAGATGAACTATTTACATCTCTGATAAATCACTTCTCGAGTGATTATATACGTCATGATACAAAATCTCAAGATTTCAAAATTCTCAGATCAACAAACTTCTAGGACCTGAGTGTACAGAGACGACATAAGACTATTCTGACTACAAGACTAGACAGCACAGTGTTTCCACCTGAAGTCACTGTTGCTCCTGAATTTGCTGTTGTTGCTACTGTCCACCTACAGATCGGTGCCTTCGACCTCGACGTCCACCTAAAGGTAGAAATCTACGGGGTGAGACAATTTTAAATAATTGTCCCAGCTAGAGTTATAACTCTCCGCCAGAAACTTTGTTAAAAGAAATCAAAGGAATATCATGAGCAAGTAATTTAGGTTACTCACAGCAGGCTTGATAACAAATACTCATCTTTAATTAAGGAATATGAAGAACATGTATACTAATATCAATCAATGTTCCTCGTAGTATCAATCAATGTTCCTCGTAGTTCAACCTAAGCAGTTATGCTACGCGGTTGATTATGTTTTACAAACATCATTATGCCCTGCGGAGATGAGGTATACCGCTCATGCTCCAACCAATCACTAGTAAGTCGCATCGGTATCATACTAGGTCATCGAAAGAGCCGGATTCTCATGACCTTCAACTACCTCAGTCAGAATGAGGATAAACATGCAAGACATCTAGTGTCCCTGCTAATATAGCTTACCAGGGTATTCTGGTACTTCGCTATTAGAGTCACAGTGGCATTCTGCACTCTCTTTGCCATCGAAATATTTCATGTTTATCTCTCATCGATGCGGTATAAAAGATTCCCTTGGAAGAATAGTGTTACATCATCCCGGTATAAACATATAGTGAAGGGTTGATGGATTAAGATACATCAACATCAACTCCTACACTAGGATGTAAGGATATACACATCCATATTCCCCCACATACGCTAAAGTATGTGATCCAGGAGTTCCCTTAGGAAAACGTGTTTCACCATCATTTAAATTTTGACAATGATGGATCTATGATCAGGGCTCTACATGGTATGATTAAACTTGGTTATTAGGTACATTTCAGTATTCTTTTAGCATCATACATGTTTTCAAACATTAATCATTAGAATAGCAGCTATGAAAGTAGAATACTAAATGTCGTATGAAGTCTAACTCACATCAATTATCATTTCTCAATCATCCAATCACAAGTCATTTGACAAGCATGACCTTGATGATATTCATGGCTCTTACAGCCTATCATTCTCATAAGATGCCACTTACTAGGCATTAACATATGTCATTATTCATAAAGCTAATAACATGCTTCCAATGAATATGAAATCATAATCCTTACCTGGATATGATCACCATCATGTATAGAAACCTGCATGGTTAATTCAACTGATAATAGTAAGCAGTTCATATCAAGAGTTGTACCCTTATATTCTTACAAGGGTTAGATTCCCTGATTTTCATCAATTAGGGTTTACTATTCACAATATATGTCATCACCCTAGAATTAGGGTTTACTATTCACCTCATGGTGAATTAATCTCATTACATCACCATGCATGAGAAACATCATCATTAAAGCCCTCAGATAAGATCAAGATTCACCAATTACCATAATTAGGGTTTCCATGATCTCTCATAAGTGGATCATACCCTAATCATGCACATTCATGTATATTGAAGGTATTTTACTTGAGTTTCCATCATAAATGGTACTTTCTCTCTCCTCTCACTAGTAGATGATGACTATACCACTTAGATTAGGTTAGGTTAAGTCCCCTTTGATCTACATAAACCAAATCATCACTATCATGTTATTAGAGTTTACATAAAACAAGGTATCCTTTAATTGAACCCATTTAGGTTGAAACAAGTGTGACCCATTTAGATTGAAACGAGTGTGACCCATTTCAGTTGAAACGAGTGTGACCCATTTGGATTGAAACGAGTGTGAACCTGTTTGGATTGAAACGAGTGTGAACCCATTTGGATTGAAACGAGTGTGAACCCATTTGGATTGAAATGAGTGTGAACCCGTTTGGATTGAAATGAGTTGAACCCATTTGAGGTGAAACGAGTTGAACCCATTTGAGGTGAAACGAGTTGAACCCATTTGAGGTGAAACGAGTTGAACCCATTTGAGGTGAAATGAGTGTGAACTTACTTGGGTCCAAACCGCATGAACATAAAAGGTGACACATAGGTTATGTTTGAATAGGGTTTCCTATGTTGAAGCCTTTAATTGGCCAAAGCCATGTTAACCACTTACGGATTGAGTCAATTAGGATGAGCCTCAATCAATTGGACTCCAATTTGACCCTTAATTGAAAGCCAATTAGGGTTAAGTCTAACTCAATTAGGGTTTCCAATCGGCTAATCATCAATTCTCAACAATGTGAAACAAATTGTAATTGAACTCATCAATTGAACTCCAATTGGGCCCAAACTTGTCCCAAACAGTCTTGAGATCGTTTGGATGACCTCCAAACGGTCTTGAGACCGTTTTCCCAAAGTTTGACCAAAATATAAGTTGATTTGATTAGGATTGAACCCTAATTAGGTCTAAAATCAGCACTTTTATCAATTCTTCAATCTATTGAAATTGGACCTACAATTGATCAATTTTCCTTAACCCTAGACCTCCAAACGGATCTTGGGGTGTCACTAAATGAGTGTGAGACCGTTTGGGTGAACCCCAAATGGGTTTGAACCCGTTTGGATCCTCCAACCCAAAACTCAACAAGATCTATAATTAAAATCAGCAATTTCAACCCGATTAGGGTTAGGGTGTTGAAGTGCCTTCAACTCTCAATTGGTTAGGAATTAGATTATAATTATTTGTAGGAAAGAAATTCAATACATTATGAACAGACCCTCAAACGGTCATACCTTGGTCAACCCTATGAAACGGTCTTGGGGTCGTTTTGATCCAAACGATCTTGCAGGATCATTTGAGATCAAACGGGTTGAACCCGTTTGACCTTAAACGAGTTGCACCCGTTTGGACCAAAAGGGTCCAAGGTCGTTTCATAAAGTGACCTAGGAATCCACGCCCATCATCCTCAACCTCTGTTCAGGTCGGTTCCTCCACCGTTTTGCTTGCAAAAGAGCAAGGAAGAAGGGAGGTAGAAGAAGAACTAATCATAAAAACAAGAACAAAGATATGCATAACAAAGCTAAGAGTTAGAGTTATAAAACCCGCCTCAAACGTGGTTCCTAGAGCTTCCAAGCTTCCAAGCATCGAAACTTTAATGGTGGCTTGAGCTCCACAGGTCATCCAAGGTTGTTTCTTCAAGAAAGGTTAGGAAGGATCGGCTAGGAAGAGAAAGCTAAGTAAATTAACCACGAAACCAACCTTATACTAGGATTTCCCCCATGAATTCAAGCTAGAAGATGGTGCTTTCTTACCTTAGAACAGGTTGGTCATTTCCCTGAGCTCCAGAGCTTTTCCTTGGTCGGTTGAGAAAGATGAGAAGTGAGGAAGTGAAGGGAAATGTTTGCTTGGTTTGGAAAGAAAGGTGTTTATATAGTTTAGGTTGATTTTCACCATAAGGACCTCTAAAGCATGTAATTCTCATCCAAGTCCCTACTTATTTCTAAGGCACGTTCAAGCTATCAAAACTTAATCAAAGTCCATCAAAACTCAAGATCTAAGGGTAAAGAAAACCAATATGCACACTAAGGTATATATATATATGAAGGGTCTTCTTACTCATACTAGGTGTTTTCACTACAAAGATCATCCTTCTTATCCAATTATTTAATAGAAGAGCCCCTCTCATCCTTTCTTCTCTAAATGATGTCAAGCATCATAAAAGATATTCTAGATAGTGTATAGCACAAGTTGCACCCCACATTTTGGGTAAATTGCACTTTACACCAAAATTAGGGTTTAAGCACAAGGATTGCTCCACAAGCTGCACCTTGGTGCCCAAACTTGGGAAATCCATCATACCTCATCATATTCCTTCATATGATGTCTCTTTATTAGAGGAACATCTTAACCTGTGTAACTTTCAAGTTAACCCCTCTAATTGGGTAATTTGCACATAGGTCCCTGTATTACCAAACAATACTACAATCATTGTTTAAAAAGGACAGAAATGAAAATGTATGTTCCTTAGGAACTTAATTACATGCCAAAAGATAATCACAAGGATTTAATTACATATCTTAGGCAAAACACCTAGGGTTAATTCATAACCCAGGTCAGGGATGTTACATAACCCATGTGCACGTAACTGGTCATTTTACCAAATCTGTGTTGAAAAAAAAGTCTGAAGCACAGTTTCCAAATTTGACTTAGGTTGAGGCTGATTGTATTTTCTTTTGTTGTTGAATCCCGATGGTTGGTTATTGTTCATGGGCTGGAGGTTGCTCATTTGTTGTTATTGATTCTGGCCTTGGTTCGGCTGATGTTGATTTGATTTCTCGTTCTGAATATTGTTGTTCTTGTAAGAGAAATTTGGATGACCTCTCCATCCTGGATTGTAGGTGTTGGAGTAAGGATTTTAGAGTTGATTATTGGGAAAACACCCTACTTCATTATCTTTCTCTAGTGCCTCTCCAACATTCATATGTGTGGCAAAACAAGAAGAAGAGTCATGCCTAGGGGCTCCACATGATTCACACACTTGCTCAGCTACTTGGATGGAATGTATAGTTAGTTTTTCAAAATTTTATTGATAGTGTATCGAGCTTGGCTACAATAAGATCAAAAACATCAATCGTGTGTTTCCCATCTGATTTCTCAGTAGTACCACTTGATGATTGGGGCTGGCTAGTTCTTTCTGAGCCCCATTGGTAATGATTTAGGTTCATATTTTCTATGATATTATATGCCTCTTCATAGGATTTGTTCATAAGTGCTTCATTTGTAGTGATATCCAAAGTCATACAGGTGTTGTAGAATAACCCATTATAGAAGGTATGTAGCAGCAACCAGTTAGTCCAGCCATGGTTTGGACAAAGACGTTGCAGATCCTTAAATATCTCCCATGTATTATAAAGTATTTCACCTTCCTGTTTCTTGAAATTTGTGAGTTGGATCCGAAGCTGAGCAGTTTTGGTAGGAGGAAAATACTTAGTAAGAAAAGCATTCAGTAGATCATCCCAACTCTTGACGGATCGCTTGGGCAAAGAGGAGAGTCATGCCTTGGCACGGTCTCACAGGGTGAATGGGTACAAGAGTGGGTGTACTCCTTCAGCCTGAACACTATTAATCTTGAAGGTGTTCATGTACTGTAAAACTCGACTATGTGAAAATTTAGGTCTTTCATAGAATTTCCTCCAAATCTATTTTTCTAGTCATCTGTGTAATGGTGGGGCTGATAGAGAAGTTGTTGGCCTTGATAGCTGGATGATCAATGGCTCCACAACTATTGATGGAAGTCGGTACAAAAAATTCCTTTAGTGGGCAATTTTCCTCCATCTATGATTCTTGATGATGATCAGGTGAAGGTGGTGGTGAAGGTGTTGAATCATATGATTATGGTTGTGATCCCTCCAAGATAGAAGAGTTATCACATTTCCTTGCTCTCCTTTGACTAGAAAAAGTTTGCTCATTTTTAGGGTCTAGGAAGATGAATGTCTCAAGACCCCTGTTAGAATGATGCATGCAACCTACAAAAGTAATAGTTAAGTGAGAATCACAAGATGAAAATGGTATGGCAATATGAAAAATGGAAAATGGTGACTTAGTCTCAAATATTGATTAGCACTTTTACTCTAACTAAAAATTACCGTAGCTCCCAGGCAATGGTGCTTAAAACTTGTTGATTTCTAAAGGGAAGAGAGTTTTGATTATTACTTGTCTCAATTCATCAATCACCCACAAGTATATAAGATCAATTTTAGTCGAGGTCGAACAACATGGAGCTAGGCTAGCTAGGCACCAAATTTCTAACTTTAAAAAATGTAAGTCGGTTTCTATTAAATGGTTGGTTCGATCGAATCAATTTCAAATTTTCAATAAGAAAATTAAGAACACTAATCACTTGGAGAATGATCAAAGATCAGATCAAGAGGATCTTGGATATGGGATTTGACTTCCATATCATAACTCAAATAAAAACCACGAATTCACTTATATTAGTCAATCTTCATAGGGTAGGTTGATTTCATCTGATAGATTTCCCAATGATAAAAGATAGTCCTAATATAGTATGACATTCCCATGCAAATACACAATTTTAGACTGCAATCTAGAACCCTCAACATGATCCTACCCATTCCCATGATTAAGGACAAATTGTCACAAAGGTTATTTCCTACCTCTTAATATATCCTCCCAAAAATAATAAAAGGCTAAAGGCATGTAAATATGGTGGCCAACCATGCATACTAGAAGATAAACACCATAACTCATTTTGAAACAGAATATTAACCAATTACATGAAATTTGGATCACATGAGTTATGACATGGGAGCTATTCTCCCATGTCCAAGAAAATAATTTTTTTACTCACTTGTGGTGAGTAAATATAGGCACAAATGATATTTAAATGAAAGAAGCATGAGTAGAGGGAGAGGAATAATAAAAAGATATGTAGGAATGAAGAATTGATGGAGATCTCCTGCCAAAAACATGGAGATCATTCTCTAAAAACACTCTTTCTCCAACACCCTCCTCTCTACAGCTTTGTAAAGGAAAAGAGAAGAGAAAACAATATGAGAATGGGTTCTCTCTTGAGAAAACCTATCTTTTTCTCCTAGTCACCCTTACAAACCTCTGCTATATGTCTCTAGCCTCTGACTACTCCAAATGGTACGTGGTTCGCTACCTTAGGGAAGTTGCTTGTTATATCTAACTAAAAAGAGGAATTTTTCTTTTAAAAATTTGCAAAACATAAACATGACACGCCATGTTTGCAAGTCACATATCATGTCAGATCCAATTTTCCAAACAAGTCAGACCATGATCCCAAGTAGCACATCATGCAAGTGGAACACACAATGTAGGAACACTTTTCTTTAAAATGTTGGCTTCTTCGCTTCACGTTGTGTCATCAAGTCACATGTCATGACTACAGATGATTCAATGGTTGATTGAATAAGCATCACACATCCTATTTGCGATCCCCACACTGTGTTGCAGTTTTTCTGTTGAGTTTGGAGCTCCAAGCCTTGGGACAACTTTCGGAAATGCCAAAAGGTCAGATTTTGGGTATTTTCTTTTTTTGTGAATGGAATATGATTTACCTACAGTTCAAATCATGACATGAGTAAGATCAACAAGAAAAAAACATCTTATCATTAATTGGAGTAGAAATGTGGCTAAATTGAGTGAAATGTGCAACAAAAATGGCATGAAAATATGATATGATTCGTGCACATCACTATCACAAGTCTCCAAAGACATATTGTGGTATACGATTTGACCTAGTATGACTAGAGATGATCTTGCATGATTGAACGTCGATGCTGACCTAAATTTCATGCTTCCCCTAATTTTAAATCATGAATTATATTTATAATGTATCACTCTTAATGTGGATGATTCACCTAGACCTAGGGCTTGATGTTGATCCTTGTACTATGTTGAATAGTTGCATGCACACT
Source organism: Alisma plantago-aquatica (assembly GCA_963693085.1). Classification (NCBI taxonomy): domain Eukaryota; kingdom Viridiplantae; phylum Streptophyta; class Magnoliopsida; order Alismatales; family Alismataceae; genus Alisma; species Alisma plantago-aquatica. Next base: position 1,307,481,757 of record OY856411.1, on the reverse strand, counting down.
TAATATGTTGGAACTATAATTGAATATTTTCATACCTAGGTCTAGGGGTAAACATCCACATGACACAAAACATTTTTATCTTAACTTAATCCATTGATCTAAGACTACATGTTATACATTTTAACATCTTTGGTTAATGTTTGCTCGGACCTTCTTTAGAAATATCACTCATAAATCATGACTTGCTCACTACTCACAAGGTATTGTTAATCTCTTGCACCTACTTTTATATTGGCTTGCTTGTTTGTATGCTCGTCTGAACTCTTGGATAAAATAAATAATATATTCATGTTTAATTATGCTATTGTTGATATAATGGATAAAGAACTCTAAAACATACATTTTATAAAAGAATGTTGTTCAATATTCTCACATTGTTTCTACTTCTCGTTTATTATCATGTTTCTTGCCAAGCAAATTTTATATACTCTTAAACTATGTTTACTTGCCTTTTAGTAGTGTACTTAATGTACTCGCTATTATATATTTTATTTATCGAATTTGTAGTTGTCAAATGAAGATCCACTACACTCAAGACTTCAAACTCTGAAATGAAATACAAATGGGTATTCTTGATATACAAATGGATACATATTTCTTTTCTCTATTTATATTTTGTTATATCTTTAGTTTTTTATTCCCTTTTCATATATATTACTTGTGTGAAACTACATTCCAATCTAGGGACGGACACCCAAGTCCATTTTCCTTTGGCTATATAACCAATAGGAGTGTGGACTTAGGGTAATAAAAAAAATTTGTGACAACTACCTCCTACCTGATTTAGGATAAAAGTCATGGATTGCACGATCCTAAATCTGGTGTATTTATTATAAAATTAATCCCAAATCTGGTGTGTTAGCCAATTAAGGGGTGATGAATCCAATTTTTCATTAATACTTAAAGTTTGATACTCCTAGACCTATCAAAATTTCACTCAATGGATAAGTAAACTTTTAACATATCTATTGATTCCTTTATCATTAAATGTTTAAGTCTCATTTATACTTCTTCTCAATCCTATCCATAGGAAAAATCTAGAAAAATAATTTCAAACTTAAACATATTAATGTGGTGAAATTCCATAATTAGACCCAACTTAGGTTATTATCCCAATTTCTTTAATTAAGTTCTCAAATAATTGATTTATTGATCAAAACCTTATAAATATATATTTCTAAGATCATAAAACATTGTAAGTCAAGGAAAATGATTCAAAACTAAAATTATTATAAATTAAATAGATAAAATAGATATGTACATAAGATAGAGTATGTTATAAGTTGCCTTGTAATTTCATGTTGTGGTGAAAATGAACGTGACTTGTTGTACAAATACTCATTAATCAATGGAAATATAGGATCTCTCAATGTATTGTAAGATATGGATATGTTACTATATTACTATATTTGCAACTCAAAGGAGTCAAAGCATGCTCGGATACAATCAAAAGCATACACAATGTTGTTGTGGTATCATTTCCTGGCATGTTGGTCATGTTGTAAAAGTCAAATGAAGTGACTTTCTTGTATCATTTTAAGCCATTCAAGTCATGTCACATATTTTGTACATAAAAAATTTATGGTATTATGTTATGATATTGCATTCAAGTCATAAATGACATAAAAATGCCATTATAATATTATTTTTTGGTGTTCTTAGAATGTCATCACTATATTAGTTTCTAGTATGTAAGATTTCTTAGTTCCTTTTACCACACGATAAAATGACATTTGTATTACATTCTTTAAAATGATGTAAATGAACAAAATAAACTTAATTTTACCTTATTAATAGTATTTATCATGCTTGGAAATTTTTTTTCTAAAGTATGTTAATCATTGTTGTTCTAATTGTCTTTGATTGGTTCAGCAAGAGAGAGGGAAAATATGTAATGTAGTTTCAAATTTCCAAGGAGGGTAACATACAAATAGAGATGGCAGTGATTGATTTGATGCATTTAAAATGGAAACTTTTAAGAGGAGAGTGTTTATGGGATATAAATGGAGGGTGTGTTTCAAAGGGAGAGAAATGAGATAATAGCGAAATACAATCTTATATTAGAAAAATGTAATAAGATAATAAAAAGATATAAAGTGTGAGAGGAGAGAGAGTTAAGAAGGAATCAACATTTTCAAAATGTTGCAATTCTATTGACTCCTCTAATATACTAAAATGACTTACTCAACAAACTTGTTATTTTATTCTAGTATAGATCAAACATATCATAGTAATATTGGATTAAAATAGGTTAATAGATATACAATTGTCATTTTCATAGGCCTAAACACAAGTATAGATACGTAATAATATTTGAAAAATAAATGACATGTTACTATAATCATAGCCAATAATAGGAAGAAGTGTACAAGAAAGAGATGGAGAGAAATTACAGGACATGTTATCAGTGGGACATGGATGTATAGCATTTCAATATTGTTGTTTTGGAAAGCATATTTATGTGGTGAAATTGCATAATTAAACCCAATTTAGAAAATGATAAATTATGTTTCAGGATAAATTAAAAAAATAATTTCGAACTTAAACATATTAATGTGGTGAAATGGCATAATTAGACCCAATTTAGGTTATTATCCCAATTTCGTTTATTAAGGTCTCAAATAATTGATTTATGGGTAAAAACCTTAAAATATATATTTATAACCTCCTAGAACAATGTAAATCAAGGAAAATATTACAAAATTAAAATTATTATAAATTAAAAGATTAAATAGATATGTACCTAGGATTGAGTATGTTACAAGTTGCCTTGTAATTTCATCTTGTGGTGAAAATGAATGTGACTCATTATACAAATACTCAATAATCAATGGCAATACAATATTTCTCAATGTATTGTAAGATATGGATATGTTAGTATATTAATACATTTGCAACTCAAATGATTCAAAGCATGTTCGGATAAGAAGTAAAGTGTACAATCAAAGGCATACACAATGTTGTTGTGGTATCATTTCATGGCATGTTGTTCATGTTGTAAAAGTTAAACAAAGTGCCTTTTTCGTATCATTTTAAGCCATTCAAGTCATGTCATATAAGCCATACAAAAAGTGTTTATGGTATCATCTTATGATATTGCGTTAAAGTCGCAAATGGCATAAAAATGCCATTACGATATTATTTTTCGGTATTCTTGGAATGTTGTCATTATATCAGTTTCTGGCATGAAAGATTTCTTAGTTATTTTTACCACACGATTAAATAACATTCATATTACATTCGAGAAAATGAAGTAAATGAACAAAATAAACTTAATTTTGTCTTATTAATAATATTTATCATGCTTGAAAAATTAAATTTGTTAAAGTATGCTAATCGCTATTGTTCTAATTGACTTTGATTAGTTCAGTAAGAGAGAGGCAAAATATGTAATGTAGTTTCAAATTGATAAGGAGGCTAAAAAACAAACACAAAAAGTAGTTATTGATTTAATGCATTTAAAATGGAGACATTTAATAGGAGAGTGTTTATGGGATATAAATGGAGGGTGCTTTTCAAAGAGATTGAAATGAGATAATAATGAAATACAATCTTGTATTAGAAAAATGTAACAAGATAATAAAAAGATATAAAGTGTAGGAGGAGAGATAATTAAGAAGAAATCAACATTTTAAAAATGTTGCAATTCTATTGACTTATCTAATATACTAAAATGACGTTGTTAACAAACTTGTTATTATATTCTAGTATAGATCATTCATCTAATAGTAATATTAGATAAGAATAGATAAATAGATATACAATTACCATTTTCATAGGCCTAAACATGAGTAAAGATACGTAATAATATTTGAAAATAAATGGCATGTTACTCTAATCATTTCTAATAATATGTAGAATTGTAGAAGAAAGAGATGGGAGAGAAATTAGAGGATAGGTTATCGGTGGGATGTGGATGTATAGCATTTCAATATTGTTGTTTTGGAAAGCAAAAAATAAACAAAGAGAGGTGGTGTTCTCTCTAGGAGGGGAGAGAGGGCTTCAGTTACATATTGATGGACTCGGGATGGCCTCTCAGTTTTAGTGGTGACAAAAATCAAAGGAATCGTGGAGGAGAAAGACGGATCGAGGGGCCGAAACTTCAGGCCTTATATTTCTCATTTGACCGTCTCTCTCGTGGGAGGTAGAAGGAGATGGTCTGACCATCAGATCATCATCTAGCGACTGGCACAAGCAAATATATATTGGGAAAAGGGAAACCACGCGAGAAGAATGTGTGTCGGCCTAACTTAGGCTAGTGTTGTCCAACTTAGATACACATAGATACATCAATGGTATTATTCAGATAATTACGTTAAGAAATAGGATTTCCTATGCTTTTGTTCTTGATAATATTTGCATTGATTAAGATTATCCAAAAATAATGAAATTTGGCCAGTTTGTTAAATCAATTATGAGGAATCCAAATATCTACTTAGATTTCTGGTTTGAATTATGAAATCATGTGATTTACATTATTATGTGCTTAGGGTACTAAATGAGTTAATAATCATTGCGAGAGGAATTATTCCACTAAGATTTAAAGGAAGCCCTAATATTCACTATATACTCATATAAAAATCAAGAGAACATTTTATTCATGTATGATGGGTAAAATTTCTATTCACATCCTAGATATTCATAATTGCATATTTAGGGATATATTATCAAATTAAGATGTGACAAACGCTTGAATCATAATATTTTAGACTTACTTTTGGATTTGACAACATTGGAAGAAATTTAATTTTTGTGACTTAATTTTATTCTAGACTAAAATTCTAGGGTGTTACAATAAACTTAATTTTTGGATTATTAATAGTATTTTATCATGCAATGAAAAATTAAAATTGTTAAAGTGTGTTAATCATTGTTGTTTTAATTGACTTTGATTGGTTGAGTAAGAGAGAGACAAAAGATCTAATGTAGTGTCAAATTGACAAGGAGGTAACATACGAAGATTGATTTGATGCGTTTAAAATGGAGACATTTAAGAGGAGAGTGTTTATGGGATATCAATGGAGGGTGTATTTCAGAGAGAGAGAAATTAAATAATTATGAAGTACACTCTTATATTAGAAAAAGGCAATAGATAATTAAAAGATATAAAATGTGGGAGGAGAGTGTCTATAATAATTTACTATCTCACCCCGCGGCGGCAACCTAGTGCTCTGGCGACTAGGGTTTGGGCGTGTGGGAGGACCTCTACCCCAAAGGGTTTCCTTCTCTTGCAGGTCCAAGGATCAGGATGAGCTTTCTGGTACTTTCCTCAAGATGGCGGAGGAGCTAGCAGAGAGATACTCGAGACTACAAACTGTTGATCTTCAAAGAAATTGAGAAGGACGAGCAACCGGGGATGATCGCCATCACGCAAACCCCCTTCTGGGCTCGAATCTATGGGCTACCATTAGGGTTCCGATCAACCCAATCCATCACGACGATCGCAGCCAGACTGGGTGACGTCCTCGATTTGGATGTCGATGAGCTAGGGTGGGAAACGTCGACGCGAGTCCGGATTAACCTAGACATTACCAAGCCCATAAGAGGAAATCAGAACAAACTTCTCAATCTGGACGTGAAGTACGAGCGGTTGACAAACTTCTGTCATGCTTGCGGGCGGCTAGGGCATGTCGAGAGAGACTGCAACAAACAGAATGAAGGAGAAGAAGGGAACCATCAATGGGGACCTTGGCTCAAAGCATCACTACGGAAGCCGAGGGTGACGCTACACGATGAGTTGCATAGACACACCCAAATGAAGAAGAAGATAACCTTCAGAAACAGACTGGCACAGGAGGGTTCGTCGAGCTCATCGAAGACCAGCGGAAGCAGGTCTCAGGGAAGACAGGATATTGGAGACGGCAGAAATGAGGGACAGATCAGGGAAAGGCAACGTGGAGAGATCAAAGCACGAGAACACCAACAGCACCTACATGAGACCATCATAGAGTCTGAGTACAACTTGAATGACCTATTTCCAGAACGGCAGGAGGCACATGGGCTAGGTGGACAGACAAGCATGGGCGGCAACAGGCTGGAGGAAGAATCCGGGCTGCAGGAGGGTAGCAACACATCGAAGAACCACCCAACAAATGAAGATCAGGAAAGGCGAAACCTCAACAGCAGGGATGAACTGCTGGACGTGCGACGGTAGGGATATTCCACCAAGGCTTCAGAGGAGGACCACAGAAATATCACCATAGGGGGAACAACGCAGGCCATCGCAGAAGGAGGATACAATAGCAGAGCACCGGAGCCCATAATTTTGCAGCAAGAAGTAGGCAAAGAACTCCTGAGATGCACATACCAGAGCACTGTTAGAATGAGGGCGCAGAAGAATATGGATAATAGAAAGAAGGCAGGGAAGAAAGGAAAGGGTGATCCAAAGAAATCTAAGGAACCACCGTGGGCGTACAAGATGAGTAGATCATAAAGACTCGGGGTATCGGAACATGAAGTCATTTGGGATATTGTGACTGGGAAGAGAGGAAGACAATCAGAGTACTGTGACATGGAGCTAGACATGTCAGCCCTACGGAAGACACAACCAAGAAAGCCAGGAACAGTGGGTCGGTAGTGAACAATGAAGGAACATCAAATGTTCACGTAGCGGAGACTAGCTCTGTGAACAGCTATGAAAATCATGAGCTGGAATTGTCAGGGATTGGGCAACCCTGACACGGTGAACGCCCTCCGATCATGGTGTTGGAGGGAGAGCCCAAACATAGTCTTCTTAATGGAGATGCTTATCTCTAGTGCTGATCTAGAAGCAGTGAAAAGAAAATGTGGCTTCACACAAGGTATATGTATTGATAGAATGGGTAGGGCAGGTGGAATTGGCTTTTGGTGGAAAGATGTTGATCTTAGTATCATATCTTACTCGCAGCATCACTGTAGTTGTGAGATTGATGACGGAACATGAACTAGCAAATGGAGAGATGTGGGCATATATGGGTGGGCAGACCAGCAGTTGAAGCACAATACTTGGGACTTGATCCATGAAGTAAAAAACATAACTGACCTCCCTACGATGTTCTTTGGTGATTTCAATGAAATTGTATCGAACTCAAAGAAAATGGGAGGCCCCCCAAAACCTCTCTGCTACATTCAGGATTTCCGAGATGTGATAGACGACTGTGACCTTTTGGACCTGGGATATACTGGTAGTATATTCACGTGGCAGCGGGGCACAACACCTGAAACTCTTGTTCGAGAAAGGCTGGACAGGGCCTTGGCATGTCCCAATTGGGCAGCGAGATTCCCACAGGCTAGAGTTACTCACATTCCTATAGTTGAATCTGACCATTCCCCGATTATCATAAACATTGAGCAGAGGCGAAGGCGGCAAAGAAGGAAACAGGAAAATTTCTTTTTCGAGCCCATGTGGATGGAAGACGAGACATGTGAACAAATTGTCAAGGAATCATGGGAAAGTGGTCTATCTATTGATCTTCAGGGAAAGATGGAACGGTGTGGCATGAAGCTAAAGTCTTGGGCAGCCGAGAAATTTGGGAAGATGAAGAGCAGGATTAAAGAGCTAGAAGGGCAGCTGGGGGAAGCTCAGCTCCTTTTGCCGGACAGAAGCAATCTTGACAGGTGTTCACGCATGGCAGCCGAGCTACAAGAGTGGCACAGACGTGATGAGAAGTATTGGCATGCAAGGGCGAGGGTGAATGAAATGAAATCTGGAGACAGGAACACATCTTATTTCCACCACAAAGCATCTCAAAGGAGGAAAAGAAATAAGATTGAGGGACTCATCGACACTGTGGGACAATGGAAGACAAAGGAAGAAGAGAGTGAGGACATAACCACCAACTTTTTCCAGGGGCTGTTCGAAACATCTAACCCATCAGGATGGGAGGAGGCAACAAAAGGGATGGAGAGGAAAATTGGGAGAATAGAAAGTGAAATTTTGGAAAGGGATATCACTACTAAAGAAATTCAAGCAACGCTGAAAAGTATGCACCCTAATAAAGCACCCGGGCCAGATGGGATGAAGGTCATGTTTTTTCAAAAATATTGGCACATAGTAGGTAGTGATGTGGCAAATTTTATCAAGGGATGGTGGAAATCTGAAGACAGTGTTGCTGATGTGAACTCTACTTTGGTGGTCCTCATTCCTAAAGTTAAAACTCCAAAGGAGATTGGGGAGTTCAGACCTATAATCCTGTGCAATGTTATTTATAAGATTGCTACAAAAGTCCTAGCCAACCGCTTGCGCCCTATGATGTACAAGATTGTTTCTGAACAACAAAGTGCTTTTATACCGGGAAGACTTATTACAGACAATGTGCTTGTTGCCTACGAGCTTTTTCACACGATGAAAGGTGAGAAGAGGAAGAAGAAGGGACATATAGCTCTGAAGCTTGATATGTCAAAAGCTTATGACAGAGTAGAATGGGGGTTCGTGGATTTCATACAAGAGAAGTTAGGATTCGGAGAGCTATGGAGGAAGAAAGTCATGAACTGCATGTCGTCAGTATCTCACTCCTTTGCCATCAATGGGGACCGTACCAGGAAGACTCAACCATCCAGAGGACTGCGCCAGGGTGACCCTCTCTCCCCATATCTTTTTATTTTATGTGCTGAAGCATTTTCTTCTTCACTTAATTTGGCATCACAACAGAATGATATTCACAGAGTGCGAGCTAGCCGACATGGGCCACACATTTCTCATCTTTTCTTTGCAGATGACTCCATTCTTTTTGCAAGGGTGACCAAAGAAGAATGCCTGAAATTAGCTGCGATTGTCAGTCAGTATGAACGGGCATCCAGACAGAAAATTAATTTATCAAATACTGAGGTAGCCTTTAGCAAAGGAGTGTATAGGGAGAGGAAGGATGAAATATGCCAAGTGCTACAAGTAAGAGAGGTGGAGAAACACGGGAAATATCTAGGCCTACCAGCAGCGGTAGGAAGATCCAAAAAGCATGCCTTCTCATACATACAGGAAAGGATGTGGAACAAACTTCAAGGATGGAAGGAAAAACTACTATCCAAAGTGGGAAAGGAGGTTTTAATCAAGGTAGTGGCTCAAACGATCCCATCGTACCTAATGAGTATTTTACAGTTACCGGCATATCTCCTTGACGCCATTAACAGTTCCATTGCTAGATTCTGGTGGGGAGCCAAAGACAATGAACGGATAATTTCCTGGGTCAGCTGGGAGAAACTTTGCAAACCAAAAAATCAAGGAGGAATGGGATTTCGAGATATTAGTATATTCAACCAAGCTCTTCTTGCTAAACAAGTGTGGCATCTTTTTCACGGGAGAGAGACATTGGCTTACAAAGTCCTCAAGGCTAGATATTTCCCATCAAGCAATGTCTTCAAGGCCCACAGAGGACATAATCTGAGTTTTACCTGGCGGAGTATATGGAATTCCAAGAGCATAATACTAGAAGGCATGCAATGGAGAGTGGGAGACGGCAAAGACATAAATATATGGGCAGACAACTGGATACCCAATCTATATGACAACATAGAATCTAGGTTCGGTATATCTTCACCGACAGTACAGCAGGTTCATCAACTCATTGATCAGGAAACAAGGGAGTGGGACCGAGGGATGGTAAATGAGTTGCTATCACAAGACGTGGCTAATATGGTATTTGCTATTCCGCTAGGGGTAACAACGAGGGCTGATGGGATTTTTTGGAAACCAAGCAGAAGCGGGGAATACACGGTGAAGTCAGCATATTGGATGGCCACCCAACAACCAAATAATACCGAGCAATCAGCCAACCATGTGAACAAGGAGGTCTGGCGGATGATATGGAAGACAGGTCTAGCTCCCAAAGCTACACACTTCCTCTGGCGATGCGTCGTCGGCTCACTGGCCACAGTTGGAAGGTTGTTTGATAGATACTGCCACCAAGACGGAATCTACAACATCTGCCGAAGGGAGAAGGAGGACATAGGCCACATGCTCTTCACATGCGAGCAGGCGTGGGAGCTTTGGAAGGAATATCCGGTGGACGTGCAAGGGCGCATCCGCCAGCTGGGTACAAAGCCCATACACGAAGCTATCATGGCAGCAGTCTGGCCGGAAAAAGGGGTTGTAAATGAAGACATGGTTGCAGCACTATGGACGATCTGGACTAGAAGAAATGATATCACTTTTGGGAACAAGGTGTGCCACTCGCTTATACTGAAGAATTCTTTGCTGCCTTTAGTTAAAGCATACAGGGAAACGACCAGCAGAACAAACAACATAGCATCAGCGGACGTGCAAGCGCGTTGGAGAAAGCCACCAACGGGAGTCACGAAGGTAAACTGTGACGCTACGGTGGACATGCAGGGAGCGGACGGGCTTGGGATGGTTTGGAGGACAGCTGAAGGAGATACCACACGCATAGCAGGAAGAAAGCAACCGTCTCTCAAGGATCCAAGATGCGCCGAAGCACTAGCCATTCGAGAAGGACTCAAACTATCCAAAGAAATGAACCTCATCGATGTAGTACTGGAATCGAACGCCGAATCAGTGGTCAAACTAAGTGTGGCCGGGACTAGAAGGGCAGATCTCCTGGAAACCATCGTCGAGGACATAGCCTACCTTAAAGTTTTTTTCACAAGCATTTCTTTTGTTTGGCGTCGTAGACATGCTAATGGGTTGGCACATAAGCTAGCCCGGATGGCCTCTAATAGCAGTTTTTCTTTAAGTAGCTATAACTCATTTCCTCCTGTTGTAATGAACTGCATTAGAGCAGACTTTCTTATCTAATGAAAGTAGATCGTTTAACCTCAAAAAAAAATGTGGGAGGAGAGAGAATTAAGAAGAAATCAACATTTTAAAAATGTTGCAATTCTATTGACTTTTCTAATATACGAAAATGACGTAGTTAACAAACTTGTTATTGTATTCTAGTATAGATCAAACATATCATAGTAATTTTTGATAAGAATGGATAAATAGATATACAATTGTCATTTTAAAAGGCCTAAACATGAGTAGAGATACGTAATAATATTTGAAAATAAATGACACATTATTATAATCATAGCTAATAATAGGTTGAACTTTTGAAGAAAGAGATGGGAGAGAAATTAGAGGACAGGTTATCGGTGGAACGTGGATGTATAGCATTCCAATATTGCTATTTTATAAAGCGAAAAATCAACAAAGAGAGGTCATTATGTTTGATGATAAATATGAAAATGTCGTCAACAATACTAATCTCACCGTCGTTGTTGCTCACATTTCTAAGTAAGTTATGCCCATTATTTTTGGAAATGGCTTATCTTTTAAGCATACTTCTTTGTCGAATTTATTGAAGAAACATGCAAATCGCAAAAATTGGTGTGACATGCCGCGTAGATGACGTTTCTAAATCCATTGTCCATTCTGTTGTGAAAGTTTGCTGGTTTTGTCACCTAACTCTCCAATTCTAGAAGAGACCTGTTCGGCATATCTTACTCAATCAGTTGGAGGAACTGGCTATGAAGTCAGCTGGGAGCGCAGATCGTTATACATTCAGTTATGGGAGCTGGATAACTAAGGAGCCCACATTTCTTTCACACGCACCAATCTAATAAAAGGAGATGATGGTGTCGATCAGTGGCGGATCCAGAAATATGAAGAGGGTGAGGCTAAGATATACTAAAGATTTTCTAGGTCCACGATGATTTTCAAAATATGAACAAACAATTATAAATATCCCAAACTATCATGAAAAGGAATATTCTAAATATAGAAAGATGTGGACTCGTTGTTTGGAGATGGTTCATCTTTACCTATGAGTCAATATTTTTCAAGATTCTACATTCTCTCAAATAATCAACAAGTGGCTTCTTTGTCAAATTCGTGAAAATATTACTTTATGATTTCATAATATTGGAAAATATCATATTTAAAATAGAAACCATGAGTTGTAATAACATTCACCTCATTTACATAATACTGAAATTACTATATCTAAAATAAGAAGTCACAAATCACATTAACATTGAACCTCTAGTAGAATAAATGAAACCAAAAACTTCTTAGCAAGGATGTAGATGTCATGTATACATTTTATGAATACAAAAACACCTATAACATATGAATCACATATAAAATATAAATTTTGGAGATGAAAATACCCATAGTCAGTGGAGGATCCAGAAATACGAAGAGGGTGAGGCCAAGATATGCTAAAGATTTTCTAGGTCCACGATGATTTTCAATATATGAACAAAAAATTATAAATATCCCAAACAATCATGAAAAGGAATATACCAAATGTAGAAATATGTGGACTCATTGTTTGGAGATGGTTCATCTTTACCTATGAGTCAATATTTTTCAAGATTCTACATTCTCTCAAATAATCAACAAGTGGCTTCTTTGTCAAATTCGTGAAAATATTACTTTATGATTTCATAATATTGGAAAATACCATATTTAAAATAGAAACCATGAACTGTAATAACATTCACCTCATTTACATAATACTGAAATTACTATATCTAAAATAAGAAGTCACAAATCACAATAACATTGAACCTCTAGTAGAATAAATGAAGCCAAAAGCTTCTTAGCAAGGATGTAGATGTCATGTATACGTTTTATGAATACAAAAAACACCTATAACATATGAATCACATATAAAATATAAATTTTGGAGATGAAAATACCCATAGTGATACCATAATTCTATTAAATCTCACCTTCATTTCTCATGTAGGATCCATGTCGGTTGCCAAAACTTATTGTTGGAGAATTTGTTTGCTTTTCATCAATTCTTACTAAGAAATTTTTTCTCATATCACTTTGTTGACTTTGCAAGAGATTTTGGCTAAAATACAATAACCAACCATGTCTCTAGTAAGTGATGAATGTAGGAGAGGGGTGGGAGAAGAAGGTTTCATAGGGTAGGGGAGTGGATTTGGTGTCTTTGTTAAGTCTGTGGAGGGGAAGGCTAAATGACTGATACTAATAAATTTAACCACAAGTATAGATTAGATAATTTTATTTTTTTTCATTTTTATTATAACTTATGTAAGTATCTCCCTTGATATATATTTTTTAAATTTTTATATAAGTATTTACCTTTTTCCCATATATTCCATTCTGAATTCCCTCTGTGATTCCCCAAATTGTCTATGTTTTCGTCAACCATTAATGTTTCCATCAATTTTATCTACAAAAATTCTGGTTGCCTTAATATTTCCTACTAAATTTAAATTCTTTTATATAGTTGAGAATCCATCCATTTTTCTTTCCAAACTATATCCTACGTTTTTCTTTGTATTCCTTGTTTCCCTCCAAGTTTCTATATTTCGATCCAACTTTCCATCTCGTTTTCTTAAAGGCTCGTTATATATCTTCCTACACATCCATACTCTTCATTTTTCACCAATATAATTTTATAGGAAGATAAGTGGTGTCTTTTCCTTTCCCATTCTTGCATTCTAATAAAGAAGTCATAAATGGCTTTTTTGTGAAGTTTCTAATAACTAAGGTTCAACAAATTTAGAATAACATTAAAATGAAAGAAATGGAATAACGAAATCATGATGATAACCAATAGAACGAGTTGTGTTTTATATGTGATTATTCGTTTGCCTTAAAGTAACATATGAGAAAAGAAAATCTCCATAATTTTCGACTTTATGCCTTTATGTTTCTTAAAGTAACATGACCTTACTATTTTTAATTATTCTATCATTGCATGTAGCACTCTCTCTCTTTATTAAAATATGTTTCTATTCTCTTCTCTTACACAATAACAACCTATTGGTAACGGCAAAAGTGATAATATAGTTTCCATATTTTACTTTTCACAAAAGAATGACCAATCATATTGTTTGAATAGGGTATCTCCTACTTGACGGTGATACATAGTGCCTACAGACCAATTGCTGGGTAAGGCCATTATAATAAATTGATATGCCAAGCATCACCCACAACCAGAATTTTCTTGGATACCAACTGAATTTACGGTAATTTTATGATTTGTTGGGTGAGGCCAAGGCCTCACGTGGCCTATTAGTAGATCTGTCACTGCCCATAGTGATACCATAAGTCTATTAAATCTCACCTTCATTTCTCATGTAGGATCCATGTCGGTTGCCAAAACTTATTGTTGGAGACTTTGTTTGCTTTTTATCAATTCTTACTAAGAAATTTTTTCTCATATCACTTTGTTGACTTTGCAAGAGATTTTGGCTAAAATACAATAACCAACCATGTCTCTAGTAAGTGATGAATGTAGGAGAGGGGTGGGAGAAGAAGGTTTCATAGGGCAGGGGAGTGGATTTGGTGTCTTTGTTAGGTCTGTGGGAAGGCTAAATGACTAATACTAATAAATTTAACCACAAGTATAGATTAGATAATTTTATTTTTTTCATTTGTATTATAACCGATGTAAGTATCTCCCTTGATATTTATATATTTTCCTTTAATTTTTATATAAGTATTTACCTTTTTCCCATATATATTCCATTCTGAATTCCCTCTATGATTTCCCAAATTGTCTATCTTTTCGTCAACCATTAATGTTTCCATCAATTTTCTCTACAAAAATTCAGGTTGCCTTAATATTTCCTATTAAATTGAAATTCTTTTATATAGTTGAGAATCCATCTATTTTTCTTTCCAAACTATATCCTACGTTTTTCTTTGTGTTCCTTGTTTCCCTCCAAGTTTCTATATTTCGATCCAACTTTCCATCTCGTTTTCTTAAAGGCTCGTTATATATCTTCCTACACATCCATACTCTTCGTTTTTCACCAATACAATTTTATAGGAAGATAAGTGAAGTCTTTTCCTTTCCCATCCCTGCATTCTAATAAAGAAGTCATAAATGGCCTACCTTTTTTTGTGAAGTTTCTAATAACTAAGGTTGAATGAATTTAGAATAATATTAAAAAAAGAAATAGAATAACAAAATCATGACGATAACCAATAGAACTAGTTGTGTTTTATATGTGATTATTCATTTGCCTTAAAGTAACATATGAGAAAAGAAAATCTCCATAATTTTCGACTCTATGCCTTTACGTTTCTTAAAGTAACATGACCTTACTATTTTTAATTATTCTATCCTTGCATGTAGCGCTCTCTCTCTTTATTAAAATATGTTTCCATTCTCTTCTCTTACACAATAACAACCTATTGGTAACGGCAAAAGTGATAATATAGTTTCCATATTTTGTTGTTCACAAAAGAACGACCAATCGTATTGTTTGAATAGGGTGTCTCCTCCTTGACGGTGATACATAGTGCCTACAGACCAATTGCTAGGTAAGGCCATTGTAATAAATTGTTATGACAAGCATCACCCACAACCAGAATTTTCTTGGATACCAACTGAATTTACGGTAATTTTATCATTTGTTGGGTGAGGCCAAGGCCTCACGTGGCCTATTAGTAGATCCGTCACTGGCGTCGATGGTAAAAGATATAAAAGTTGTACGTGACAGCGTTGTCAAACTTCTCTTCTTCTTCCAGCGAACCCTCTCACGCTTACCTGCAAACCCTAGTCCCTCTAACCGTCTTCCACCTAGCCAACTACAACTGCCCGGTTCCTATTCTCTATGCCTTCCAACCACGAATGTCTGACAACAAAACTATGGAGGAAGCCCTTGCTCGCACTCTCTTCTATTACCACTACCTCGCCGGCAGCTTTGTTTATAACGACGTTGGTTGGCCGTGCTTCGTGTTGAATGACGCTGGTGTCCGCCTTGTCGAGACCCAGGTGCCTACCACGCTTGCAGAAAACCTCCCCTTCGACCCATCCCATGATCTCACTAATCTAGTCCCGCCATTTCTCGGGGCGACTGAGCTCTTCCTTGTCCAACTCAACCGCTTCAGCTGCGGAGGTCTTGCTATTGCCACAGCGACCCAACACCGAGTAGCCGATGGCCGAGCCATGAGTGCTTTCTTCGTTGCATGGGCGACGACGAGGCAATGACGTCCCAGCGTCTCTACCATTCCATGACCGGCAGTCGGTGTCGTCGCCCCGGGACCGTCCATCCATTGACTTCCCTCACCACGAGACTGAATTTCTCGTGAAATCTTCGCCGCTGCTTCGCAAACCTTTGAGCGGTATCGATGTGGCTGCCTCCCTTGCCGGCATGACTAACGTCGGCATCCATTACTCCAAAAGACTTCATTTCCAGACTGAAAGCCAAAGCCACAGATGGCGAATACACCACCATCCGTACCGCAGTTGATGGCCGCATGAGGATGTTGAACCCGCGAGTTCCGCAGACCTACTTTGGCAACCTTATCCTGTGGGCGTTCCCGAGGTTGAAAGCTGGGGAGCTCCTGAGCATGAGCCATGCCGAGGTGGCCGGCGTCATTCGCCAAGCTGTGTCTAAGCTGGATGAGGCTCACTTCCGCTCATGCATAGACTTTGCGGAACTCATGTTGAAACAGTCAAACGCCGATGGCGTCAAATTCGCCGGTGTTATGAATTATTTATGTCTTTTAAATAAAATTTTCTGTCTGAAATTCAAATAATATTTAAAACATTTTTGGTATTGTTTACATTTTGGACCCATATTTTGAGTACAAGCCCAGGTAATTAGTTATATACACGTGCTACCAAGTACCACGGACTTATTCCGAGTATCTGTAGCTATTACATATCAAAATATATTTCTTTCCACAATTACTATTCAAACGATACATTATTATAAATATATTCATTTATATAATAAATCATAAAAACGCAGGAGTGCATGACTTTTCAGTTGTTTCGTATTGAAAGTGGAGTACCAAGAGACTCCAAATATAAGTTGTTGCGAGACTACATATTTTCGTACATCCTACTAATTTTTACCTAGTAATTCAATAAATTCGTGAAAAAGAATTCCAGATTTCTTAGTAAACTTTATGTTAGGATATATAGTTATGTTTTCTATTTTTTTAGTCGATAAAGGATTAGATACAGATATATACACAATAATTATAAATATCAATGTTTTTGGCTCGACCTTAGCGTAATCATGACCTATTCAAAATATGTGTTAACATCCTTACACTCACTCACCTAAATAAGTAATACTAGTTTTGAGTCTTGTTATTCATGGATATATTTCAGAATTTACAGTGACTATGTAATAATCTTTTATTAGATTAAGGTAGTAGATGAACATAGATTATTGAGTTTAGAAGAGCCGTGTGTGAAGGTGTCACAAAGATCAATGACTTGAAAACGTAATTTACCGCTTCTATGCATGAGTTTGGTCCTTTGGAGACCTGCTCTCGAACAAAGTGATAATCAGCTGTAGTGTTGGCGATAGCTTTATACTCCGCTTCAGTTGAGGACCGAGATATAGTGGCTTGTTTGCGTGCGGACCAGGAGATGAGATTGCTACCTAGGAAGATGATGTAGCTGCTAGTGGAACGACGGTCATCCGGACAACCAGCCCAATCCGCATCCGAAAAAGAATGAAAGGTATTTGTAGTGGAGGGTGAAATGGATAAGGAATAAGTGATGGTGTGCTTAAGGTAGCGGAGGATGTGTTTCACTACAGACCAATGTTGTTGTGTTGGTTGGGACATGTACTGACAGACTTTGTTGACTGCATACAACAAGTCAGGCTGAGGGAGAGTGACGTATTGAAGAGCACCGACAACTTGACGATACAAGGATGGGTTAGGGAGAGGCTCACCATTTTTGACGAGTGGAGTGGATGGACAAAGAGGGGTATGGAGGGGTTTTGCATCAGCCATGTTGGAGCCATGAAGAATATCGAAGATATATTTGTGTTGGGAAACGAGAATTCCATTGGATGTGGGATATACTTCATTGCCAACAAAGTAGTGGAGGTAGCCAAGGTCTTTGATGGGAAATTCACTTGCAAGAAAAGAGAGAAGCTCTTGAATGTGGGAAGTATGAGTACCAGTCACTAAAATGTCGTCCAAATAAACAAGGGCATAAAGAATGACATTAGCGACATGGTAAATGAACAGAGACGTATCGGTTTTAGAAGAAAGGAAACCGAAATCATGTAGGGAACGACATAGATGAAACTACGATGCTCAAGGAGATTGTTTCATGCCATAAATGGATTTGTTTAGGTGACAAACATGATCATGGTGTTGTTCATCAAGAAATCCAGGTGGTTGACACATATGAACCTCCTCTTGAAGGGAACCATGAAGAAAAGCATTATTGACATCAAATTGACGAATGGGCCAATGGTTGGTTACTGCTAAGGATAAGATGACTTGAATGGTTGTTGGTCTAATGAAGGGGTTGAATGTTTTAGTGTAATTGACACCTAGTTGTTGATGGAAGCCTTTGGCAATGAGATGGGAGAGGCTACCATCTGGATTGTATTTGTGTTGGAAGACTCATTTACAATTGATAACATTCATAGAGTTTGTGCGAGGAAAAAGCGTCCATGTTCGATTTGTGAGCAAAGCATTTAGCTCATCAGCCATAACAACACGTCATTCAGGATGTTTTCTCTCTCCTCCATGAATGTTGCTCAAAAGGGATATGAAACATATAGCACATGACTTGTGAGTGGGTAATAATAATTCATCATATGTCGTAGACTCAAGGAAAACAATTATGGAAAGATAGTGCATATTATTCCACCCTTTTTGTACATAATTCAAGATGAATAACTTTTAATGAATTAATGAACATAGATAGTCAAAGAAGAAATTTAAGTGTTTGAAAAAGATCTAGACTGCTCATTGGATGTGTGGTCCAAATTTGGTATCATTTTGACCAAGTTTGACCCCTTTAATAAATTTGGGAAGTTTTCCATATAATTTGATAAAGGATTAATTACAAATACATTTAATGCATGAAATTACTCTATAGTTTCAGTTATTCAACGATGTCACACACTCCTTTACTGTTTCCTTTTCTCGCACGCAATTGTGACCGTTCGATCAAATCTGACGCTCCCCACATCATCATCTACCTCCGCACTATCCACTCAACCAAGTCGTTTCATAGGTTGTTGCTTCCCCAATCCATTTTTCGATCATCCCTTGATCGTTTCCAGAGATTTCTCATGTTTTGAATTCTTGAGACTCCCCCGACCTGAGTGAGCCCTAACTCGCGCCCTCTCGTTCTCTGTAGGGAAAACACCCAATATAGGGCTTGCACCCCCCTTGCACAGACGAAGTTCTAGCCTCCTCCGCCTCCATCTAAGGAGCCCGAAGGCATCACTGAACCCCAAGCACCTCCCCTCCTCGCTCAATTTTTTCTCCGAAGCTTCGACTCTCCCCCACCTACTTGAGTTGTCTTCTCCGGTGACCCAAGCTTCGCCCCAGTGCCCTACACTAGCTCCAATCACTCGGACCTCCAGTAAGCATCTATCACCCCTTGCGGTTCTTCTCACATCCTCAGTTTGCCTCGCGATCACCCCTGCTAGTGGGTCCTATAGATTCGTTGCATGTACTTGCCAGTGCTAGTCGCCATGGCATCACAGTGGATTCTAGGCCACAAATACGGCACCTCCGATCTCGTTTGGCCTCAAGGATGGATTTCTGATCCCCAGCGTGCCCTATCTCGCTCTGTTCTTCGCCGTTTGAACCATCGCCACCGCCTCTGTTTCCCATGGTAATTCTCTGTTCTATGGACACGAAGGTCCTCTTGTTCCCTTCGACCCTGGAAACGATGGCTTTAGGTTCGCACGACCCTGCTTGGGTTTTATTGGACCTTTTGGTTCGTAACCATTCATTTTCTCAGTGCTCAGGCTTCACGAGCAGTGGTTCTGCCTTGGCATGGTCAGGGTGCTGCAGCACCTCTGGGAGCCTCTCCTTGAGCTCGTTGAGCTTGTCAGGAAACCGCAAAGGCAAAAGACCTCTAGCCGATCTTCAAGGACCCCAGGGTTCCATTACGGTAAAGGTCATGGAGCACCAGGTAGGTGCTCGACCTTGGTCCGCGCCATGAATCCAAGGGGAGCAATCCAGGTCCTGAAATGACCATGGTGCCCCCACGACTTCAATTTGTTAACTGATCGCCCAAGGGCACTATAGGTATTTCGACATTGGATTTGTTCTCCATCGACCGCGAGAGTGATTTTGTCTTAAATGATAGTTTTACCCCCGCTCATTTAATTCATGTGTTACGCGCGCTAGGGTTTTCTGGTATTTCATCTTTTATTTACATCAGGTTAACATTGGATTTGATCGATGTCACAGATAAGGTTTCTTGCATTCTGATTGGTCCATGCTTAAAAAATCATAACTTTTGCATACGACCTCAGAAAAATACAAATAAATATGTTTTGAAAAGCTATTTGGATTTCCTATCGATTGGTCTTGTTTTAAAATGCTGATTTCAACAGCCAAATCCTTCAATAATCCCATGAACAAAATTGGGGTTTCATGGTTATGAACTTAAGCACGTATTATGATCTTAATCAATTACAGGTGATTAGAGGCTCAACCAAGTGAAGAGACCTGACCTTAAGGTGACCCAGTCTAGGTAAGCGGACCATGCATGTTTGGCACAAGTAAATTGGTTTAATGCATGTTAGTTATGATTATGAACTTTATTATATTTCATGAATTATGAATGTTTTCTGAGCATGATATCATGTTTACTTTGTTTGATTAATTGATTGCTTATGTTTTATGGTAGAAACCTTTATTATAATTATTGATTATGAATTAAGGCTAAGGAATCATGATCAAGATGGGAAAACCCTATTATGGTTTATGAGGGAAATCCCATTATGATTCAAGGGGAGAAATCCCATCATGTTAAAGTTCAATGATCATGTTAATGTCAATGATAATGTAATGTTATGTTAATGATCAAATTAAATAGAATTGAATTAGTTTTTATATGCTCCTGACTCATGGACCTCAAGGGGTCATGAAGGGCTTTCCTAGCAATCATGTGCTCCTCTGGGGGCGTCATCGAGGGATGGTATACTTACTATTTTATTCAGCATGCAATTTATGAATCATGAATGCTTAAGAAAAATCCATGTTAAGGTTTATGTTAAATTATGTCAAGTCAATTTTTATCATGTCAAGTTATATTTACTTTTATGTCATATAAGATACCAAATACCGCTTACTGATGTGTTGTTTGTTTTGCATGGCTGGGGACGAGATGTCCGCAGAAGTTAGAGCTAAAGGGAAGGAGACACCTTAAGGAGCTCCATGAATCCAAAGACCTTAGCAGTTGTTTCCTGGTGGGACGTCCATCTATGGAGATCCTATCTTTTACATGTTATCTAGTTCATGTTTAGCATACCTTTGAAATCATGATGTAGATTTCTTTCAAAGAACTCATGTATGAATCTACGTTTCTATGAATGCCAAGTGTTGTTTATTTCTTGATATGAGATCATGCATGTGACAATCCCTCGCTGATATGCCAAGTACCCCACATTATGGATAATGTTGGGGATTAGGATATGCTTCCACTGGTTACGTATGAAACCCTAGGGAGGGGTGTTACATTAATGGTTTTAGAACAAGAAATAGTTGGCCACTAAGGAACCAATAAAGATTCATGCAAGTCACCCTAGGATGAAGAAATAGAAGTAGAGAACATGATTATGTATTCTAGTATGTCTAGAGAACCCTAAAGATGACTAGGGACCTCTCCTCATTATAGAAGCACATGCTAGCATGCTCATGTAGTTGAAACCAAACCCTAGATGATGACATGTTTCTCCTTGTCTCAATGGTAAGGGCCGCCCAATTGAGATTTGAGGAAAATATCATTTAATGTGACTTTTTATGTGTCTTACCTTCTTAATTGTGTGTGTGGTATGGGACACATGTGCAAATAAGTTGGTGAGATGTAACATAAAAAGATCCAACATTTCTAAATATGTGCTTGATCACCACATATAAAGAGATGAAGGATATATGACCTAAGGTTAGACAACTATGAAGATGTAGTCATGGTAAGTGAGAGATAGATTCCCTAAGTGTAATGAGTTAGGTGTAATGTTAAGGAGTAAGTATGAGACTTAGGAGTGGTAGTTAAGTAATTTTTGTTGAATAATAATGCTTTGTTTATGTATGCCTCTTTTATAATGGAAATTGTATGGAAATTTTGCAAGTTTATTTGAAATCCTTAAGGTGGGTAGAAACCCTAGCAAATTTAGAGGATGAAATTTATTTAAGGTGGGTAGAATTATAACATCCCAATTTTGAAGTTAATTTAAATGTTAGAATGGGACTTTTCCAAAATAATAAATAGTTGAGGGGTTTAGTAGAAAAAGACCTTGAAATCATACTCTTTATAGAAAAATAATTGGAGAAAATAAAATGAGGATAAAAAATAGTTTTCTTTTTACATATGTGCATCATGAGGTGCAATTAACTTAAAATGTTTTCCCTTTCACTTTCCTCTCTCTTATCATTTATGATGGTTAAAATAAATATATGAAGAGATATGAGACTTAAAGAAATTAATAGATTGCCATGGAATGAGGTACCTTGACCAAAGAGTTTCCTTCTTTCCTTTTTTAGCTTTTAATAAGAAGAATAAATCACTTATTACCTCTTTTTCTCTCTCCTCCATGAATGTTTCTCAAAAGGGATATGAAACATATAGCACATGACTTGTGAGTGGGTAATAATAATTCATCACATGTCATAGACTCAAGGGAAACAATTATGGAAAGATAGTGCATATTATTCCACCCTTTTTGTACATAATTCAAAATGAATAACTTTAACGAATTAATGAACATAGATAGTCAAAGAAGAAATTTAAGTGTTTGGAAAAGATCTAGACTGCTCATTGGACGTGTGGTTCAAAGTTGGTATCATTTTGACCAAGTTTGACCCCTTTAATAAATTTGGGAAGTTTTCCATATAAATTGATAAAGGACTAATTACAAATACATTTAATGCATGAAATTACTCTACAGTTTCAGTTATTCAACGTTGTCACACAGTCCTTTATTGTTTCCTTTTCTCGCATGCAATTGTGACCGTTCGATCAAATCTGACGCTCCCCACATCGTCATCTACCTCCGCACTGTCTGCTCAACCGAGCCGTTTCACAGGTTGTTGCTTCCCCAATCCGTTTCTCGATCATCCCTTGATCGTTTCCATAGATTTTTCATGTTTTGAATTCGTGAGACTCCCCCGATCTAAGTGAGCCCTAACTCGTGCCCTGTCGTGTTGTGTAGGGCAAACACCCAATATAGGGCTCGTACCCCCCTTGCACAGACGACGTTCTAGCCTCCTCCGCCTCCATCTAAGGAGCCTGAAGGCATCACCGAACCCTAAGCACCTCCCCTCCTCGCTCAATTTCTTCTCCGAAGCTCCAACTCTCCCCCACCTACTCAAGTTGTCTTCTCGGGCGACCCAAGCTTCGCCCCGGTGCCCTACGCTATCTCCAATCAATCAGACCTCCAGTAAGAATCTATAACCCCTAGCGGTTCTTCTCGCGTCCTCAGTTTGCGTCGCGATCGCCCCTACTAGCGGGTCCTGTAGAGCCGCCGCCTATGCTTGCCGGCGCTAGTCGCCATGGCATCACAGTGGATTCTAGGCCACAAAGACGACACCTTTGATCTCGTTTGGCCTCAAGGATGGATTTCTGATCCCCAACGTGCCCTATTTTGTTCTATTCTATGTCGTTTGAACCATCGCCACCGCCTCTGTTTCCCGTGATAATTCTCTGTTCTATAGACATGAAGGTCCTCTTGTTCCCTTTGACCCTGGAAATGACGGCTTTAGGTTCGCACGACCCTGCATTGGTTTTAGTGGACCTTTTGGTTCCGAACCATTCATTTTCTCAGCGCTCAGGCTTGGCGAGCAGTGGTTCTGCCTTGGCCTGGTCTGGGTGCTCCAACACCTTTGGGAGCCTCTCCTTGAGCTCATTGAGCTTGTCAGGAAACCGCAAAGGCAAAAGACCTCTAGCCGGTCTTCAAGGACCCCAGGGTTCCATTTTTGGAAAAGGTCATGGAGCTCCAGGTAGGTGTTCGACCTTGGTCCGCGCCATGAATCCAAGGGGAGCAATCCAGGTCCTGAAATGACCATGGTGCCCCCACAAGTTCAATTTGTTAACTGATCGCCCAAGGGCACTATAGGTATTTCGACATTCGATTTGTTCTCCATCGACCGCGAGAGTGATTTTGTCTTAAATGACAGTTTTACCCCCACTCGTTTGATTCATGTGTCACGCGCGCTAGAGTTTTCTGGTATTTCATCTTTTATTTACATCAGGTTAATATTGGATTTGATCGATGTCACGGATAAGGTTTCCTGCATTCTGATCGGTCCATGCTGCAAAAATCATAACTTTTTGCATACGACCTCAGAAAAATATAAATAAATATGTTTTGAAAAGCTCTTTGGATTTCCTATCGATTGGTCTTGTTTTCAAATGCTGATTTCAACATCCAAATCCTTCAATAATCCCATGAACAAAATTGGGGTTCCATGGTTATGAACTTAAGAACATATTATGATCTTAATCAATTACAGGTGATTAAAAGCTCAACCAAGTGAAGAGACTTGACCTTAAGGTGACCCACTCTAGGTAAGCGGACCATGCATGTTTGGAACAAGTAAATTGGTTTAATGCATGTTAGTTATGATTATGCACTTTATTATATTTCATGAATTATGAATGTTTTCTCAGCATGGTATCATGTTTACTTTGTTTGATTAATTGATTTCTTATGTTTTATGGTAGAAACCCTTATTATAATTATTGATTATGAATTAAGTGTAAGGAATAATGATCAAGAGGGGAAAAACCTATTATGGTTTATGAGGGAGAAATCCCATTATGATTCAAGGGGAGAAATCCCATCATGTTAAAGTTCAATGATCATGTTAATGTCAATGATAATGTAATGTTATGTTAATGATCAAATTAAATAGAATTAAATTAGTTTTTATATGCTCCCGACTCATAGACCTCAAGGGGTCGTCAAGGGTTTTCCTAGCATCAAGGACTTTCCTAGCAATCATGTGCTCCTCCAGGGGCGTCATAGAGGGATGCATATACTTACTATTTAATTCAGCATGCAATTTATGAATCATGAATGCTTAAGAAAAATCCATGTTAAGGTTTATGTTAAATTATGTCAAGTCAATTTTTATCATGTCAAGTTATATTTACTTTTATGTCATATAAGATACCAAATACCTCTTACTAATGTGTTGTTTGTTTTGCATGGATGGAGATGAGATGTCCACAGAAGTTGGAGCTAAAGGGAAGGAGACAACTTAAGGAGTTCCACGAATCCAAAGACCTTAGCAGTTGTTGCCTGGTGGGACGTCCATCTATGGGGATTCTATCTTTTACATATTATCTAGTTCATGTTTAGCTTACCTTTGAAATCATGATGTAGATTTCTTTCCAAAAACTCATGTATGAATCTACATTTCTATGAATGCCAAGTGTTGTTTATTTCTTGATATGAGATCATGCATGTGACAATCTCTCCCTGATATGCCAAGTACCCCACATCATGGATAATGTTGGGGATTAGGTTGTGCTTCCGCTGGTTACGTATGAAATCCTAGGGAGGGATGTTACAACATAAGTGTAGAGGGCATAAAAGGAAAATCATTTTCATTAAAGCAAACATGGCGAGCTGTATAAATCCGACCAGTGGGAAGGTGGAGGCAGCGGTACGCATGATAATTAGATGGGTATCTAAGGAAAACGCATCGGGCTGAGCGGAAGGAAAACTTATTGGTGTTGGATGGACGTAACAGAGGATATGCAGCACAATTCAGCAGGTGATAATCTGGGGGACTTATGTATAATGTTTCATAGGAGTGCAACCAAGCAAGCCTGTGAGTGGGTGATGATTAGTAAGGTAGGTGGCAGTCTCAAAAGCGTAATGCCAAAAACTTTTTGGTACATAAGCATGAGCAAGAAGAGTGAGAACAGTGTCAGCCACATTACGAATTTTTCGCTCAACGACACCATTTTGCTCATGGGTGTGAGGAGAAGTGAGACGATGGGAGATGCCATGCTCACGAAGATATGTCAGATTGAATTGTTTTCACCTGCCTTTGCAATAGGCGTTCAACAGTCTTATGAAAAGAAGGAAACACAATGGCAACGTCTGATTTATTAAATAAGGGATACATCCAAGTTCTGTGAATCAAACATAGTTTCTGGCGTGCTGAAGAATGAAATACAATCCATTACGGCCAGATCCGGTTAATCAAACGTACCCTTAGAATGATCATGCACAATGAGCAAAGCATATTTATGACCTTCGGAAGAGGAAAGAAGAGCAGGTCCCCATACATCAAGAAATAACAAATCTAAAGATGCTACACTACGAGAAGCTATCGGAGGAAGGTGGAGGCTTGCCGCTTTGCCGAGGATGCATGAGGCACAACTGTTCAAGGTTGGCGGAGACGACCTGACGAACGGTGCGTGGGCAAGGGTGGCCAAGACGACTGTGTCATTGATCCAACGGTGCGCATTTGCAAAGCAGAGCTGTCGGAGGTGGAAGATGGTCGATGCAGTAAAGACCATCCTTAGTTGGGCCTTGCAGCAGCGGTCTGTCAGTCTGCGAATCCTTCACTACAAATTGGTCAGGATGAAACTCAAAAAAGCAACGATGAGTAAGACTGAATAGATGGGATGGTTTGCAGGATGATCACGGACGCGGTGGTACCTTGCCATACGGCGACACGAGTTGCTGGAGCGCGGCGACTCTTTCCCCGATCTTGTCCTTCTTCTCCTGCAGGCAAATGCAAAACACAAGTTTACTTGCTAGCTATATATGTTACAAAACACGTGGTGTTGTCGTGCATTACCGATGAGACAGGTGGTTTCATTCAGTTAACGCAGATGTGTGATATATACCTGCTTGTACCGCGCGTTTACGGGATAGACGGACGAATAAGAACAAAATGGGAGCGAGGAAGGAGACAATTAATCAAGATTCGTACCCTGGCTGAGGAAGACGACGAAGGAGAAGGCCTACTACTAGAACAGACCGGCACTATCCCAGCGGCGTCTCCGCCAGTCTTGGCCCTCTTTGTAGACGCGGCCCCACAAGAAGATCCAGAAGGTGTGCCAGTGCCGCCATGTCCGGCGGCGATGTAGAGATGGTGGTGGCTCCCGCCGGCGGCGGCTTCGTTCCTCCGCTTCTGGTCACCCATCCCTGCCATCATCATATTCACGCTCCCAGCCATATTATAGACAGACGCACAACGGATCCCTCCCGTCCGCTGGCCGAAGCAGCTATAGCTAACCGATCGTCAACTCGTGCGTGCGTGCGTCCACCTACCTACCTGTAAGACCACAACAAACATAAGCGAGCGAAGGAGGCCGGTCATGAATCAAAGTTGTACTAGTAGCAAAGAACCATGGGTGGCACTAGTGCATTTATGGAGCACGCATGAATGTGATATAAATAGAAAAGAGCAGTGCAACAGCTGCTGCTAGATTTAAATAGATCGTATGATTCACCCACCCTGATGAACACTTTTACTAACACCCACGCCTATCTGCCGGTCAAAATCCCTAAAAGCTGAGCAAGAGAAGATCCGCTGGGCTAAGCATACCCAAATGAACAGACTCGGATGCAAGCAATTTCCATACACACACTCAATTCAGCCACGAATGTACGTGGGAAGGGATGCAAGCAATTTCCATACACACACTCGGATGCAAGCAATTTCCATACCCAAATGAACAGACACGGATGCAAGCAATATCCGGGCTCTGAAAATCTCGTGGCTTTATGAACACGAATGTGCGTGGCTGGAAGAGCTAGGCAGTAGTAAAAGGATCACACAACTAGCTATACCCGTATCGATTGATGGAGCGGCCCACAACTCTCACCTGCACTGCAGACATTCAACGTCCTACTTACTAAGATTACATATCGCTGTCCTGCCAGCAGTTCCTTTGAAACCGATGAGCTAGCCAAGTGGATGAGGGGCCGGTCGTTTGCTGGCTGACCGGGGCCGGTCGAAGGTAGCGAACCAAATGGCGAACAAGGGAAAACATATGTCTTCCACCCATGAATTAATTCCACCTATTCATATCTAGTAGCTAGTATTTAGCCCGGTCCCCCATGGCCAGCGGGGGATTCGGTCGTTTACGCTGCGCCGACCCTAGCGTAGCCTCCATTTTAATTTGTCTGCGTCTCCTGCTCCTACGGCTCCAACGATAGCAATATCCCAATTCAATGACGCGCGTTTCTTCCCTCCATACCTATCTCCTCTACTACATTCCATGCGTCTGTCTTCAGTCTGAGTTGTCCTCGCTTGCTTCCTCGCCGTTCGTGTGCCTTAGGTTTAATCAAAGAGTTACGCTATCCTGCCAAGGAGGGCCTAGACATGTTTGCTTCCATCACCGGTCTTCTTGCAAACCCGGCCAAATCTATGATGTTTGTCTCCAAGGCTGCGCAGCACATAGGTGGACTTCTTTCTGCAGCCGTTGACATGCCTATACACGAGTTGCTTTGCACGTACCTTGGTTTTCCCTTGACGGCCGGTACGGTATATGCTAGACACTATGACGCCTGCACGGACCGTCTTCGGACTATGATAGACAAATGGCCCATAAAGAGGACCTCTTTTGCGGGGAGAGCTTTGCTTACTCGATCCAACATTATGGGCCTTATTACTTTCTGGACAATGCAAGGACGCATCCCTCAAGCTGTTCTGGAACGTTTACAATCCATTGCAAGCCACTTTTTATGGGGTGGGAAAGCACACACCATTTCTTGGGAAAGGATGTCCTACCCTCTTGAAGAGGGTGGCCTTGGCCTAAAGCAGTTCAAAGATATTGCTATTTGGGCTACTAGAAAAAAAAAGATTGATAAGTTCATCACCGACTCAGATTTTGTTTGGACGAGATGGATGAGGAGAAGATATGGAAGGTCCCTTGACTTCCATTATTCTATGAGGCATGGTTTCTCTTGTACTTGGAAATCTATGGTGAAAGAGTACGAGGAGTGCTGCAATAACTATGTGGTCAATGAGAGAGGTGTACACTCTCGTGCTGAAGCATTTCCCGACTTTTGGGAGGCTGTTCGACCCCGCAAACCAAAGTGCAATTTTCTCGAAAGTCTATGGCACTCCAAGTGCATTCCTAGATGTGCATCAACCACTTACAAAGCTAGGATGGGAGCGCTCCTTACGGCGGACAGAGTTGCTAGCTGGGAGCCGAGCACTTCTACTTCTTGCGTGCTATGCAACTATGGTGATGAATCGGCACAACATATCTTCTTCTCCTGCTCCTATGCCAATGTTGTTTGGACGGACATCACAAAGGATCTTCCTTTGGGCGAGACATGGACTCCGTTGACAACACAAGAGCAGCTCCTTGATGTCACCGATAAAAAAGTGTTGCATCTTTACATGCTTGTTCTTACAGCATCTTCTTATTTCTTGTGGAAAGAACGCAATAAGCGCAAACATGGCAAACACAGACAGACTTCGGGCTTGCTCACGATTGTGATCAGAAAATCCATCCAGAATGTCCTATTTGCTCACGATGATTGGCATGCGGGACTGTCGAGAGGATTGGCTATGGCATGGGACGTCCATTGAGCATTTGTCGGCCATGTACCGCTTCATGTGTTGCAACTATCACGCATGGATCTTAGCGGTCAGGTGGCCACCACTCCCAACTTACACCTTGGACGAGCGTCTTGCAGCGTTTCTGAACCCGCGTCAGCGGGTATTGTCTTTTGAGCCTTGTGCTATTTTTAACCGGGCAGCCGCATATGGCTGGACCCTTTTGAGGTGACTCGTCCACACTTAGTTAGGCTTCTTGTACCCCTATTTCCCTACCATACCGGTTGATTTGCACGGCCCTAGGTCGGACAGGTCACGATATGTGCATGGACTTAGGTTAGGCCCTACAGTTCTTTTTGTTTTGTTTGCAGCCTGTAAACAAATTTATGTACGAGCACTTTGTGCTAAGGGCTAGGTTGCTAGTCCTTCATCGAATAAATTACCAAATATTCAAAAATAAAAGAGTTAAGCTATCCACGTCATGTTTCTTACATGGTCATTGGGACTTTTATTTGTTGTGCAAAACAATTTACTTTCCTTATATTTACAAGGAGGAGAGAGAAAAAATAGAGTAAAAAAAGAGAGAATCACGGTTTGCTATTGTATTCATTCTACTATATTTCTTAGGAGAAATACAATCAGAAAGAAAAGATTGTTTTAATTATAACTTTCAGATTCTAATGATTTTTTCCCAAAATAAAAAAGCATTAAAATCCTTATAAAAAACTTTTCAACAAAATTAATATTGACATATTTTGGAAAAAATTTAGAGATGTATACATTTTTCCTCACCTATTGTATGAATGTTTTGTAAAGTACTAAACGTGCACTTCTGTTGCATTGTATAATGTTATTTTAATACAATATTAATGTTAAATTAATTTTTTTCTCTTTCTTAATACAATATCCTTTTTCTAGACTTCTTTCATAATAGAAAAATATTAAATTTCTTATAAAAGATACTTCCAAACAAGACTAATGTTATATATTTTGGAAAAAATATTAGATAGAGATGAGAGAAGTATACATTAATATTATACAAGAAATAAAGAATAGAATACAAGACATACAGTACAAAAAGGAAAAGTAATAGGACATGCAGGAGAGAATTAAACATTAGTTTAGTATGAGAGATGAACACTACCAATTTTAAATTAAAATCATACCAATATAAAGATTAAACAATGTTGGATATATATATACGTCATTTTTCTATAAATCATATGCATATGTTTATATAATACTTATGTAATATGTATTTATACATCCTACACTGAGCTTTTTAAAGCAAAAAAAAACTTATAGTGTAAATATAATGCACATTTTAAAATTAAACAATACTCATTAATATGTATTACAATACTTATTTTATATGTATACAATGCTAATAGTTCCTATACGAATTATTATGCTGCCCTTCCTCTCTCCATCTATTACTTCTCTCTTTGTATTTAGTACACACACTCTCTCTCTCCATCCACAACTTCTTTTTTTTGTATTTATTACACCTCTCTCTCCATCCACTTCTCATTCTTTCTATTTATTGAACTTTCTCTCTCCATTCACTCTGCTTTATTCTATTTATTACAATCTCTCTCAATCAAATATCTATATGTATCTATTAATTACAACCCCTCTCTCCAACCATTATTTTTTTATCTATTAATTACAACTCCTCTCTCCATATGTGTATTTTAGTAGATAAGGTGTTGGATAAATAGTTTCCCCAAAAAAATATGAACCTTAAAAACTCTAATCAATTTTAAAAAAATGAACTCATCCAATTTCAAGTCGAGTCCGAGGGCAGTATTTCTTTAAGACTTGAACACCCATAAGTCGGACTTTTAACAAAATGACAATTATTAAGCCGGTTATTTTTCCTATCCCCCATTCAGTCCACACCACAACTCTCCATGTCAAAAGAAATAGAAATAACATAATCACTACGACCAAGTTTGTCAACGGAGTTTGTTGGTGTCGCTGGTAGGCAGCATAGGTGGTGATTAAATTATAGACAAGTGGGTATATATATATATATATATATATATATATATATATATATATATATATATATATATATATATATATATATATATATATATATATATATATATATGAAGCGGCGTCAGTATGTGTATATTGCATTTACTTCTTATCTATCCTAGCTACTACTCAACGGCGATACAACACAGCATACTACACCCACCCTAGCGTAGCCTCCATCTTAATTTGTTGGCGTCTCCTACTCCCACGACTCCAATGATAGCAATATCCCAATTCAATGACACACACTTTCCTTCCCTCACACTCTTCCCTCCATACCTATCTCCTCTACTACATTCCATGCGTATAATATCCCAATTCAATGACACACACTTTCCTTCCCTCACACTCTTCCCTCCATACCTATCTCCTCTACTACATTCCATGCGTATGTCTGCAGTCTAAGTTTTCGTCGCTTGCTTCCTCACCATTCATGTGTCGTAGGTTTAATCAAAGAGTTACGCTATCCATGTCCTATTTCTTACCTAGTCATTGGGACTTTTATTTGTTGTGCAAAACAGTTTACTTTCCTTATATTTACAAGGAAGAGAGAGAAAAAATAGAGTAAGAAAAGAGAGAATCACGGTTTGCTATCATATTAATTCCACAATATATCTTAGGAGAAATACAATCAGAAAGAAAAGATTATTTTAATTATAACTTTCAGATTCTAATGAATTTTTTTCCAAAATAAAAAAGCATTACATTCCTTATAAAAATACCTTTCAACAAAATTAATATTGACGTATTTTGAAAAAAAAATAGAGATGTTTACTTATTTTCCTCACATATTGTATGAATGTTTTTGTATAGTTTAATGTGCACTTCTCTTGCATTGTATAATATTATTTTAATACAATATTAATGTTAAATTAATTTTTATCTCACTGCTTACAACAAATTTTTTTTAATCTCATTGTTAATATAATATCCTTTTTCTAGACTTCTCTCATAATACAAAAATAATAAATTTATTATAAAAAATACTTCTAAACAAGACAAATGTTATGTATTTTTGAATGATATTAGATAGAGATGAGAGAAGTATATGATAACCTTCAATTTTGCGGTGTTATCTTAGTGCTTTTCTTCAATTTTCCGTATTCTTTCTCAGATAAATTAGATAGAATCCCTAGTTATCTTCTTTTATTGCAAATATACTGTTAGATTAACTTTTCTCCTTTTTATTTACAGAAAAAGACACAAAAAAATCACAAAAGACTCAAACGGTCCCAAGACTGCATGGACTCACACGGTCCCAAGACCGCATGAAGCCAACCGGTCTCAAGACCGCATGGACTCACACGGTCCCAAGACCGCATGAAGCCAACCGGTCCCAAGACCGCATGGAGTCAAACGATCTCAAGACCGCATGAAGACAATCGGTCCCAAGACCGCATGGAGTCAAACGATCTCAAGACCGCATGAAGCCAACCGGTCCCAAGACCGCATGGACTCACACGGTCCCAAGACCGCATGAAGCCAATCGGTCCCAAGACCGCATGGAGTCAAACGATCTCAAGACCGTATGAGTCCAAACGGTCTCAGAGCCCAAACGGTCTTAGAGTTCAAATGGTCTCAGAGCCCAAACGGTCTCAGAGTTCAAACGGTCTCGGGGTCCAAATAAAACTGACCAAACTGTTTGGACTTTACTTAAGGCCTATAAATAAGACCCAAGGGGTCCTCCCAAAAGAGGGGTATCAAGTTTCAGACGCCCAGAGGCTACCTCTACCACTCCAGAGCTATTCCAACTTCCATCCTCTGCTCGAAGGCTACCAGTCTAAGATCCAAGCTCCATCCTGAAGCTACTTTCTCTCTCTTCGCCAAAGAAGGTGGGAAGGGGAGACCTCATCATCGAGCAACCTGTGAAGTGCGAAGATCATCACTCTCTCCAAGGGGTTGACTTTCATCTCTCCTCTGTGGGGAGGACGTTCTCTCTCTCTCTTCTTGCCTCGTTCTTTGTTCTATCCATGAGCGAGTAGTCTCTTTCACTAGGGTGCGGGGAGTAGCCCCGCTACCCATGTTTTCATTTCATGTAATGTAATCCATAGTTTGCAAATATAGAGATGCTTTCTTTTCAGTTCAACATCAATCTCTTAATGAATGCTTATTTCTTGATCACCAACTTGTGTTATCTTTTATCTTTTAGTATGAATTGTCTATGTTTGTACTACTAGATTAGAATCTCGATTGAATGTTGGTTCTTGATGCATGTATCCACCGTGCATCTGTTTCGGTATCTAGGAGTGTTTCCAAGAAGTGGAGTAAACTCACTTCCATCATCGTGCTTTCATACTATGAAATGGAATCAGTTGACGTATGAAAGCACAACCGTGGTAAGTCGAGGAACACACTTTGTGAAGGGAATGATGTAAAGTAGGTGACCATTCGTTCGGGGATGGCTGGCATTGCAACATTCCCACACTTCTCATAGTTAGTTCTCTAAAATGAAACTAAATCTACAAAGATACTAACTATTTAGACTCTTTTTGCAGGATATGTTTTATGATGCATGTTTTGAATCCATGTGTAGTGGCGGTGAAAGTCGATTACACCCTAGTGACTCCTTATCATTGATTTCATCCTTAAATTTACTTACTTGCTTTGCCTTACTCGTTCTTAGTTTAAAACAACTAAATCAAATCTTTCGATTTAGATACCAACTACTAAGAGATTAAGTGATATTCTAACGTTTTCCATCTTGTTCCTCCCAACAAGACCGTTGTCCCGTGGATTCGACCCTTAACTATACTACGATAAAACTTCCACGTATCTTAGCATACGTGGGTGGAGTTCCCAATCTAGTATAAGAATCACTAAACCTAAATACTTACCATCTTTAGGATTTTTAGTGGTGCACACAATTCCACGTGAGTGGAAGCTCCATCAAAAATTGGCGTCGTTGCCGGGGACAACGGAACGTGATAATTTCATTTACTATATATCTTGCTAGTTGGTTAGGGTTTTACTCTTTCTTTTAACCATTAGTTCATATCTTCTTGAATTCATCATATCTCATGCATCATCTAAAAGGTGTGTTTCTTTCTCTACTCAGGTAGAAGACGTGTATGCAACCATCGCATAACCTCGGATTCTCCCCTGATCCAGAGTACGACTCTGAGGTAGAGATAAGATTCCACCGCCGCATCAGACTTAACCGAAAAAGAGCCAGGCAAATGGCTGAAGATCAACGCCAAGCCGCGTTACTAATGGAAAGGGTCAATGCCGCCATAGTCGCTCAGAGAGCACAACGCATCGCTGACACCTGTGCTCAGATTCAAGTGGAGATCTGAGCAAAAGTACAAACCTGCATCCGAGCCGAAAACGAAGCAGCTAACCAAGCTGCCCAGCTAGAGCTAAGAAGCAAGCAATTGAGGGACTATGTCGTACCAAAGAACTATGAAGACAATCATCCAGTTCAGCCACCAATCATCAACATACCTAACTTCGAGATCCGGACACAATGGATTAAAATCATGCAAGGCATCTCATTTTCTGGTGGATCTGGAGATGACTGCATGGATCACCTGAAGAAGTTCAAGGCACTTTGCCGACTCGTCCCCCAAGCTGGAATCACCTTTGATGTGATAATGTTACATCTTTTCCATTTCACTCTGTCCGGCAGGGCTCTGAGTTGGTACAATTCGCTTGATAGGGAGCCAATCATCACCACTTGGTTTCCTTTGGAAGAAAAGTTCCTAGAGAAGTTCCCCCCCCCTCGCTAACTTACGAAATTAGGGGGAAGATTAACCACTTTGCCCAACTTCCTAGAGAATCACTCGCAGAAGCATGAGAAAGTTTCAAGGAACTTCTAAGAAAGTGCCCTCATCACGGCATCTCCCAAAATCAATTAATAGAAACATTCTATAGGGGGGTGAGTGATGACATCAAGCAATTTCCGGATTCCTCATCTGGAGGAAACTTCATGAGGAAGAACTACGAGGATGCTTGGAAAATCGTTACACTTGGAGCTGAAAATCAATCCAATTGGGGACGATCATCCAGTAAGGGAGTCCTCAAAGTCTATAAAGCTGAAGAATCAATGGAAATGAAGGTTATCGCTGAAACCTTAAAGACCATAGCTCATAAACAGCAGGTTCTTGAAACTTCACTTGGAGAATATGATAAGAAGAAAAATCCTCAAGTCCAACAGGTTAAAGCTACCATAGGGACCTATGAAGCCTGTCACGCATCCGATCACCCGACTCTGTCATGCGGTTTGTTGTACAATGTGATGATGGATGTGCACCCACCACAACAGCAGTATGAACCAATCATCGAACAACCTAAAAAGCAGATGCCCGAACAAGTTAATTCCATTCATTCCATACCTGGACAAGTTTACTATAATCCAAATCAACCAAGAAATCACCCAGGTTTTCAATATGGGAACCCTGCAGGGACTGCCAATCCGCAACACCAGACATAAGGCGGGTCCTCCAATAGGTTGCCACCTGGATTTCAAAGCAACTTTAACCTAAATCAAGGGAACCTCAGAAACAACTTCCCAAGAAACAATTATCCTAGAATTCCTTCCGCCTACTATCAATATACCCATCCTCCTCTGCACCTGCAATTGCACCCTCAGTTGCAGCAACCACAGCAACCTCAGTTAGCACCACCTCCGCAACAACCACATCAAAGTCAACAACAACTCACTCAGAAAAATGCCCCCTCCCAGCCAGCAGACAAGATGACTATGATCAGGCAGATGCTACAGTCCCAACAAACCATGCTCGTTAATCAGCAAGCTCAGCAGAAGGCGGTGGAGGCTCAACTAGCACAAATTGCTGCGCAACTGAAGCCACCAGCAGGCACTTTTGTAGGACAACCTGAGTCAAACCCTAGACACGACCAAAATAGACCAGAGCAATTGAATGCCGTCACTACGAGATTTGGTCATGTCTTTGATGAAACTACAAGAATCACTCATGACAATGATAATGCACCTGTCTTTATTCCAAATGCAAGCCCGAACTTAGGAACTGAGAAGTCCGCAGAGAATGTGAAAGGCAAAGAAAAAGAACAAGCTTCCAAAGAGACAGAAATCCCGCAGTATAAACCAAGGATACCATATCCGGGAAGATTACGAGAGACAAAAATGGACACTAGGTTCCAAAGATTTAAGGAGGCGATGAAGAAACTCTATATTGACATCCTGTTCCTCGATGTTGTCTTTGAAGTACCGGCTTGGGCTAAATACCTAAAAACTTTGTTATCAAGGAAATACATTACTAAAGAACAAGAGACCATCAAACTAGCTCACACCACCTCCGATATCATCCTTAATAAGATGCCAAAGAAAAAGAAGGACCCTGGTTCCTTCGGTATTTAGTGCTGTATTGGAAATGCATCAAAGCAAAAAGGGATTAGCTGACTTAGGGGATAGCATATCAATTATGTCCTACTCCATGTGTAAACGATTAGGGTTCACTGACTTGCTGCCCACAATGATGACAATTCACTACTACAGAAATAGCATTCAGTGTCGCTTTTCTGGGCGTCGGTTATTACGGAAAACCGACGCCTAACATATAAGGCGTCGGTTGTTTAATAAAACCGACGTCTATATTCGAAGACCAGCCAGACACGGGTACCGCTTTGTATTAAGCGTCGGTTTTTTTATAAACAACCGACGCTTAAAGTCGCCCGCGAAATCCATTTTTTGATAAAAAAAATAGTGTCATTTTCAGCGTCAGTTATATACCTAGAAAACCGACGCCTATTTGCGATGAAAATTTGCACGGATAAAAAAAATAGTGTCATTTTCAGCGTCAGTTATCCCTCTCTAACCGACACTGAAGGTGGTTCCCGCCAAAAATTTCCATGAAAATATCGTCCAATTGGACGTCGGTTGTTTCAACCAACTGACGCTAAAGATGTTTAGGCGTCGGTTGTTGTAAACAACCGACGCTATTTGGGAACTTATAACCCCCCGCGATCGCCCGACTCTTCCCCTTTCTTCTGTTTCATTGCTACCCTATTGCGGCGATTTTCCCTGTTGCGGCGACTTTCCGGCGCTTCTCTGCTGCTGCTGCTCTCCGGCGCTTCTCTCCGGCGCCCCATCTCCGGCGTCCTTCTTCTCCGGCGCCCTTCTTCTCCGCCGCCCCTGCTACTGCTGTTGTCCGCTCGTCGCCGCCGGTCGTTGCCCACCGCCCCTGCTCTCCTCTAGTCGTCGCCGCCAGTAGAAGCAGCTACGGTGCTGTCGTCGTCACCTCCGCCCCCGCCGGTAGAAGCAGCTTTACTCGTGCTGTCCTCGTGCAAGGTAACCCACAAACCTTCACCACCTTTTTTGTCCTCTGCCTTGCTTTTCTCTGCCGCCGCCAACCTAGAACTCACGCAGGCAGCGCCTAAGTAGGTGCCAGGGCACGCCTAGGGTCCCAAGCCCAGGTGCCCTGCCTAGATAGGCCTCTGGGCAGATGCTTGGGCGGCGCCAGGGCACGTCTAGGCTGCACGTCTAGTGGATTTTTTGCTAAAAGTTATTTACTGATTGTGTTTATTTAATAATGTACTGATACATATGTGATATACCAATCTGATAGTCCATGATAGAACAAAACATAATGATGTTGACTGCAACTTTGTGTGTCATGCTATTCTTAATTAAGTGTATATTTACTTCATAATTGAATGTTTAAGTAAGTTATAGATATCTTGATGATGAACTGTAATGCACACATGTGACATGTTTGGAATGTAAATGATGAACTGTAATGCACACATGTTTAACTTATTTTATTGTTGAGTATATTGAGAATCCTAATCACCCTTCTTGCTTAATGATGAACTGTAATGCACACATGTGAATGCTTGGAATTTAAATGATGAACTTTTCCCTAAATTGCCAATCATGCTTTTAAAGACATCAATAATCACCCTAATTTGAAGAACTAGGATTTTAGGTATAAGAATGACAACACATTATTTGTTGGCCTAGAAACCCGTCCAAGATTTACTCATTAGGAGTAAATCTTGGATAGTCCCCGGTTTGGGACTGTTCTTGAACACCTAATCTCACTTAGGATGTAAGTGTATAATGTGTATTGAGTTTTCGAGAAAATTTTGGTAGCATTTCCCTGTTTGTTCTCTAAGTACATATGTACTTAGAGAACAGCGGGGAAATGCTGCCGAAATTTTCTTGAAAACCCAATACACATTATACACTTACTAGTGAGATTAGGTGTTCAAGGATGGGATAGGTGGTACACATTTATTATATATAAGAATGACATCACATGTGTTTGTTGGCCTAGAATGTGAACAATCATTGTTTTTTATATTACTTGTACATTGATATAAATTAGAATGAACAATCACTAAATTATATACTGTTTGTATGGAGTCCGGCTTCATTGTAGATATCTATTATTGTGTTTGTTGGCCTAGAAACCCGTCCAAGATTTACTCATTAGGAGTAAATCTTGGATAGTCCCCGGTTTGGGACTGTTCTTGAACACCTAATCTCACTTAGGATGTAAGTGTATAATGTGTATTGAGTTTTCAAGAAAATTTTGGTAGCATTTCCCCGTTTGTTCTCTAAGTACATATGTACTTAGAGAACAGCGGGGAAATGCTGCCGAAATTTTCTTGAAAACCCAATACACATTATACACTTACTAGTGAGATTAGGTGTTCAAGGATGGGATAGGTGGTACACATTTATTATATATAAGAATGACATCACATGTGTTTGTTGGCCTAGAATGTGAACAATCATTGTTTTTTATATTACTTGTACATTGATATAAATTAGAATGAACAATCACTAAATTATATACTGTTTGTATGGATTCCGGCTTCATTGTAGATATCTATTATTGTGTTTGTTGGCCTAGAAACCCGTCCAAGATTTACTCATTAGGAGTAAATCTTGGATAGTCCCCGGTTTGGGACTGTTCTTGAACACCTAATCTCACTTAGGATGTAAGTGTATAATGTGTATTGAGTTTTCGAGAAAATTTTGGTAGCATTTCCCCGTTTGTTCTCTAAGTACATATGTACTTAGAGAACAACGGGGAAATGCTGCCGAAATTTTCTTGAAAACCCAATACACATTATACACTTACTAGTGAGATTAGGTGTTCAAGGATGGGATAGGTGGTACACATTTATTATATATAAGAATGACATCACATGTGTTTGTTGGCCTAGAATGTGAACAATCATTGTTTTTTATATTACTTGTACATTGAAGGATTGCTAATTGATAAAAGATCACAATTTTAGAGACATGTATGTTTATACAAATGCTAAATGTTTTCCTTATTCTAGTTGATACAAATGCTAAATGTTTTCCTTTTTAATGAAATTTTCAGATGGCTCACCATGATGAGAATGATGTCCATGATGAGCATGAAGTCCATGATGAGCATGCTGTCCATGATGAGCATGGCGAGGATACCAACGTAAGTTCTAAAAACATATCCCGTATTTCTATAAAATTCATTATCTTCTAGTTATGTCATATATCCTGTATTTCTATATTGGCTTAATTCGGTGTGTTTATTTTTGTCAAATTTTAGGTTGATGATGCACAGCTACCCACT
This sequence comes from Alisma plantago-aquatica, assembly GCA_963693085.1. Taxonomy (NCBI): domain Eukaryota; kingdom Viridiplantae; phylum Streptophyta; class Magnoliopsida; order Alismatales; family Alismataceae; genus Alisma; species Alisma plantago-aquatica. The sequence goes on along the minus strand of OY856411.1, from coordinate 1,307,441,773 downwards.
GAAGCAATTGAGCAACTTGATGCGCAGCAACAAAAACTTAACAAGAAAAGGGGTATCACTCTGTTGAAAAAGTTACTTGCGCTGAGTGGCAGTGGATCCAAATTGGTTGTGGAGTTTGATAATGGAGGGAATGCAATTGGAGTGAACCGCAATAATTTTATAAACTATCTTGGGGTTGTAACTCGAAGCCATTGTGGTGTTAAGTATGATAATTGGCATAAAGTTCCTCAGGCGAAGAAAGACTTGATATGGAAAGATTTATGCGTGAGTTATTATTATTTGCAATTCTATTTTGTAGATTAAAAATTCTATTATTTGCAATTATATTTTTGGTACTAGTTAATAACATTTCTATTTTACAGAATCTGTTTGCATTGGATGAGATGTTGCATCGTAAAAGTGTGATGCAACGCGCTGGAAAGATGCTTAGGAATTACAGGACAAATCTGAACAGAGAATACATAAGACAGGGTGATAAGAAGAAGAAGTCAGCCCTTGAACAATGGAACTTCTTGGACAAAGAAGATTGGGACAATTTTGTTGCTTCAAGAAAATCTGAAGAATTCAAGGTATTAGGCGTCACTCCCATTTTAATTAATATACATTGTATTCACCTATTCAAGATTAACATTTAGTGCTACTAACCTAATTATAAATGTGCATACTAACTAGGCCCTCAGTGACGCACAAAAAGCAAGGCGTGCACTGAATGTACATGACCATACTATGGGTCCAAAAGGCTATGCAAGCGTTCGCCAAAGACTACAGGCGGAGTCTGCGGCTACTCAGGAGTCTGCGACTACTCAGGAGTCTGCGGCCACACCCTTCCCTCGCCATGATATCTGGATAGCTGGCAGGAAAAACAAGAAGGGTGAAATAAAGAAGCCCGAAACTGCTGAGGCGGCTGCAAAAATGGTAAAATACAACTCTTAGAGCAATCATTTGAATATTGATTATTTGTGGTGTTAACTTACCAATTTTTGTTTATGGTGATTAGCGGGAGCTGCACGAGCAGAGGAAACAAGGCACGTTCATCCCTCAGGGCACAAGGGATGAATTGACAGTTGCTCTGGGTAACCCAGAGCATCCTGGACGTGTTAGAGGTGCCGGCGCTGGTGTGGGCATCAAAGCATTCTTTGGGCCATCCCAGCGCAAACCCAGAGCGGGACTTTCTCAAGAAGAGGTAACATATTCTATTTTAATAATGTTACTACAAAAGGAAATTCATTAATAAAAAGCTAATATTTGTTTTATCCATGTATAGGAGAATAAGAGAGTCGAGGATATAGTTGCTAAGAAGCTCAACGATGTGGTTACTGAGAAGGTCAAGGAAGAATTGCTGCGGTGGCAGGCATCTCAGGCTTCCAATCAGCCTATGCCGACCCACTCTTCTCCTGGTGCACAGACTGCAAGTAATCCTGGAGACCCATCGCCTAACACGTCTGCTGTAAGTATTGTTTATGACATTGTAGCTAGTCTTTTCAAGATGATATGTTTTCAAGATGATATGTATATATGTATAACATTCTTTACGTAAATTTGTAGGCATTGAAGCCATGCCGCTTAAGAATGGAAAACTATGTTGTTGCAGAGGCGCAAGCTTACCAGTCCCTTCCTGGGGCAACGTTTCATGGGACTCCAATGCCGCAGGGCTACATTCGTGTGAGCCCGATACATGTATTACCCGATTGGAGGGAAGTTGAGTTGCCATATGCCCACCCAGATATTGATACACTTGGTGAGGCAGAAAGTGGGGTCATATTGTGGCCCAAAGCAGATGTCCTCTACACGACTGAAATTGTAAGATAAATTTACATTGATTTAGACTGTTAATGTGTATATATGATGTCAACTGATCTAAAATTATATATACAGGTTAAAAAGAAGACACCAGGAGCACCTAGGCCTCCACCTCCAATTCCCGCATTACCAACTTGGGTTCCAACTGACCTACAATACCCGTTAGGTCCTGCTTGTAGGGGAATGGCATGTTGGCTACGGGCACATAATATACTTTGCCCTATAATTGTTTCTTTAGATGCAGATTATGCAGGTCAATCATACGACAGCTCTTTATTTATACAAGATATTATTGAGTTGTTTATGTATGATTGGTTGAATACATCAATGATAGAGACATGGATAAGGTGAGATCTTGTTTATACATCCATATACCTTGTGTAAGATCCGGTGATCTAGTTTCTTATATATTAATGCATACGTCTATATGTTTTGCAGCTACTTAATCGAAGATCATTGCAAACAATTTGCATATGATCATGTGGGATTTTTGATTCCATCATTGATTAGTATGGTAGCTAAAGACCCTGATAGTGTTCAACAATACTGTATAGATGCTTTTACAATTTTTGGTCATCAAATGAAGACGATAATAATAGCTCCATTCAATGTCAAGTAAGTTTGCTTTATTTATAATTTGGACTTAAGAAAATTCCATTATTATTTTGCATTTTGAGTTATTAATTGTTAACTTTTTACCTCTAGTGGTAGACATTGGGAGTTACTAGTTATTGTCCCCGGGACGTTCACTGTTTATTATCTAGATCCCGCAGGAAGTACATTAAACACTAAAATTGGACACGTAATGAGACTGGCATTATTCTGGTGAGAAATATTTCATTTTTTATATCCGTTAACATCTTTTATTACATTACTATTTACTTATGCAACTTAGTGTGTTATATTAACATGTAGGGGTTTAGATGCATTCAAAAATGCTGGAGGAAAGGTCCCAAGGAAAAAGAACCAGCCATTGTCTTGGGAGAACGTAAAAGTAAGTTCCCGACTCCCCGACTCCAATGTATATATTATTGATGTGAATTGTGCTTAGTTGTATTATTTTGTATGTTTCAATTTATAGTACGCTACACAAGACAATGGCTGGGCATGCGCATACTATGTGATGTGATTTATGCAGATGATTATCAAACATGCCGCATTGGACATCGATACCATACATGAGGTATTATATATAGTCTCATTAGTTAGTATGAAATATATCAATCTTATTTTTATATTATTACTTATATATATACATCATTCTCTTTGCAGGTGTTTAAAACTGACCACACTATAGGAAAACGCTTAAAAAATGTACATGCTCCATATACGAGGGAAGCATTAAATGAAGTAAGAGAAGAATGGGCAATAGCTGTACAAACAGTGGCAACTGTAAGATATAATTGGGATGTTGATAGCGATAATGAATGATACTTAGTAAATGAATATTTCTGAATGTTAATACATGTATTTGAATGTTTCTATATGTGTGAATGTGAGAATTGAATTGATGTCTGAATGTATGTACTTGTGTGAAATTTTCCTTGTGACTTTTGCAGGTTTGTGGCCTGTTTGTAGGCTGATATCAATGGATGTCGTAAACCTGCAGTTCAGAAAACTGAACTGTAGGTTCTCATCCTGCTGACCAGCCACAGCAGGCCTGCAAACAGATTTATAAAAAAAAAAATAGATATAGGCGTCGGTTATTTACCGATAACCGTCAGCACAGACTTACAGCGTCGGTTTTTTGTTGAACACCGACGCCAAAAGTGTTCACGCTACAGGAAATGGGAGTCATCTAGGACACTTTTCTGCGTCGGTTTTTTAGTATATAACCGACGCAGAAAGCGTCCTAGATGACGCTGTTTTCTGTGGCACGAACCCTTTTGGCGTCGGTGTTTTATAATAAACCGACGCCTTGATGTTAAATAGGCGTCGGTTTTTTAACCGACGTTGAAGTGTCCAACCTTTTAGCGGCGCCCACATAGGCGTCGTTCAGAAACCGACGCCAAAGGGGGTTAAACAACCGACACTAAAAGGCACTTCTGTAGTAGTGGCGCTGACTCCACTATCACTGCACCTCTAGGAATTATTGAAGATATTCCAGTCAGAATAGGCAAAGATGCCTATGTCCCGTGCGATTTTGTCATTATGGATATCAAGGAGGATCTGAGATACCCAATAATATTTGGCAGACCTTTCCTTGCCACATCCAGGGCACTTATTGATGTTGAAGCTGGCACGAATATCCTAAGACTGGGAAAAGAAGCAATTCAATTCCGAGTTCTCAATAGCATGAAAGGTCCCAGCATTCAAGAGGAGGTTTTTCTCTTAGATGCAATCCACCAAATGTCCCAATTGGAAATATCTGAGCCATCCGATGAGTTGGAGAATGTTTTGACTAATCCAGAAGTCGAATTTTCAGCAAATGAATTGGTTCAACAATGTTTGGAACACTTAGAGAAAGCTGAAGAAGTGCCAACAGCCACCTTTGAGGAGCTCAAATCTGTCATCATTTTAGAAGCAACAAAAGAACCCAAGGCCCCCGAGATGAAGACTCTACCATCGGGACTTAAACATGTCTTCTTGGACAAAGAAAAATTATGTCCAGTCATCATCAGTTCCACCCTGACAGAAAACTAGGAAGAAAGGCTTCTTGTTGAGCTGAAGAAACACAAGAAAGCCATTGGGTACAAAATAACTGGCCTTACAGGTATAAACCCAGCCTTATGCATGCATAGACTGCCCATGGTCGAAGAATTCAAGCCATCAAGAGAACATCATAGGAAGCTGAACCCCAATCTAAAAGAAGTAGTTCGCCTTGAAGTTCTCAAACTACTGAAAGCTGGCATAATTTACCCAATCTCAGATTCCCAATGGGTCAGCCCCGTCCAAGTGGTCCCCCAAAAGGGAGGAACCACTGTTGTGATAAATGACAAGAATGAGTTAGTACCGACAAGGACTGTGACAGGGTGGAGGATGTGTATCGACTACAGGAAACTAAACAAATCAACACAAAAAGACCACTACCCTTTCTAGACGAAGTCCTAGAACGCTTAGCCCATCAAAAGTTCTTCTGTTATCTAGACGATTATTCTGGGTTCTACCAAATACCTATACACCTGGAAGACCAAGAGAAAACTATGTTTACCTGCCCCTTTGGGACCTATGCTTTCAGAAGAATGCCATTCGGGCTGTGCAATGCACCGACTACTTTCCAAAGGTGCATGTCTGCTATTTTTGCAGGATTAACGAAATCTATAATGGAGGTATTCATGGATGATTTTTTCGTTTACGGAGATTCCTTCGATAACTGTTTACTCAACCTTGGACAAGTCTTGCAATGATGTGAGGAGACGAACCTCATCCTGAATTGGGAAAAATGCCATTTTATGGTAACTGAAGGTGTCGTCCTCGGACATAGAGAGAGTGACAGAGGGATTGAGGTCGACAAGGCAAAAATCGATGTTATCTCAAAGTTGTCACCGCCAAAAGATATAAAAGGAGCACGAGCATTCTTGGGTCATGCTGGGTTTTACAGAAGATTCATTAAAGATTTCTCAAAAATAGCAAAACCCATGACCCAACTTCTAACCAAAGACACCGAGTTCAATTTTAATCAAGAATGCTTACAAAGTTTCTCAACCCTGAAAAATTCTTTAATCTCTACACCCATACTAAGAGCCGCGGATTGGTCACAACCTTTTGAAATCATGTGTGACGCCAGCGATTATGCCATAGGGGCCGTATTAGGACAGAGAATCGACAAGAAACCTTATGTAATTTACTACGCATCTAAAACGCTCGATGAAGCACAGAAGAACTATACTACTACAGAAAAGGAATTCTTAGCTGTCATTTATGCATTTGAAAAATTCCGCTCCTACCTGATTGGAGCCAAGGTCATCGTCTACACTGACCACTCCGCCATACGATATCTAATTCAGAAGCAAGATGCAAAACCCAGACTTATCCGATGGGTGTTGATGCTTCAGGAATTCGATTTGGAAATCAAAGACAAAAGTGGATTGGAAAATGTCGTCGCCGATCATCTCAGCCGTATTGAAGTCAAGGATGATGATAAAGCACCTATCCGAGACTCCCTTCCAGATGACCAACTAATGAAAGTTACCAATGGATTCCCCTGGTATGCCGACATTATTAATTATCTGGCTACATGAATCATTCACCCTTCCGCCTCTCATCATGACAAAAGAAAATTCCTCCATGATGTAAAGCAATACTATTGGGATGAACCTTTCCTCTTTCTCCTATGTGCAGACAGACTTTTCCGTCGCTACCTACCTGAAGAAGAGATTACCCTTGTTTTAGAGCATTGTCATTCCGGCCCCACTGGGGGACACATGAGTGTGAATAAAACCACTATGAAAGTTCTGCAATCGAGTTTCTTTTGGCCAACCATAGCATAGATTCTCATAATTTTGTAAAATCTTGCAACAAATGTCAACTTTCTGGCGGCATATCTTAAAGAAATGAAATGCCCCTCACCATGTGGCAAGAGATTGAACTTTTTGACGTGTGGGGGATAGACTACATGAGCCCCTTTCCTTCTTCTTATGGTTTCTCCTACATTCTGGTTGCAGTAGACTATGTCTTGAAATGGGTCGAAGCTATACGTACAGTGTCCAGCGATTCCAAACCAGTCATTAAGCTGTTTAAAGATATCATTTTCCCCAGATTTGGAGTCCCTCGAACTGTTATATCCGAAGGTGAGACCCATTTTCTGGAAAGAAGCTTTGAAGCCCTCTTAAAGAAGTATGAGGTTAACCATAAAGTTTCCACGCCTTACCATCCACAGACCAGTGGTCAGGTTGAAGTTTCAAACAGACAACTAAAAGCAATCTTAGAAAAAACAGTCAATAGACATCGTACTGACTGGTCCACCAAGCTTCCCGATGCCCTTTGGGCTTACCGAACAACTTATAAAATACCAATCGGAACAACCCCGTTCCGTTTGGTATATGGGAAGTCATGTCATCTTCCAGTGGAACTGGAACATAAGGCTTGGTGGGCCATTAAACAACTGAATTTTGATTTCAAAAGCACCGGAGAAAACAGACAACTCCAATTACAAGAGCTTGAGGAGCTCTAAATGACCACTTATCAAAGTGCCAGGATTTATAAAGAACAAACCAAGATGTGGAACGACGGTCATCTAAAAAGGAAAGACATCGCCATTGGTGACAAAGTACTCCTTTTCAACTCCAAGCTCAAATTGTTCCCCGGAAAACTCTGCACAAAGTGGTCCGGGCATTTCACCAGCAAACATATATACCCGACTGGAGCTGTCATAATTGTTGACGACAACGGAGGAGAAAGGACAGTCAATGGCCATCCATTGAAAAAATACTACACTCCAACAGATAAAATGTCGAGACAGACTATTAAGATCAGAGTCGTCACAACATCATCATAACAACATCGAAAATTCATCGAGCCAGCGACGTAAAACCCAGGCGCTACTTGAGAGGCAACCCAATATCTTCTTTTATCCTCTGTTCCTTTAAGCTACCTTAGGATTATCTTCTGAAAATATAAAAATTTATATAACCAAAACAAATATAAAAATATAAAAAGCAAAATAACCTTAACCCTCCCAAACGGTCTTGAAACTATTTGGAGCCAAACGGTCTTGAAACCGTTTGGAGCCAAACGGACCTGAAACCGTTCGGAGTCAAACGGTCCTGAAACTGTTTGGAGCCAAACGGTCCTGAAACCGTTTGGAGCCAAACGGTCTCAAAACCGTTTGGAGTCAAAACGGTCGCTAAACCATTTGACCTAGGGATTTTGTAAGGTCAACCCCCAAATCCTATAAATATAACCACCCTCCTTCGTCTTTCTTTCAATTCCCGAACTTCCTTAAACCCTTGGTGCACTGTTCCATCTCTCCTCCCATTCCCGCACGACCCGCGACCCAGTTTCTCCCCGCCGTCCTCCTTCCCGGCTCCGTGTGTATTCACGGTGATCGCACTAAGCCGCCGCCTCTCCTCGCATCACCCTCGTCATCTCCAACCGGTTCTGCAAGGTAGCTCAACACGCAGTTTTAATCGGCGCTTCCGTCTGTACACCGCCGTCGTCTTTGCTAAACACCGAAGCCTACAACGCCGTCGCGGTTCCCTGTTCTATCGCACCATTGTCTTTTATGCCTCCGCAACCATATTTACCACTGTCTACATCTTCGGCGCCGCTGCGGCACCCCCCTTCCTAGCCATCATCGTCCTGATCGCCGATGGCCGACCCCCGATGCTTCACCTGCCAAATGGTTTTGAAACCGTTTGGGAGCAAACGGCTTGAAACCGTTTGGGACCAAACGGTCGTTAAACCGTTTGGAACCAAAACGGCCTTGAAACTGTTTGGGACCAAACAATCTTCAAACCGTTTGGAACCAAAATGGCCTTGAAACCGTTTGGGACCAAACAATCTTCAAACTATTTGGGACCAAACGGTCTTCAAACTGTTTGGAACCATACGGTCTTGAAACTGTTTGGAACCGAATGGTCTCCAAACCGTTTGGCTTTTCAAAACCACTTGTTTTTCGTTAAAACATAAAAACATATAAATAAAACCCAATTTTTCTTATAATAAACTTGTTACTCTAACATATGCTTCTCCATTTTCAGAAATGGCCTCTCCAGCAAGACAACCAACCAGAACTGCTGAAGACCCCCACTGGACAATAGAAGAGTTGATAGAGGACCAAGCCAGACTTCAAAAGATCGTAGATAATTACAACGAGACTGGAAAGGCCCCCCCCAAAGGTCAACATCTTATCGATTTTGTGTGATATTGACCGCATCAACAAATGTCTAGCTGTGGCGCCTGACGAAGAAGTGGAAGAAATCTCTTCCAGTGATGAAGGCTTGCAATACGAGCCACATTCCGAGGAAGAATCCCCCGTTGAAAAGTCCAAGGGGAAGCGAAAGGTCCAAGAAGCTACAACCAAACAACCCCCAACAAAGCGGGCAAGAAAATAGGTCCACCCCGCCACCACTAGGGAACAAACCCTAGCAAGCCATATCCCATCAACCACCACCACCACCCCCACTACCACTCTCACAACCACCACCCCCGTCTTCGCCATACTCACCACCACCACACCACCACCAGAAAACCTTTACATCCATACCCTCCCCTCCATCGACAAAATGCTAAAACCAACGAAGTACGTCTCCTCAAGCGTATTTCTCAATATGGGGATCTACGATAGAATCCTCACCATACTAGACAACGCCAATCTCTCAAGACTATGCTTTGTCCCTGAAGTTTCATACGTCGAACCCACTACAAAATTTTTTACATATCTCACCAAAGAAACGGTGGACATTATGCACAGAACAAGGGACGGAGGTGACCGCATGCTGGCCACCAAACTTTTTGGAAGCAACGTCATTATAACATAAGATCTTCTAAACGAAATCTTCATAGACAACCCAGAGCATCTCAAAAAGGCCAAAGTTGTAGGCACGAAAAATTCCCAATTCAATAGACACAGCTTCTGGAAACCTTAACAGGGTTCCCAACCTATGAAGCAAAGACATGCAAAGCCTCCAATATCCATTCTGGGTTCGTGCGTACACTTCACAAGATCCTCTCTGGTGCGCTCTTTCCCAGAACGGAGGGAGGAAATGTTATAACCGCTGACCTTTTTCTTTTATGGTCCATTATGCATGGAAAGCCGATCAATATTGGCCGACACATGATACAAAAATTCTCAGCCTACGCCATAGGGAAAGAAATTTTCATGGGTGGGCACATTACCTCCATCATCAAATATCTCAAGCTGGACCGATTGCTTCCTCGATGCACGAAGATCAAGGGCGACATCCTTACCAACGAGCAGACCTTGAAGAATTCCTACATTATCAAGGAAAAGGATGTGAAATTACAATACATCTTTTGCCCAACTGTCAGATCTTCTAGGACTTTGCTACCACTTCCAGAGCTAGCAGACTACAACAACGACAAACTTCTCTTTACTGATGAAGAGATTACCAAACTCCTAACTTCCGTCAAAGTACAAGCAAAGACAACCACAGCGGGACAGACGAAGCTCATCATAACCGACCCGACAACTAGGATAACAAAAATACCAGTAAAACGACCATCTAAGGTTCGTTTACAACCACCATAGTTGTCGGGGACACCAACATCAAAGCTACAACTAGAGACAGAACACCCCCTCCGGAGGAACCTATCACCACCTCTTCCATAGACTCATTCATCATGAGCCTACATGATGAGCTCACCACCACCACTGTAACATATCAAATTTTGGAATTTTATCTTTTGACCCTCTTTCCCATCTATTCCTTTCATTTCTATCCTTATTGGCCTTTCTATTTAATTAGTGGAATTTATAATGGTTTAGTGAACATTTATTCACTAATTATACCAATGGAACGGTTTATGCTCAAATACCTCAGTGAAAGCTTAATTACCATGATTAAGTGTTCTAAACCTTAATCTAACTTTTGATGTGATTTGAAAATAGAAAATATGCCACATAACTCATTTTAGTGGTAATATGAAGATGAGAAACTTAATTGGATGAACAATTTAGATAATGGGCCGTTATTGGGCCATATGACATATCTCATAAAAAGAAGTCTCAAAAAAGTAAACAAACTTCAAATTCGAAATCTACATATCAAAATTAGCCTACATGTCAAATTTCATCTAATTTGGACAACCTTGAAATATTAGGATGAGTTTAGGAGAGAGAAAATGAGTAAAAAGCATAAGTAATGAATAATGTGATTATATAACTTAAAAATATGGAAATAATGACAAATTAATATTCTACACTTCAAATATAACTTGTGGATAAAGTTTGGTCCAATTTGGATGTTGTTTGTGCAAGTTATGCAATTTTAGGTACATTCTGGACTTTTATGCAATTTACCCAATTGGGAGGTTTTCTTTGCAAATTATCAACTAAATTTTAATCCTTAGATATTCCCTTACCATTAACGAGATTTTAAACCATTGGAGAACCTAGTTTCACCTTGGTTTGATGGTATTTCTTTCCAAGGGCATTATAGGGATTACCCTCTTTATAAGGATGCTTATCCTTAAAAGCTATCAACCAATGAGGTTATTTCTTTCTTGAAAAACGGTGGGGATGGCCTAAAATAATCTATGGGCTCTTAGTACCGACTTTGGATATTCATGAAGCCTCTATGAGCTATCCTCTTGCATGGCCATCAATCCCTAGGCTAAAGACACATGGAAAGTCCCTTAAGACTCCTCATGCTTCACCTCTTTCTATATATATAGCCATGTATACCCGTTCCCAACTCACAATTCGAAAACTCTTGCTCTCCTTTTCTTTCCTCTAGCTTAGATAATAGTTCCTTTAGTATTTGTCCACGAAGTTGCTGCCCCAAGGTAATAGAGGGAGCCTACCTTGGTGAAGAAGGCTCATATGGCTTCCAAATTGCTCTATTAGGGTTTCTAAAGCTCCTCCTTGGTAAATTCGACCAAAACTAGTAAGTTTCCTCCCTTAATTCCATATTTTCATACTGATAGTCTTTCTCACACCTTCCTCCAGGTCAGAATCACGACCTTCCATGATAAAACTCCACTAAGAACCCTAAAACATCTCATCTCCATGCTCTTTTCTAGGGTTTCTCACCTCTAAGTTGAGAAGGAGATCTTTGTTCAAGAAAGGAGCTAGGCATGGAGCAACCAGACCTTATAAGCTCGGTATTCTTGATGTTTGGACCTTATTATCGTCCCTAGGTATGAGCTTCATAACCCCCTTGTCAAATATTGCATAGTACATGCTTAAAACTCATGATCTTATGTTAAAAATTGACGATGTGTCGATTTCTGATTGGTCAATTTTTAATAATTCATAACTTTTGATTCCTTTGTCAAAAAACTAAAGTAAAATACGTCCTAAACTCATAAAAACATTTTATTTTCAATAATAATATTTCCAAGTATTGGTTATGAGTTTTGTCGATGGTGGTTTTCTAGAAAATGATTTAATCACTAAAAAATCACCAAAAATACACTCTAATCATCGTAACTCCAAAATATGCAAAATTATATGTTTTTTTAATCAGAAAAACCTAACTAAGTCAGTGGTGATATTTTTAAGGTCTGAATCGAAGGTTTTTGTAAAACTTTCACAAGTTTGGGTTTCAACTCTTTAAGGTATATATGTTGTTCTAATACATGAATATGAAATTGGAAATAGGATAAGTGGACCCTGATTTCAACTAAAGGTTTGGAAAAGAGGTTAATATGACTCTAAGTAAGATGTATGTGCTATGTATGTGCAATCCCTCTTTATGTATGTGCATTTACACCTTAAGTTGGGAATAATTGTGCCTTAACCTGTTTTTCTATAATGAGGCTTTATTAAACCTAGATTTCATATACTCTTGAATCATTTGCTATACTTGCCTCATAAATCAATTTTGTTGGTCACTTATGTGGTGACTAGTTTATATATTCTGACTATACTTTCTACTTGCCTTTACATTTAACATGCTATGTGATTCAGTAGCACTAGAGTAGTGTAATTGCATTGGTTTTTATGGCAGATGTGTTATTTCCTGCCGAGTAGATGTGATATTTCCTGCTCGTTTGGGATGAAAAGGAACCTCATACCCAGGGCAAGATGTGTGATTCTTGACCCATGTTTTATATATTTGGGAGATTGGAAGTATTCCTTTCTCTATCAGGTTTCAAGTTTATGAGACTTGGCCGCCTTTGTCTTTATAATATTCTAGTGTTATGTTTATCTCACATGCATGCATGATGATGGTTATGATATGTGCTTATGTGGCACCACTCTTTTATTTAATAATGGCAAGTATTATTTTTTTATCATATTATTTCAATTTCTTTTCTCTTGATACCTATTTGGGTGGTCCTTATCTTTTCTGTGGGAAGCCTTTTATATTTGATGTCCTTTATTCCATTATTGCTCAATTTCCTATTTAGTATGCACATACCAGCCTTTGCTGATGTCATCTATTTTCTCTTCTTGCTGGGGTATGCTTCCAACCCCAGGTTAGATCAAGGAGTATATAGGTTTTGGCGTGGACCTAGATCTTGGAGATTTTGCTTTGGAGACAATATTTGAAGTAGTTTGGACTTCCCTCTATCTAGATCCTGTTTTGTATGTTGATGTAACCCTAAATGGGAGAATTTGATGTATTTTTTGTAAACCTTTATGAAATTGAATATAGTCAGTTATATCTTTTATTCCGCTGCTTTCCAATGAGTTTTGTTTACCATATTTTAGTAAAGGGGTGATTTCACTCACTCTCCTTACAGCATGGTATCAGAGCCCATGGTAGTCGGAATCTGAGTATTTCAGTTTTGTCTCCCTAATTAGAATCCCTACCTTACATAGTTCCTTTAGGTGACATGGTTGCCCTATAGTTGATCTATAAATAATGAAAGATTGATTTAAGACCCTATAGTTCCACATTAAGTATCATGATGAATAAAACTCTAAAATACTCATAACTAAAATATGCATAACTTAATGTTGTTTAGGTTTTCCTTTAGGAAACTATTAGGGCATGAAGTTGAAGCAAAGGTGTCTAGAAAGGATCAGGTTCTGGGGGCTGGAAATATTTTCCTCCGCACCACTTGCTTGGTTTATGAGGAGTCCCAGATCCATATGATACCGGCCTGGCCTAAGATGAAATGGATTGTCCAAAATAGTTTTCTCTTAGGCAATAGTGACCTTAGACATCTATGTTGTATATCTTTGGGAACCATAAGTTTTAGGTGTATGATGACTTGTTTGAGGATGGATACCCAATATAGTTCCCTTATGACCCATATAACCACATGTTTGGATAGTTATCCCTAGAACCCAGACTTTGAAGTTTAGTGTTTAGTAAGCAATCAGAGTGCGCAGTGCAGCATGATGTATCTTGTATATGGTCTAATTAGACTCACCCTTTTACCTCTAGATTAGTTTGTCTTGGTAGATCAAACCTTTTAAGGGGTGGAGAATAGTTGGTTTGATGATGTTTGGGTAGTTAGATTTTGAGGATAAAATCCTTTCCAAGGGAATGGAGTCATGTAACATACTGAAATATAGCTACTCTGACTTTAGAAACCCTAGCTCCCTAATTCAGAAGTTAGTGTGCTTGGATCCTTAGTTTTAACCAAACAAGTTATAGTTGTAACCACATGTTTCTTTATATCCAAAAGAACATATAAAGATCATCTAATGAATAGTTCATATATTTGAACCCTAATGAATATCTAATGCACATAATAAGAGTAACTCACATTTTAATACTAATAATATATAGGCATGATGTTGACCATGTCATAAACCAATAAACCCTAATGAAATGATGAGTAAGATAATTGTAACCCAATCTTGTATTTAATGCATACTAAGAATGTGTGGATGAAGAATAATGATCATGTTAACCTAAACCCTAAGTTGTAATCATCTAACCTTAACATATACGTCCTTAATGCCTTTCATGATACATTAATGACATTAGGTGTCATAATTAGTTAACATACTTTGATACACATAAATGATATATATAATCATCTAATCACATATTAATCAAGCCATCAATATGAAATGCATGGTATGTTACCTTGTTATCTAATATACGCATGATTGGTCACTTAATGTAAATCAATTTGTAATATGCCTCACCTTGATCAATAAAATACATAGTGTGGCTTCAATATGAATATGAAGTGATTTGATTCACATAAATGTGCAAATCAATAATATAAGTAAATATGAGAAAATGATTAATGATGACATTAATGTGAGAAATAAAGATAATGTGGTAATGAGATAACGTTAAATATAAATATATGTAATTGATGTGACATAATTTGGATTGAATGAAAACTTAATAACAAATTGAATATTTCATGCAAAATAATTCGTTATAACTTAATGTGGTGATAGTATAAGGATAATGAAGTCGAAGCTCAAAATATTAAGGATAATGATCAAGTATATTGAGAGAATTGAGTAACCCATAATTTTGCTAAAATTCTTAGTCAGATCAATAAGAAATATATATGGTTCCAAGCATAATAATGAAATATAACTCTTTTGGAAACAAAGTAAATATGATATGATACAATTAAAAGAATAATGATAATGTGATATCATAATAAATATAATCTTAATAAGCCAAAAATGTAAATAATATTAAATCTCCTAAAAAGAATATCTAAATAATGGAACCTAGGTGATCCTTGAGAACCTATCCTATGTTGAGATGCTTGTGGAGTATATGTTGATGAGTTGTTTGGTGGAAGTTAAGGTTGGAGAAATAACCTGAAGTTTTGTG
The DNA here is from genome assembly GCA_963693085.1 of Alisma plantago-aquatica. Classification (NCBI taxonomy): domain Eukaryota; kingdom Viridiplantae; phylum Streptophyta; class Magnoliopsida; order Alismatales; family Alismataceae; genus Alisma; species Alisma plantago-aquatica. The sequence goes on along the minus strand of OY856411.1, from coordinate 1,307,426,642 downwards.
ATGAGATGTTGCACACTCACCCTTCCCTTCTTACTTGTGATTTCGGGGACGAAATCCTCTTTAAGGGGTGGAGTGTTGTAACATATCAAATTTTGGAATTTTGTCTTTTGACCCTCTTTCCCATCTTTTCCTTTCATTTCTATCCTTATTGGCCTTTCTATTTAATTAGTGGAATTTATAATGGTTTAGTGAACATTTATTCACTAATTATACCAATGGAACGGTTTATGCTCAAATACCTCAGTGAAAGCTTAATTACCATGATTAAGTGTTCTAAACCTTAATATAACTTTTGATGTGATTTGAAAATAGAAAATATGCCACATAACTCATTTTAGTGGTAATATGAAGATAAGAAACTTAATTGGATGAACAATTTAGAAAATGGGCCGTTATTGGGCCATATGACATATCTCATAAAAAGAAGTCTCAAAAGAGTAAACAAACTTCAAATTCGAAATCTACATATCAAAATTAGCCTACATGTCAAATTTCATCTAATTTGGACAACCTTGAAATATTAGAATGAGTTTAGGAGAGAGAAAATGAGTAAAAAGCATAAGTAATGAATAATGTGATTATATAACTTCAAAATATGGAAATAATGACAAATTAATATTCTACACTTCAAATATAACTTGTGGATAAAGTTTGGTCCAATTTGAATGTTGTTTGTGCAAATTATGCAATTTTAGGTACATTCTGGACTTTTAGGCAATTTACCCAATTGGGAGGTTTTCTTTGCAAATTATCAACTGAATTTTAATCCTTAGATATTCCCTTACCATTAACGAGATTTGAAACCATTGGAGAACCTAGTTTCACCTTAGTTTGATGGTATTTCTTTCCAAGGGCATTATAGGGATTACCCTCTTTATAAGGATGCTTATCCTTAAAAGCTATCAACCAATGAGGTTATTTCTTTCTTGAAAAACGGTGGGGATGGCCTAAAATAATCTATGGGATCTTAGTACCGACTTTGGATATGCATGAAGCCTCTATGAGCTATCCTCTTGCATGGCCATCAATCCCTAGGCTAAAGACACATGGAAAGTCCCTTAAGACTCCTCATGCTTCACCTCTTTCTATATATATAGCCATGTATACCCGTTCCCAACTCACAATTCGAAAACTCTTTCTTTCCTTTTCTTTCCTCTAGCTTAGATAATAGTTCCTTTAGTATTTTTCCACGAAGTTGCTGCCCCAAGGTAATAGAGGGAGCCTACCTTGGTGAAGAAGGCTCATATGGCTTCCAAATTGCTCTATTAGGGTTTCTAAAGCTCCTCCTTGGTAAATTCGACCAAAACTAGTAAGTTTCCTCCCTTAATTCCCTATTTTCATACTGATAGTCTTTCTCACACCTTCCTCCAGGTCAGAATCATGACCTTCCCTAATAAAACTCCACTAAGAACCCTAAAACATCTCATCTCCATGCTCTTTTCTAGGGTTTATCACCTCTAAGTTGAGAAGGAGATCTTTGTTCAAGAAAGGAGCTAGGCATGGACCAACCAGACCTTATAAGCTCAGTATTCTTGATGTTTGGACCTTATTATCTTCCCTAGGTATGAGCTTCATAACCCCCTTCTCAAATATTGCATAGTACATGATTAAAACTCATGATCTTATGTTAAAAATTGACGATGTGTCAATTTCTAATTGGTCGATTTTCAATAATTCATAACTTTTGATTCCTTTGTCCAAAAACTAAAGTAAAATACGTCCTAAACTCATAAAAACATTTTATTTTCAATAATAATATTTCCAAGTATTGGTTATGAGTTTTGTCGATGGTGGTTTTCTAGAAAATGATTTAATCACTTAAAAATCACCAAAAATGCACTCTAATCATCGTAACTCCAAAATATGCAAAATTATATGTTTTTTTAATCAGAAAAACCTAACTAAGTCAGTGGTGATATTTTTAAGGTCTGAATCGAAGGTTTTTGTAAAAATTTCACAAGTTTGGGTTTCAACTCTTTAAGGTATATATGTTGTTCTAATACATGAATATGAAATTGGAAATAGGATAAGTGGACCCTGATTTCAACTAAAGGTTTGGAAAAGAGGTTAATATGACTCTAAGTAAGATGTATGTGCTATGTATGTGCAATCCCTCTTTATGTATGTGCATTTACACCTTAAGTTGGGAATAATTGTGCCTTAACCTGGTTTTCTATAATGAGGCTTTATTAAACCTAGATTTCATATACTCTTGAATCATTTGCTATACTTGCCTCATAAATCAATTTTGTTGGTCACTTATGTGGTGACTGGTTTATATATTCTGACTATACTTTCTACTTGCCTTTACATTTAACATGCTATGTGATTCAGTAGCACTAGAGTAGTGTAATTGCATTGGTTTTTATGGCAGATGTGTTATTTCCTGCCGAGTAGATATGATATTTCCTGCTCTTTTGGGATGAAAAGGAACCTCATACCCAGGGCAAGATGTGTGATTCTTGACCCATGTTTTATATATTTGGGAGATTGGAAGTATTCCTTTCTCTATCAGGTTTCAAGTTTATGAGACTTGGCCGCCTTTGTCTTTATAATATTCTAGTGTTATGTTTATCTCACATGCATGCATGATGATGGTTATGATATGTGCTTATGTGGCACCACTCTTTTATTTAATAATGGAAAGTATTCTTTAGTTATCATATTATTTCAATTTCTTTTCTCTTGATACCTATTTGGGTGGTCCTTATCTTTTCTATCGGAAGCCTTTTATATTTGATGTCCTTTATTCCATTATTGCTCAATTTCCTATTTAGTATGCACATACCAGCCTTTGCTGATGTCATCTATTTTCTCTTCTTGCTGGGGTATGCTTCCAACCCCAGGTTAGAACAAGGAGTATATAGGTTTTGGCGTGGACCTAGCTCTTGGAGATTTTGCTTTGGAGACAATATTTGAAGTAGTTTGGACTTCCCTCTATCTAGATCATGTTTTGTATGTTGATGTAACCCTAAATGGGAGAATTTGATGTATTTTTTGTAAACCTTTATGAAATTGAATATAGTCAGTTATATCTTTTATTCCGCTTCTTTCCAATGAGTTTTGTTTACCATATTTTAGTAAAGGGGTGATTTCACTCACTCTCCTTACAACCACCCCCACCACCCTCCCACCATCCACCACCACCCCACCTCCCTCCACAAAAATCCCTCCACCCACATCCTCCACTTCCCCATCTTTCTCCCCGAGCACCCTTTTTCCGCTCCAACACCCGGCTTCACTTTTTTCGGTCCCGTCTCCACCTTCTTTTCCTCAACCTTTTCACCCTCTCATTTCTCACCCAACCACCTACCATTCCCTTCATCCGCCACCACCCCGACACCGCTGGTGACTCCATCTACGGTCACCACACAGTTCACGGGACCATCACCAGTGTCTCCTTCGCAAGGCACTACCACCCTCCCTCCCCGACCCCTGCCATACCAACCTTCCGCTTCTGGGGTCCCTTTTTCAAATATCGATGAGAAATTTGGACGTCAATTTGACGCCATTCGAAACCTCCTCACCGATCCCTTTCTATTTTTTCATGTGTGCAGGGAATTTCTCAATAGGTTGCCAAGATCAACGAGCAGCACAACGCCTTGCCAAGCTTTCTCCAAAACATTCAGCAACAATAGGAAGTAGTGGCCAAGCAGGTCGATCATATCGTTGACCACTACAAACACTTTCCCGAGATGGTGCTTGGAGTAAAAAGCCAGCATGAAGCGTTGGCTCAGCAAGTTGACAGAATCTCTACGCAGACTCAACCCCTGCCTGAGACCCTGCGTGAGCTTAAGCAGCAACAAACTACTTTAAGCACGCGCTTGGATGACATCACTACCACCCTCACACAGCTCCACAACCACCAAGTGGAGTCAGCAAATTCCGAGCTTAACCAACTACACGCTCAAGTAACAGATCTTACAACACGCCTCCTCTCTGCCGAGGGAAGATACTTAGATCTAAAGGAAACACACGACGCACTACTCGAATCCCACGAGCATGTGCAAGTGGTGTTTGATGAGTTACAAGCAACCCATCGGCAGTGCAGGAAGCCTCCAAAACCGAAGCCAATAGACAAAGAGGCAGACAACGATGATGATGTAGATGAAAATAATGACGAGGACTCTGACTCCTCGGCTAACTCCAATAATAGCACCTCCTGAGACGACCAACCTAACAACCCAGACAATGCTGGGGAGGGCACAAGCCCAAGAGCTGCATCAAAACAAAAAGATCACTATGACGGTGATAAAGATCCCAAATCCCCGACTCACAATGTTAATATATCTTACGGGGATCAATTCCTTGACTACTCCGCAATGGGCTCTCTGGAGGAATCTGCTAAAGAATCAGCCTTTGCTGAGTTCCAACAATGTCTACTCAGAACCAGCACAAGTCAACAACAAGAAATATCAGTGCAACATCTTTCCGCACCAGACCAATCGGTGCTCTTTCCCCCAGAACAAGAAGATCAAGAAAGAGTTAGCTTGGATACAGACGAAGATCTGGAATCAGCTTCTGACTCTAACAAAGACGAAGATCTGCAACAATATATCGACAATCTAGAGCAGACTTCCCCCCTCCCTCCGCAAGAACTACCCCATCCACCACCACTACCGCACAAAATGCATGATCTTGATATGACAGCTATCTCTACTCTCGACGCTCAAGACATCTTCATCCTTAACACTGTAGTAGATGATGCTAAAGACGGGGGCGACATTATCTACCACAACACAAAGACTCAGCGAAAGTTGACGCGCAAGGACTTCTGCTCCATCCTTCAACCACAATCTTCGGTGAAGATGGCAGTCTTCCGCGTCCTCTTAGACAATTCTATTGAAACCTACAAAAGCTCTCAGCGGAAGCAACCTGTTCTTAATGCATCACCGACTCTAGCAATGCGTCTCATTTACAAAAAAATACAAAGCAAATCGATCGAACAGTTGCAGAGGGGAATTGCAAGGAAGGCACGCTACATTACCGTGCCCTTCAAAGTCTCTAGTCACTGGCTGCTTATGATAGTGGACACCGCAGCCCGAGACGCTAAGGTGTACAACTTTTGTGCCACTGAACTAAGAGCCGGAATAATCAACTTCGCTGGAACAGAGGCCGGGGAGGCTAGATGCATCTTGTTTAGGCTCCTGAAGCTGATCTGGGTTGCTTGCCCATCCCTCCGCAATAATTGGAACCAACCTTGGTTCCAAATCATCAACCCCCATGCTCAAACTCAAGAAGGTTCAAGGGATTGCGCTTTCTACGTAATACGTCATATCCAAGCGCTCAATCAGCAAATCCCTTTTACTGATCTAGACACAGAAGATTTCCATTCTCTGCGAGGTTGTTATGCCATGGAGTTAATCTGTGATAGGCAGTTCTTCAAGGACCCAAATATGGCACCTAACGACGTTCCTCGCTATCTCTTTTCAGCCATCCAACGTCCTCCAAAACAACCATTTAGGCAAACAATACAGGAGTTGGAGAAGAAACAGCCCGCCAAGGTTCCCGAGAAAAAGAAATGGGATCATTATTCTTTCGATATGGCGGATGATGAAGGGGTTACTGATTTACTAACTTGGGTGACCATCAATAGATCATCTTCACAAATGGTCCCCCTGTTTGCCATTTCACCAACATTTCCAAATTTTGACCTCAGTGCTTGCAAACGTCTCTCCGACAATGAACTTCACCTCATCATGTCAAGGCTTTACGCCGAGAAGGATGACCTCATTTTCATGTCCGGTGACATTCTGGTCATGGCAGACGCACTACGGGAAACTGTACAGCTAAAAGGGTCTCTCTCCATAAGCTTAATGGCCGCCTATCAATTTCTTCTCAGACAGAATCACCCTACAACCTATATGGCATCTTCCTACATGACGGACGATTTATTAAAACTAAAGAACTTTGGCACAACTGAGGCACTCATCTCCTTCTTACAACATACGACCCTGAAGTTCATCATGCTCCCCTTCCTTCATTCTGAACACTGGATGTTGTTGGCAACAAACCTCCATGAAGGAACAACAATCATATACAACAGTTTCGACAGCCAGTACAATCCAGATCAACAACATTACGCTACAACACCAAGAACGCTGATGGAAGAGATGGCAAAGGAGTGTGACGGTCAACTTCATGACCTCCTCAGCAAGCACACAAGGGAAGACAACAAAGAACACTTTCATAGCCCCGCCTTCAGCCACAAGTGTCCTCAACAGATACGCGAGTCGAACGATTGTGGTTTCGACGTCCTCTACTGGATATACACCATCATAGCACTTAGAAAACCAGTAGAAGACATGACAGAAGTAGATTATCATGCATTACGAGGGAAGTTCATCACTAATCTCCTATGTACACATGGCGCCGATAAAGGACTAACAGAAGCCTGACGCCCTTGTCCTTGTACTTCTCAAACTATCACTTTGACACTCTACGGACAGAGTGAGTGATAAGTTAGGGGGGGAGTACACTGACAAGGGAGAGGTATCATTTTCAAAACCCTTCCCTCTCTACATTTTCTTTCAATCCTGTATAAATTTCTACAATTTTCTTTGTGCATTTAATTTTTTTTTTAAAGCATTTTCCCTATTAAAATAAACCTCACACATAAAGAGGAACATCCCTTTTGGAACATAGTCACCCTCATCTAACTTTAGAATCATGTTAAGTCCTCAAAAGTAATAACAAGAATAGCACTCAGACATATAATGGCGACTTAATAATGTCTCTCCACTACTGATTTCCATGCTTTTGTCTCACTTCTACATCTGACTCTCCACAGGTCAACATCAAGGAAAAAATAAGCCAAGCTCTCAAGGATGAGAGGGGCATCAGGCGACATACAAATCAAGAAGTCTTGCAAGTGGACCATTAAAAAAGAAACCAAATAAGTGCATGTTGGAAAACTCTAAGAACAACTTTCCTCTCTTCAGATAAAAGAGGCTTGGCTGCCCAAAATAAATTCCCTAAACACCCCAAATCCTAAGCTTGTGAGTCTATGAATAAAAGCCAGAGTGTTGAACAAAATTATGAGAGTTGTGCCATAAATAAGGATCTATATAAAGAACCAATGAAGGTCTCACCCGACCGATACATTCAGCTGCCCTCACGAAGGTAGATGTGTCGTGCCCGGTAGTGAAACCCTAAGGTATCTAAATATATGAAAGGCTTATAAAGGACTCACCCGACCGGTACATTCAGCTGCCCTCACGAAGGAAGATGTGTCGTGCCCGTTAGTGAGATCCTAAAAGCATAGACAACCCCTCCCCCACTTGAAGGGGGAGTTACACATCAAGCCTTTAGCCAACCCTCATACCCACTCTAGCTTCTAGTAGGTTTTTCAGAGAGGTATAAAGCTGATTAGAGTCAACAACATGCACAAAATAAAAAGGGGTCCCAATGCAAGCTACGAGATACGGAAGATACCTGAGACCCAAGCAACTCTCAATACCTGAAAGAGTTAAAGCAAGCAATAAGACCCGATACGACCTTAGGAGAGCTAGGGTTTATAATTGAAACAAGAGTATGGAAATCTTAACTAAATAAAATCACCTCGCCATTACATGCCTCAGCTCTATCTAACTTGAGGACAAGCTAGACTCTAAGTTAGGGGGGTGATAACCTCCAATTTTGCGGTGTTATCTAAGTGCTTTCCTTCAATTTTCCACACTCTTTCTTAGATAAATTAGATAGAATCCCTAGTTATCATCTTTTATTGCAAATATACGGTTAGATTAACTTTTCTCCTTTTTACTTACAGAAAAAGACACAAAAAAATCACAAAAGACTCAAATGGTCCCAAGACCGCATGGACTCACACGGTCCCAAGACCGCATGAAGCCAACCAGTCTCAAGACCGCATGGACTCACACGGTCCCAAGACCACATGAAGCCAACCGGTCTCAAGACTGCATGGACTCACACGGTCCCAAGACCGCATGAAGACAACCGGTCCCAAGACCGCATGGAGTCAAACGATCTCAAGACCGCATGAAGCCAACCGATCCCAAGACTGCATGGAGTCAAACAATCTCAAGACTGCATGAAGCCAACCAGTCCCAAGACCGCATGGACTCACACAGTCCCAAGACCGCATAAAGCCAACCGGTCCCAAGACTGCATGGAGTCAAACGATCTCAAGACTGCATGAGTCCAAACGGTCTCAGAGCCCAAACGGTCTCAGAGTTCAAATGGTCTCAGAGCCCAAACGGTCTCAGAGTTCAAACGGTCTCAAGGTCCAAACGGTCTAAGGATCCAAACGGTCTTCAAGACCATTTGGACCCAAAACTGACCAAACCGTTGGACTTCACTTAAGGCCTATAAATAAGACCCAAGGGGTCCTCCCAAAAGGGGGGTATCAAGTTTCAGACACCCAGAGGCTGCCTCTACCACTCCAGAGCTATTCCAACTTCCATCCTTCACCCGAAGGCTTCCGGTCTGAGATCCAAGCTCCATCCTAAAGCTACTTTCTCTCTCTTTTCTAAAGAAGGTGGGAAGAGGAGACCTCATCATCGAGCAACCTATGAAGTGCGAAGATCGTCACTCTTTCCAAGGGGTTGACTTTCCTCTCTCCTCTGTGGGGATGACATTCTCTCTCTCTCTTCTCGCCTCCTTCTTTGTCCTAGCCATGAGCAAGTAGTCTCTTTCACTAGGGTGTGGGGAGTAGCCCTGCTACCGATGTTTTCATTTCATGTAATGTAATCCATAGTTTGCAAATATAGAGATGCTTTCTTTTCAGTTAAACATCAATCGCTTAATGAATGCTTGTTGCTTGATCACCAACTTGTGTTATCTTTTATCTTTTAGTATGAATTGTCTATGTTTGTACTATAAGATTTGAATCTCGATTGAATGTTGATTCTTGATGCATGTATCCACCGTGCATCAGTTTTGGTATCTAGGAGTGTTTTCAAGAAGTGGAGTAAACTCACTTCCATCATCGTGCTTTCATACTATGAAATGGAATCAGTTGACGTATAAAAGCACAACCTTGGTAAGTCGAGGAACACACTTTGCGAAGGGAATGATGTAAAGTAGGTGACCATTCGTTCGGGGATGGCTGGCATTGCAACATTCCCACACTTCTCGTAGTTAGTTCTCCGAAAGGAAACTAAATCTACAAAGATACTAACTGTTTAAACTCTTTTTGCAGGATATGTTTTATGATGCATGTTTTGAATCCATGTGTAGTGGCGGTGAAAGCCGATTACACCCTAGTGACTCCTTATCATTGATTTCATCCTTAAATTTACTTACTTGCTTTGCCTTACTCGTTCTTAGTTTAAAACAACTAAATCAAACCTTTCGATTTAGATACCAACTACTAAGAGATTAAGTGAGATTCTAACATTTTCCATCTTGTTGCTCCCAACAAGACCGTTGTCCCGTGGATTCGACCCTTAACTATACTACGATAAGACTTCCACGTATCTTAGCATACGTAGGTGGAGTTCCCAATCTAGTATAAGCAAGGCTAAACCTAAATACTTACCATCTTTAGGATTTTTATTGGTGCACACAATTCCACGTGAGTGGAAGCTCCATCAATATACATTAATATTATATGAGAAATAAAGAATATAATACAATACATACAGTACAAAAAGGAAAAGAAATATGACATGGAAGAGATAATTACACATTAGTTTAGTATGAGATACGAACACTACCAATTTTAAATTAAAATCATACCAATATAAAGATTAAACAATGTTGGATATATATATATATATATATATATGAGTCAGGCTAGAATACACTCGAGTGTATCCGGAGCAGAATACACTCAAGTAGTTTTTCATGATGCAATATTTTTTTTGAAAATCTAAACCATTGATCTTCTTAAACATCTCATGAACAACTCATACGCAAAATTTGAGCACATTTGGATATGTATAACTCATGTTATGAAGACCGCAAAAATTATGCATTTCAAATTAGTTTCGCGCGTCGATTTTGTTGCCCTTGGATGAGTGACTTACACTCATCCAAATGGGCTCAAAGTTTGTATGTAGCCTAGTTATAGTATGACGGTGAAGATCAATGGTTTACATTTTGCAAAAAATAGTCTTGATATGCAAACACACTTGAGTGTATTCGTGTGATCCGTACACTCAAGTGTATTCTAGCCTGACTCTATATATATATATATATATATATATATATATATATATATATATATATATATATATATATTGTGTACTGATGCAGCCCTATTTTAGGGCTTCATCTTGTGTCTTTTTTCTCTTCAATCACATCTATACCTATCAGATTGCATGTCATTCCCCCTAATATGATTATTTGTATAAAATGCACTTATGGACATTATTTGCATGTTTTTCAGGCATTGGACCACACTTGATTGAAGAGAGAGAGAGGGGGCGATCCTAGGGTTCCTCTGCACTTGGAGAGGCCCAAAGTGAAGTCTGATGCTCCCTCGACCTACCCCTAGTGGCCAAAGATCAATTGAAGCAAAGAAGTTCAAGAAAAGCCAAAGATCCAAGTCAAAGTGCTGATCCAGGACCCAGCACGACCGTGGTACCACAGAACGGCCGTGCTAGATGACTTAGAAATTAACAGGCTTAACATCCAAGTGAAGCAGAGAGCACCACGGCCGTGCAGAGCACCACGGCCGTGCAATGGGAAGACACCACGGCCGTGCTCCACAAAACGGCCGTGGTGCAGCAGAGCAAAACATCCGTGCAGCAGTACCACGACCACATCAACCAGGACCACCACGGTCGTTCCAGCCACCACGATCGTGGCACACCACCTCCACCACGGCCGTGGCTGTTTTGACCACCAACCTGACATTTAGCAATTTAATTCCCATGACCGTGCCCCTACACCATGTTCGTGGCCTACCCTACCCACCACGGTCGTGGTACCCCACCACGGCCGTGCTACTCACAGAATCCAGCCATTTTTCCACTGCTTTCCCCATTTTGCCCCTAACTCAACCTAGTGTTTCCCCTCACCTATATATACCTAGGTGGCGGCTGGGGCACAGGGTTGGCTACCTTATACCTCTTCCTAGCTCCCCAAATCACCACCCACTCCATTCCACTTCACCTCCACCTCAAATCCACTCCATTTCACCATTTCCACCACATAACCCCCATATCTAAGTCTTCCATCCACTTCCCACCATCATCCCACTCCATTCCATCAAGGAAGAAGGAGGAGGATGACCTTGCAGCTGTTGGAGAGGAGGACTTCTTCATCTACACCGAGCTCCATGGCTTCTTCTACCTCTTTCTCCTCTCTTTTTGTATTTTGCTTTGCTATGAGTAGCTAGGACCCTTGGGTGGGCTGTTTGGGGGAAAATATGTTACTTTGATACCATGTTGCGGGAAAATGACATGTAAACTTTGTAATTTCATTTGTTAATGATTATATTCTATTTGCATCTCATTCTCCATGGATTTCTTGTTGGTTTGTGTGTGAAATCACTTAGGAATTTAGGCAAATTGCTTATATGTGTGAATTTTGGGATTTGTCCCTAGGTCCAATTCTTGGATCCCTAGGTTGCCTCCCATCTTCCTACATCTTAATCAATCTCCCTAAACCTAAGTGACAGATCTAAGTAGCTATATTAGATAATTCTAGTGCAATTAGCATGGTGCCTTCTCAAGGCTAGAATGTGGGGGAATTGGGGTCCAAAACCCTAATTTCACCTCCCCATTACTACCCCCGGCCCCTAATTTCCCTAGGAATGTCTAATATAGAAACCTAGACTTGATTAGACTCTAATTGAATTGAACCTAATCCCTAACCCAATTGAGCCTCGTAAGGGTAGTAGGAGGTGTTAGGGACTAGTTCCCCTATACACAACCTAGCATATCCATGGCTAGTTAGTAGCTTAGGTTAATTCATTAGACTCTAACTTGTTGTTTGGTTTGGATAATCTAAATGGAATCATAATGTTCACATGTCACCCCCCAACTTAAGTGACAAGTTCATACCCCTAAACAGCCCACATATCTCTTTACTGCTTAAAACCCTAGTTCTGCGCTTGCTTAGCTTAATTAGTTCTTTTCTTGCTTAGTTAGCTTCTTGCCTTGCTCTTGCCTTGTTTATGCTAGTTTAGTTCTTTAATTGTTCTTTTTCTTTTCTCTTGTTTACCTTAGCGTAATTTGCCTTTTCATACCTAGCTTAAACTTTTCTTGCTTGTTTAGCCTTAATCTAGTCTAGGGTTAACGTAGATTTCATTCCTGCCTTTAATTGCTTGCTTGTTCATCCTTAGTTAACAATCAAAATCAACCTTCAAACCCTTAACCCTAGTCTCCGCAGTAGGAACCTAGCTAAACTAACCTAGCTCTAGCGCCCCCTCTTTTCCCTGTGGATCGACCCTATACTTGCCACCTTCCTATACTACGACACGACCCCGTACGCTTGCGGGTGTAGTGTTTTAGTAGACGTAGGTATCTAGTTTAGGTTTTATAAATTTTGAAAGCAAACCCCCCATCCACCGTGCATTCCGACCTCGTGGGGCGCATCTATTCAATCGAGTAGTGTGTTAGCACCACTAGAGGGAGCACACCAAGCTTTCTGGCGCCGTTGTCGGGGACTAGAGGCGCTCGGCCTAGCTCGTTAGTTTTGCTTTGACTTTTCCTACTACCCTCATCATTGCTATTCTTTATTCATTTTTCTTTGCATTTCTTGTGTATATTGGTTTACTAACTTGCTTTCTTTTGTTTGGTTGTGCTTTGTGCATGTGACAAGCCATTCGGGAGGAAACAAGATGGAAGACCAAAGTGCACCTCACAAGCCACTTCAAGATTACTTCACGCCTAGCAACTACAAATTGCCAATTGCTAGCAGGGTTGATCAAATGCCAGGGGAGAAATTCTCTATTCCTCCAGGTCTTCTTGGGCTCCTGCCCATCTTCAACGGCTCAGAGAGTGAGAACCCCTACAAGCACTTAGACTCCTTTCTTGAAGTATGCTCCACCTTCAGGATGTCGATGGCTAGTGATGATATAATTCGATTGACCTTGTTCTCCTTCTCCTTCAAAGATAGAGCTAAAGACTGGTATGACTCAAGAAAGGACATCATGAGTTGGGAAACAATGAAGAATGCTTTCTTGAGACAGTTCTACTCTATTGCAAGGTTGACACAAATGCGGCGTTCCGTGACAAGTTTTATCCAAATGGGCAGTGAGCAGATTCACGATGCATGGGAGAGATTCAAGAAGCTATTGAGAGAGTGCCCTCACCATGAGATCCCTTTGTGGCAGCTAGTTCAATCATTCTAGTCTGGTTTGTCTCTAAAGGACCAAGACACAGTGGACTCTTCTTGTGGAGGATTTTTCATGGCTAGGCCACTTGAGGAGATATGGCCTTTGTTTGAGCAGTTGGCTGAAGGATCAAGAATTCAAGCTTCTAGCATGATGAATGAAAGAGGGTATGCCTTTGCTGTGACACCCCCTACTCATGATGACTCAAGCCCGCAAGTGATGAAGATTCTTGGTGACATGGTGAACTTCATGAAGAACCAAGTGACAAATGCTCCTTGCCACCCGGTCAATTCTATAGAGTTCTATGGGGAAGAAAAGAAGACACCTCACTCCTATAGCTATCAGGAACCACAAAGTCCCACATACAGCTCCAGGTTTGAGGAAGAGGTTCTTTCTAGATTGAGAGTGTTTGATGATGTTCAAAGGGATGTTGCAAGGTTAGAAGAGAGAATAGAGCAACTATCTTCTATCATCGCTCTCCAAGAGGAAAAATTGTCTTCAAGACCCATCATGAGCCACCATGAAGCAAGTGGATCCATGCCCTCTTCACAAGTTTTCTACAGTCCACCCCCCATGTAGGTGCAACCCATTCACTCCTTCCAAGGCTATCCCCAGCCTTACACTCCTCCACCACCTCCCTCACCTCAAATTTCACAAAATTTCACTTTCCAACCCCAATTCTCTCACCCCCCTCAATTCCCTTCTCCACCTCAATTTCAACCCCAAGTATCACCTCCACCTCCTCCACAGCCACAACATGCTCCCCCTCTCCACCATGAGCAAGGTAGTGCCGTGACAGTTCTAAGGAGTGGAAAAACTCTTGAGCAGCCCACAAGTCAAGGAATGGTTGATAAAGCAAAGCAAAGCCAGCCAAGTGGTGATAATGTGATTGATATTGCTGAAGATGATGTTGTGATACCGCATGTTGAGTTTGGGATTCCATCTGATCCATCACATATCCCTTGTGCAGGTCCTACCATCCCTAGTGTTCCACCTCATGTTCATGTAAGTGCAGCAAAAGCTAGTGATCCTCCAGTTGTAGAAGCACTAGATGAGCCACCAAAATTGAAAAGGAGGCAAAAGCACAATGTTGACATTCTTGAGGTGTTTCGTCAAGTAAAGGTGAACATTCCACTTTTGGATGCTATCAAGCAAATCCCATCATATGCCAAGTTCCTCAAGAACCTATGCACTATGAAAAGAAGGTCAACGAGGAGGATTCCAAAGAAGGTGAGACTGAATGAACAAGTGAGATCCATCATACAACACTCACTCCCCGTGAAGAGAAAGGACCCAGGAGCCCCACTCATACCTAGTTACATAGGGGGACATCGCATAGACAGGTCCTTGCTTGATTTGGTATCTAGTGTGAATTTGATGCCATATCATGTCTATGTTGAGCTGGGATTAGGCAAGTTGAAGCCGGCACATTGCACTCTCCAGTTGGCAGACAGATCCATAAAAGTGCCTAGAGGTAGAGTGGATGATGTCTTAGTAATGATAGACAAGGAAAAAGGCGCAGTGTTCCCGGTGGATTTCATTGTTCTTGATATGGAGCCGGAGGATAGGAAGATTCCCATCATCTTGGGGAGGCCGCTCTTATCTACAGTTGATGCCGACATTCATGTACGCAGTGGCACCATGACAGTTTCATTTATGGACATGAAGATCAACATCAACATGTACAGGACCCCAACCCGACGAGTCCGAGATAGGGATATTGGACATGATCACTTCACAAGTCCAAATGGGCAATTGAGAGAAGGACATCAGGGTGAAGAAGTTAATGATTATTACTGGGATCAAAGGGATGAGGAAAACAGATTGAGTGCGAAGGAAGGATGCATGTTTTGCAAGAATGGACACATGAGAATGCCAAACGGGTGAATTTTGAAGAATCACCAAGAAGCCTAGCTGAAGGCAAGAAACTCAGCGCTTGTGGGAGGCAACCCACCTAGGTTTGGGAATTTTTGACCCGGACTGCATTTTTGATACTTTTTCTTTGTTTTTACTTTTTTCCAAGAAAGTACACACACACTCGTTTTTGATAGTTTTTGTATAGTTTTGATATGTGCAGATGAGAACAGAGTGAAATGAAGACGAATAGATGAAAGTTTGACAAAGAATCAATAGAATATCAACTTGAGATCAGTTTTTGATGATTTAAACAAGATTCGAGTCTCCTACTGCTGTTACAGTGCCCAACACGGGCGTGGTACATCATCACGGCCGTGGTGGTGCACTCACATTCAACAAGGAAATGATCAGAAAATTCAGAAAATCAACTAAGTTTTGAACCAGGGCAGAACGGTCGTGCAAGGCAGCACGGCTGTGGTACAAGAAGCCACCACGGCCGTGCAGCAGGCCGATTCTAGCAGATTTAAGTCATTTTTGCAAAACTTCTTTTCACTTGCTCTTTTCTCCGAAGAATAGAACGGACGTGCTCTGCGCTCTAGCGCCCGTGCAGCACTCCGCCCGCCTCCTCCAGCCATCGAATCCTCACCAAATCACCCCCAAACCATTCCCAATCACTCCCCTACCATTTCCACTACCGTAATCTCCAGATCCCACCCATTTCCATCCACAAACGCACCACTTTCTCTCCATTCCGCCCCAACAGCCTCGTTCTTCGGAGAAATCCGAAAATTTCTAATTCTACTTCAGTTTTCGATCAAGAATGAAGAAGTTTGCGAGGAAGGCAGTAGAGAAGACTAGGGGTGTCATCCCTTACCAAAGGAAGCCAAGAAACAACCACCCCCAGTTGACGGAGGCGGAATTGGATGCCACGGTGGAGTCTATTGCTGAAGAAGCCTCCGTACAGCCACAACGGGGGGCACCATCTTCATCACAGCCACCGCCGTCTGCCTCCCGACACTCCGTCTCATCTAAGAGACCTTCCGCCTCAGCTGCGCGGCCGTCAGTTTCGGCCGCACGACCGTCCGTCTCCTCCGCGGCACAGCCACAACCCAAGCCACCATGACGACCACATCGACACCTCATTTTACATGATGAAGATGATACTGAGATGCCTAAAGTTGAGCAGCAACCAAGGCCACCACAGCACCCGCTTTCACAGCCAGAGGCTACCACAGACAGGGCAAAGGAGCCCAAGCACCCTAGATGCCTGACACACAGAGTGCTAGCTACTCGATAGGCATGTCCAGCGTCAATGGAAGCAATGGGGTTCTATGCCTATTTTCAAGAATTGATGGAAAAATTGGGGCTATTTGAGATCCTGACTCTGCAGTAGGAGACCTACATTGAGTTAACACAGCAGTTCTTCGCCACACTAGAGAAAGCAACAAATGATGGCGACAATGCAATTAAGGTAACGATTGGGGACAAGAGGTGGAAGATAACCTCAGAGATGTCAAATCAGATTTTTGCCCCAAGTGGAGAGATGGCTGCCCTCCTAGATGGAGGAATGACAGAAAATGACTCTAGCTCCACGTATCAAGCCATGTGGAAGTGCTTCACCAGCCAAAGTACTTTTGTAGTAGGGAAATCAAAGACAAGTGTTATTCATAGCCCATTTCTCCGCTATGTTCAGAAGGTGTTGGCAAACACCATCTTTGGCAGGTACGAAAATCAAAGCAGCTGCACCAACAAAGATCTTTTCATGCTTGGTTGGGTGACAAAAGAGAGATATGTGAACCTGGGGGCGTTATTGATTGATCACATAAGGACAATCCCGTCCAAGAGCACAAATCCATTTGTAATGGGAGGGATTGTAACATCTATTGCCACTGCCTTAGGACATGACATGACAGGATATACAAAGGCAGAGGGTGACAAGTTGGTTGATTTGCACTACCTGGCGTGCTCATCCATGATTATGGTTACGGATCATAAAACCATTTACCAAATCAACCCACCCTACCCAAGAGTTGCATTAGAGCTGCCATACCATACTCCTCCCCTCATGGCACAATATGGACCAACGCCAGATTTTCTACAAAAGTTGAGGAGGTACGAGGAGGAGAACCCCAAAGGAGAGGCAATCCCTGAGGTGAGATATGCAGGGGGTTTAGGAGAGCCTTCACAGGCGGCAGAGCAGAGGCGGATGGCAGAGGAGAGAGCAGCAAGACGGGTGAGGCAAAGAAAAGAAAGAATGGGAGCGTCAGAGCCACATCAGCCTTCACTGAATGCATATGATATGAGTACCATCCATGCACAGCTGGAGGGCATTCAGGCGACGCATGACAGAATTTTACAGACACAAGAGGGCATTCAGAGGACTTAGGATTCCATGTGGTTGGACCACCAGCATATGCATTACCAGGTCAACCACCTTTATAAGTTTCACAATGCCCAGGCCCAGAGGAACCCACAGTGGGGTGAGGACTGGTGGAGTTCTTTATCAGCTTTTCAGGACAGCTATCCGCCTCCACAGTCAGACTACTGGGGCACCTACTACAGACAGGGAGGAGCACCTCCACCACCTCCGCAGTGATCATCTACCCTATCACCCTAGACTTTAGTGTCATGTTGAGGACAACATGGTTCAAAAGTTTGGGGTGGTAGGGCGGTATGCCCTCATTCTTCTTTCACTCATTTTTGCATCTCACCTGCTATTTTACTTTTTGTTTGTTGTTTTTCATTTCTTTTTCTTGTCCTGCTATCTAGTCTAGATTTTTACTGCTTTGCATATCTGCATTCCATGTAGTTTACCTTATTGTCATTTTTTGCGTAATTTTCAAAAAAATTTCTCTTTTTGCCATGCATTGCATATCATGTAGATTTTTGGTAATTTTTGCATGTTTTAGCTAGGATTTGCTTGTTTTCTGTTTTAAGTTCAATAATATAGGTTTAGATGTGATTGGAGGCAACTTGGCACCATTTTGGCCAATTTTGCCCAAATTTGAGATTTCTTGTCTAAGAAGTGTGTTTTGACCCAATCTCTACTATTTTGAGTAAAAATGATGACCTTTGACAAATGCAAGTGAATTAACATTGTTTGTTGTTGAGTGGTATCAATGTTTGACTTTTTACATGTGCATCACCTCTCTTAGGATTGTGATTGAATTGGTTGAATTGTGAAACTGAGCAAGCTTTGAACGCTTAGTGTTTGTGGAATTACTTGTTTGATATATCAATTTCATTTTGTTCATTCATGTGGTGTGATATCTTGGATGAAGTGTTGGATTAATTCTCATGCAGGATGTCTTATGTGGAAAATCATACCAATGACCCCTCTTTGACCCGACTCTTCTTCCACCATCTTCATACCCCTCCGCCTCATAAAAAGATGCCCCAGTGCACATAATCAGCCTTGGCCACCTCCAAAAGTTTGGGGTGGCCATATCTTTATCTCCCCTCTTCACTCTATCCACCATATGCCCTATCTACACTAAGGGCAAGAAAAAGAAAAGAAAAACAAAAACAAAATAAAATAAAAGGATGCTCCTATTTAAGAGAATTCAAATAAAGAAAAGATAATTGTGTAAAAACACTCCAAAAATCTTACCGCAACCCTTTCTTCCACTTTCATACCCATTGAGCTAGGAAACATCAAACTTAGCTCATTTTACCCTTTTCCGCAGCCACATGGGTCATTTGGTGTGATTTGAGATATAAGACTGAATGCATGAATGTGAAACAACACTCCTAGTCATTCTTGATTAACGCCACCATGAAACGGTTTACCCGGAACTTAATGGAAGAAATATGGATAACTTGTGTATTCTATGCGCTATATTTGAAGTTCATATGCTTTGTGCTCTTTTCATGATTGGACTGTGAAAGAAGGAGAGGAGAGAGGTGAAATGCATGTACTTAGTCATCATTGATCCCATTCAGCAACAATCATCTTTTATATTGCATTTGTCATTTCTTTTTGTGAAAGTTTGTAGAGAGATTGAGTTGGAGCATACTTGAGGACAAGTATGTTTCAAGTTTGGGGTGGTGATGCAGCCCTATTTTAGGGCTTCATCTTGTGTCTTTTTGCTCTTCAATCACATCTATACCTGTTAGATTGCATGTCATTCCCCCTAATATGCTTATTGGTATAAAATGCACTTATGGACATTATTTGCATGTTTTTCAGGCATTTGGACCACACTTGATGGAAGAGAGGGAGAAGGGGTGATCCTAGGGTTCATCTGCACTTGGAGAGGCCCAAAGCGAAGTCCGATGCTCCCTCGACCTACCCCTAGTGGACAAAGATCAATTGAAGCAAAGAAGTTCAAGAAAAGCCAAAGATCCAAGTTAAAGTGTTGATCCAGGACCCAACACGACCGTGGTACCACAGAACGGTCGTGCTAGATGACTTAGAAATTAATAGGCTTAACATCCAAGTGAAGCAGAGAGCACCACGGCCGTGCAGAGCACCACGACCGTGTAATGGGAAGAAACCACGGCCGTGCTCCACAAAACGACTGTGGTGCAGTAGAGAAAAATGGCTGTGCAGCAGTACCACGACCACATCAACCAGGACCACCACGGCCGTTCCAGCCACCACGTCCATGGCACACCACCTCCACCACGGTCGTGTTAACCCACCACGGCCGTGGCCATTTTGACCACCAACCTGACATTTAGCAATTTAATTCCCACGACCGTGCCCCTACACCACGGCTGTGGTCTACCCTACCCACCACGGCCGTGGTACCCCACCACGGCCGTGCTACTCACAGAATCCAGCCATTTTTCCAATGCTTTCCCCATTTTGCCCCTAACTTAACCTAGTGCTTCCCCCACACCTATATATACCTAGGTGGCGGCTGGGGCACGGGGTTGGCTACCTTATACCTCTTCCTAGCTCCCCAAATCGCCACCCACTCCATTCCACTTCACCTCCACCTCAAATCCACTCCATTTCACCATTTCCACCACATAACCCCCCATATCTAAGCCTTCCATCCACTTCCCACCATCATCCCACTCCATTCCATCCAAGACAAAGGAGGAGGATGACCTTGCACCTACTGGAGAGGAGGACTTCTTCATCTACACCGAGCTCCATGGCTTCTTCTACCTCTTTCTCCTCTCTTTTTGTATTTTGCTTTGCTATGAGTAGCTAGGCCCCTTGGGTGGGGTGTTTGCGGGAAAATATGTTAGTTTGATACCATGTTGGGGGAAAATGACATGTAAACTTTGCAATTTCATTTGTTAATGATTATATTCTATTTGCATCTCATTCTCCATGGATTGCTTGTTGGTTTGTGTGTGAAATCACTTAGGAATTTAGGCAAATTGCTTATATGTGTGAATTTTGGGATTTGCCCCTAGGTCCAATTCTTGGATCCCTAGGTTGCCTCCCATCCTCCTACATCTTAATCAATCTCCCTAAACCTAAGTGAGAGATCTAAGTATCTAGATTAGATAATTCTAGTACAATTAGCATGGTGCCTTCCCAAGGCTAGAATGTGGGGGAATTGGGGTCTAAAACCCTAATTTCATCTCCCCATTACTACCCTTGGCCCCTAATTGCCCTAGGAATGCCTAATCTAGAAACCTAGACTTTATTAGACTCTAATTGAATTGAACCTAATCCCTAACCCAATTGAGCCTCGTACAGGTAGTAGGAGGTGTTAGGGACTAGTTCCCCTATACACAACCTAGCATATCCATGGCCAGTTAGTAGCTTAGGTTAATTCATTAGACTCTAACTTGTTGTTTTGTTTGGATAATCTAAATGGAATCATAATCTTCACATGTCACCCCCCAACTTAAGTGATAAGTTCATACCCCTAAACATCCCACATATCTCTTTACTACTTAAAACCCTAGTTCTGCGCTTGCTTAGCTTAGTTAGTTCTTTTCTTGCTTAGTTAGCTTCTTGCCTTGTTTATGCTAGTTTAGTTCTTTAATTGTTCTTTTTCTTTTCTCTTGTTTACCTTAGCGTAATTTGCCTTTTCATACCTAGCTTAAACTTTTCTTACTTGTTTAGCCTTAATCTAGTCTAGGGTTAATGTAGATTTCATTCCTGCCTTTAATTGCTTGCTTGTTCATCCTTAGTTAACAATCAAAATCAACCTTCAAACCCTTAACCCTAGTCTCCGCAGTAGGAACCTAGCTAAACTAACCTAGATCTAGCACCCCCTCTTTTCCCTGTGGATCGACCCTATACTTGACACCTTCCTATACTACGACATGACCCCGTACGCTTACGGATGTAGTGTTTTAGTAGACGTAGGTAGCTAGTTTAGGTTTTATAAATTTTGAAAGCAAACCCCCCATCCACTATGCATTCCAACCTCGTGGGGCGCATCTATTCAATCGAGTAGTGTGTTAGCACCACTAGCGGGAGCGCACCATGTACGTCATTGTTTTATAAATTATATGCATACTTTTATATAATACTTATGTAATATGTATTTATACATCCTTCAGTGAGCATTTTTAAAGAAAAAACTTATAGTATAAATATAATGCATATTTTTAAATTAAACAATACTCATTAATATGTATTACAATACTTATTTTATATGTATACAATGCTAATAGTTCCTATACAAATTATTATGCTACCCTTCCTCTTTCCATCTATTACTTCTCTCTTTGTAGTTAGTACACACTCTCTCTCTCTCCATCCAAAACTTCTTTTTTTGTATTTATTACACCTATCTCTCCATCCACTTCTCATTCTTTCTATTTATTACACTTTCTCTCTCCATTCACTCTGCTTTATTCTATTTATTACAATATCTGTCTCTATCAAATATCTATATGTATCTATTAATTACAACCCCTCTCTCCATCCATTATTTTTTTATCTATTAATTACAACCCCTCTGTCCATCCATTATCTCTCTTTTGTCTTTAATTCCACATGCCCTCCATCCATTAACAATTATTACTCTATCACTTTCCAGCTACAAACTAATTACGAGCACTTTCATAATCACGATTCACGGTAATAATTGTGTTTTGTACATTTTCTTGGATGTGTATTTGTCAAGTTCGAGGGCAGTATTTCTTTAAGAACTAAACACCCATAAGTCATTGGAGGGGATTTTAACAAAATGGCTAGTATCAAGCTGGTTCTTCTTCCTATCCCCCATTGAGTCCACACGACAGCTCTCCATGTCAAAAGAAATAGCAACAAAATAATCACTATGACCAAGTTTGTCAACAGAGTTTGTTGGTGTCGCTGGTAGGCGGTGGAGGTGGTGATTAAATTATAGACAAGTGGGTGTATATATATATATATATATATATATATATATATATATATATATATATATATATATATATATATATATATATATATATATATATATATATATATATATATATATATATATATGAAGCAGCGTTAGTACGTGTATATTGCATTTACTTCTTATTTGTCCTAGTTGCTCCTCGACAACCATACAACATGGTGGTAGTTGTTGACTAAGTGGGTATTGTGGATATATATGATGGTAGTGATTATTGTTATGCATAATATTGACATACCAACATATAGTTGATGAGGTATACTAGAAAACCTATTACAAATGGCAGAGGCGGTGATAGAATTATAGACAAAGTGGGTGGGTACACATGATTGTGATAACGATCGATGGATGGAATTATTTGATGATACATTGAATATTGGTGGTACCTGACTAGTACTGTATTCTACCATCCATTCCATCATAAACCACCACAGGTAGTTGGTGGCCCAACGCCATATGCCTTAAGTAATAAAGTCATATATATTATTATTATGGGATGAGCCTATTATTACTCGGTAGAACTAGTTAGCAGTAGCTAGAAAGTAGGAGGGAAGGAGGGAGTCAGCGGTGAGTAGTGAATGGTATTGTTTATCAACTTTTTATTGTAGCGTCTTTAACAAACAACACAAGTGTTGCATATGAATGAACACCCGGTATGAATCAGACACTGCTTTATAGGGTCGGTAGTACTAAAGATCAAACGGTACGTTCTTATGTCTAAAAGCTCGATAGTCATGTTCCTATTCATTTGTCATTTCTTATTGCTTAAGACTTGGTCAATGTTGTTCTTCTTCGAGCCACTAGGTATATATCTTGATTTTGTAAAACAAACTGTGGATACACACAAGTAAAGAAAGCAAGGTAGATAGAGAAATAAGATTCAGGGCTTACTTACTTGGGAAATGGAGAGTGCCAGGCTTCGTAAGTACGATCCCATCCTATTGGGGCTCATCTAGGAGGTTGTCGCCACCACAACTCAATGAACAGAAGCAACATTTGTGTGCATGTATCCGCCTTCTTTCTGAGCTCCTCCTTGGTCTATCTCTAGCTACTGCAGAAAAGATGAGTGTAGGGAGAAGTTCCGGATAGGATCGGCTTCCCCGTATACCCTATATATGTTGGGTACCTAGCTACTGGAGGAACACGTCATGTTTCGTGGTCGATCGTCTCAGGGCGATCGGCGAGCCATGACGGAATGAAGCTGGGCTAGGTTGAAGAAATAGAATGTATATGTAGTGGAGAGCAGTTGCACCGTGAGAGGTTCTCTGACCCACCTACTATAGGTTTTGCATCTTCTTGGGTTGTTGTCAGTGTTGGAAAAAATATTAGATAGAGATGAGAGAAGCATACATTAATATTATATGAGAAATAAAGACATACAATGTGAGACATACAGTACAAAAAGGAAAAGAAATAGGACATGGAAGAGAGAATTACACATTAGTTTAGTATGAGAGAAGAACACTACCAATTTTAAATTAAAATCGTACTAATATAAAGATTAAACAATGATGTATACATATATAAATTTGTGTACATCATTTTTTTTATAAATTATATGCATACTTTTATATAATACTTATGTATTGTGTATTTATACATCCTACAGTAAGCATTTTTGGAGAAAAAAAGATTTATAGTATAAATATAATGCATATTTTCAAATTAAACAATACTCATTAATATGTATTACAAAACTTATTTTATATGTATACAATGCTAATAGTTCCTATATGAATTATTATGCCGCCCTTCCTCTCACCATCCATTACTTCTCTCTTTGTATTTAGTACAGTCTCTCTCTCCATTCAATGCTTCTTTTTTGTATTTATTACACCTCTCTCTCCATCTAGTTCTCATTCTTTCTATTTATTGCACTTTCTCTCTCCAATCACTCCTCTTTATTCTATTTATTGCAGTCTACTCTCTCTATTGACTATCTATATGTATCTATTAATTACAACCCCTATCATCATCCGTTATTTTTTATCTATTAATTGCAGCCCCTATCTCCATCCACTATCTCTTTTTGTCTTTAATTCCACATTATCTCCATCTATTAACAAATATTACTCTATCGCTTTCCAGCCGCAAACTATTTATGAGCATTTTCATAATCACGACGCACGGTGCTAATTGTGTTTTGTGCATTTTTCTGGATGTGTATTTTAGTAGATAAGGTGTTGAATAAATAATTTTCCAAAAAAAATATAAACCTAAAAAACTCTAAACCGTTTTTTAAAAAATGAACTCATCCCATTTTGAGTCAAGTCTGAATAAGAATCAAGCTGGTTCTTCTTCCTATCTCTCATTGAGTCCACACCACGGCTCTCCATATATGTCAAAAGAAATAGAAATAAAATAATTGCTATGACCAAGTTTGTCAATAGAGTTTGTTGGTGTTGCCGGTAGGCGGCGGAGATGCTGATAAAATTATAGACAAGTGGATATATATATATGTATATATATGTATATATATATGGCTATTTTTTTATTGCCCGCATGGGTACTGTGGATATGCTACCCGTCTCTTTGGCGCGGTGGCATTTTTCATAAATAATGACCGATTGTTGTACGCATCAGCCGCCGACCCCGCCGTTGCGGCGTTCTTCTCGTCGAGCATCGCGATGGTCAGGTACGTCAACACCCTCTACGTGCGCCTTAACTGGTCGTCTCTGAGCAACGCATCACCGGAAGAGCTGGTAGACCTCTACTGAGTTCAATAATACCAGCGTACCTCTCGAATCTGTCTCTAGAATCTGTAGTCCTGGCTCTGTCGATCTCCGACCTCCGCCTATCTCTGACTCGATAATCTCTCTAATAAGAAGGGTTCTAAATCCCAATAGGTCACTCACGGTCTTCCTCACCAATCCATCCTCCACGCCGTTCCAATCTATGACTACCCTTGGAGGTAATCACATTCATTGAACATCCGGTAGTGTGGCTGTGGTCAGATGTGACAAGGTGCTCGAGTTTGTGGATGTATCCGACAATCGACTAGTAGGCTCCTTCCCAAAATGCCTTATTTGCGAGATTGGGGTAAAAGCATTCGAAGTCGGAAACTGCCTTGCTCCACCAGCAGCTGACCAGCAACCCACATTGAAGAAGTAGGTGTGTTTTTTAATTATGGTTTACAACCTGATACCAAATTCTGTGTTGAGAAGTTGATTATCTGCTAAGTATAATCCCTTCTATTTCCCTTCTTTTCGTGCTATATGTTTTTAAATGAAGTTTTTAGTATTTTTCATTGTATATGTATCTATCTATTTAGTAGTAACACAGTCGTACTACATGTTTTATTTTGTTGTTACTTTTATATGATCTATTTGTTGTAGTTATTTTTCATGTTGTATTAGTCACTTTTATATTTATATAGTTACTATTTTGTTTACAGAGTTACTTTTGATCTCTGCAATGGATGCTAGTCTTGATACTGATGCTGCTAATGCTATTATTGACATTGACGATGATAATGTTCATTCTTCTTCATCTGTTACTGCTGATACTGTGTCATCAGTTGATGTCCCTAGAATTGGATTACAATTTGGAAGTTTAGATGATGGCATATAGTTTTACTATAGGTATGCTGGTTTGATTGGGTTTAATGTTAGGAAAGATGATAATCGTTATGAACGAGGTACTAAGATATTACTTGCTAAAGATTTGGTATGTGATAAGCAAGGTCAGAGTAGTTGTTCTAAGAGATCCAAATGTCTTCTTAGTCCTGTGTGTGACAATATTGGTGATTTGCATGAGAATTTATCTAAGAAGCACAAGCGTTCTGTGAAAAGGTGTGGTTGTAAAACAATGATCCGATTTACACTAGATAAGTCTTTATCTGTATGGTCTGTTACTGCTTTTGTTGATGAACACAATCATGATCTTATCGATGATTCTCACTTGTGCTACTTGAAGTGTAATTCATCTCTTGACCAAACTCAAATAGAGATGCTTTCTTCTATGATTCAAGCAAATATACATGTCTCCAGACAACTTGCATTGATAGCAATAGAGTCTGGTGGTTACGAAAACTTGACATTTACAAGTAGACAAGCTCATGGACATCTCAGTAGCAAGAGGAAGGAGTCATCTTTATATGATGTGGACATGGTTTTGGATCATTTTGCAAGCTTGAAGGTTTTAGATTCTAAATTCTTTTACTCTTATCAAAATGATTTTGATGGTTGCTTGACACATTTTTTTTGGTCTGATATGGTTTCTGTTGATGAATGTGCATTATTTGGAGATGCTATTGTATTTGAAACCACTTACCGTACCAACAAGTATTCCATGGTTTTTGGAATGTTTGGTGGTGTGGATCATCATCACAAGACGGTGTTGTTTGCTTCAGCTCTGTTGGTTGATGAGCAGTATGACTCTTTTCTTTGGGTTTTCAAGAAATACTTACTTTGTTTTGGCAAAGAGCCAGTTTCCATTATAACTGACCAAGACCCGGCTATGAATGCTGCTATCATTACTATTTTTCCAAATTGTAAGCATCGTTTCTGCAGTTGGCACATCCTACAAAAGCTTCCATCTAAGCTTGGCAGTGTTCCAAATAAGGATCGGATTATTAGCTCTTTGAATGATTGTGTATGGAATACAGATGATACAGACACATTTGAAGAGAGGTGGAATTCTGTAGTTCAAGAGAATGACCTATTATATATTAGTTGGCTTTCTGATATGTATGCAATGCGGTGGGATTGGGTTCCATATTTTATGCAGGATTCTTTCTTTGCTGGTATGAGGACAACACAAAGAAGTGAGAGCTTGAATGCTTTCATTTGAAGTCATGTCAACAATAGGAAAATGCTTTTTTAACTTGTATGTTGCTTAGAGACTGCTTACTCTCATGTGCGGAAGATTGAAAATTTTAAAGATTTTGATGATGATTACAACAATCTTCCTTTGTCATCAGTGTGGCCTTTGGAGGAGGAAATGAGAGGTATATACACGAAGGCAATTTTTAAGATATTTCAAGCTGAAGTTCATCAAAGTATGGTGTATAATGTAAAGGAAACTTCTGATGATGTTGTGTTTGAGGTATATCGTCTTGGTGGTTCTTGTTCTCCTCGTCTTTTGAAGAAACACTCATCAACTGGTATGGTATCATGCAATTGTTTCATGTTAGAATTCAAAGCAATTTGATGTAGACACATACTTGTTTATCTAAAGAGTCATGATTTTTGCACTCTTCCTGAGCCATATATTTTGAAGAGGTGGACTAAAGGATATAGATATCATCCTTTGATTTTCAGAAAATCATCTATCATGCAGCTATCCACAGGGAAGAGACTGCAGTTGGTATCTTCTTGCAATTCAATTGTTAATATAGCGTGTAGGAACAACGCTATAGATATGTGTCTTGAAAAACTCATTGCTTTGCGAAAGGAGTTGTTAGAATTAGATGTTACTGATGTTGGTGTAACTGGTTCGAATACAACTTCTTCTTCTGCTGTCAAGGTCCATATTCCCAGTGTTTGTAAAACTAAAGGTAGACCTAGATCTACTGATGTGCAGTTTAAATCTGGAGTTGAAATGTCTCAATCTAAAATGAGACAGTGTAAGAATTGTTTACAATATGGTGTTAACCATGACAGCAGAAACTGCCCATTAAAGAAATAGGTGTGTGTTTGAATTTAGCTTCTTCTTCCATTTTTTTATTTCACATAGTTATTTTTATATTCTCGTGATTACTTTTTATATTTACAGAGTTACTTTTTGTGAATCGTGGTGTTCCTGACTTGATAAGTTTTCTTCTCTTGGTTGATCTATAATGGTACTGCTGTTACTGCTACCGTGGTCTGTTGTGGGTCTTATGGCTTACTGAAGTTGCGGATTTGATGCTACTGCTACTGTGGTCTTCCTGTTGTGCTTCCTGAAGCTGCGAATTTTCTACTACTGCTGACAATGTTGTTATTGAAGTTGATTTATTCACTGGTTTTACTATAATGGTATCCAATTGTTTAGTGTGCGAGTCATGTCAAATTCTGATGTAATTGTAATGGCCAAGATGCACTGTGTGACAGTTGTAATTGATATTTGATTATAATGGTATCCAATTGTTTAGTGTGTGAGTCATGTCAAATTCTGATGTAATTGTAATGGCCAAGATGTATTGTGTAGCTTCAAATGTATCGAATTTAAATCTTTTATAAAGATCATCCAAAATTTGTTTGTTGTGTGATATGTTTTTCCATTTTATGTTATATATGTATTTCTTAATTAGTCCCATATTTCCTTTATATTAGCATCATACTTCATAATTCCTTTTTGATAAAAATTAATCCTTGCTTAAGATTAGGGTCATTCTCCTATACTTAATCACTAACTTACTTGTATTTTTGAAGGTTACTTTTTGCACCTCAGAGTTACTATTTCTATCTAAATCAAGCATTTTGTGTGCACCAATTACGTTTTGTGTGCACCAGTTACTTTCCCGATTCTGATGTAATTGAATTACTTTATAAATAGAAATATGAATCTTTATTATCTTCATCCTTGATAATACCACGACCGCACTGAAGAACTGGCATGTCTGGGAGATTTGATGTGTAGCAGTTACTTTTTGAACCACATAGTTACTTTCATGTCAATATAGTTACTTGTTAGTTCATGTAGTTACTTTTCTTGGATCAAAGTTACTATTTGATGTGTAGCAGTTACTTTTTGAACCACAGAGTTACTTTCATGTCGATATAGTTACTTGTTATTTCATCTAGTTACTTTTCTTGGATCAAAGTTACTGTTTGATGTGTAGAAGTTACTTTTTGAACCACAAAGTTACTTTCATGTCGATATAGTTACTTGTTAGTTCATCTAGTTACTTTTCTTGGATCAAAGTTACTGTTTGATGTGTAGCAGTTACTTTTTGAACCACAAAGTTACTTTCATGTTGATATAGTTACTTGTTAGTTCATCTAGTTACTTTTCTAGGATCAAAGTTACTGTTTGATGTGTAGCAGTTACTTTTTGAACTACAGAGTTACTTTCATGTCGATATAGTTACTTGTTAGTTCATCTAGTTACTTTTCTTGGATCAAAGTTACTGTTTGATGTGTAGCAGTTACTTTTTGATATAGTTACTTGTTAGTTCAACTTTTTGTTTTACATATTTACTTTTCAGTTCATAAGAGAGTTACTCCACACTTGCAATGAGCACCTACTGATCACAATCATCATCCATTAACGAACAACAACTAGCTAAAGTTATAAGAACATTCAACTAAGATCAAACTGATAGTGTCCAAATGCCAAACACAAAGCAACAAAACATAACTATATACCCACAAAACTGATGAATCCATATGTTCAAATGTCAAACAAAAAGTAACAAACCATAATCATAAAGAGTTGATCTGCCTTTTGTGAAGGTTACTTTTTGCACCTCAAAGTTACTATTTCTTTCATGCATTTAGACTTGGCACACCATCTTCTAATTTTTCTTCATTCTGCTTGTCACCTGCTTTTTCTTTGGTCTCTTCTTGATCTCTAGTGCAATGGGTCAGCACCCGCAAACCGGTTTATAGCAGGAACAACCAATCAAAACCAAAAAACACTTGAGAATCAGGATCAAATCA
The DNA here is from genome assembly GCA_963693085.1 of Alisma plantago-aquatica. Classification (NCBI taxonomy): domain Eukaryota; kingdom Viridiplantae; phylum Streptophyta; class Magnoliopsida; order Alismatales; family Alismataceae; genus Alisma; species Alisma plantago-aquatica. The sequence goes on along the minus strand of OY856411.1, from coordinate 1,307,396,649 downwards.
GACAATATATAGCTCTGTGAAGTAAAAATCTCTAGGAGGGGTAGACTGTGTAGGTAGTGATGGGGAAGATTATTGACCAAAAGGCAAGGAGAAAAGGGCGGCGGTGCATACCTATTTATGATAGGAAGGCTGGACAGAAGAAGAAGCAGTGTCTTCTACAGATGTTGAGGTGTCTGTTGTTGCAGATGAGTCAACCTGTAAAGGATTTACAGTTGATCCCGGCGGTGCTTGGTATTTGTCCCTAACAAATAGCTGATCTGCAGAGTCTTCCATTCCAGAGAATACTTCTTCACTAGGCATTCTGAAGAGTGGATGAAGATCGGTTGGTGTTTCTAAGAACTGATCTGTGATCCATGTTGTGATAGTCTGGTGATCAGTTGGCTTGAGGAAGATGATCCAACCTTTGTGAATATTGAGCTGTGCGATCATACTTTTCCAACCCCTACCAGTTGAAAGTGATCCATTTTCATTCTGAATAAGGGTGATCTGAAATGTATGGTTTCCAATATGGAAGGTGGTGTTTCCTGGTTTAATGTGAAAATGGAGATATTTCCATTCTATAGGAAGTTGAATGGATTCCATTGTCTTATCGTCAAGGGTGTAGTTGATGGGCTGGATGAACGGCTCCATGGTAGGATGTGTTGAGGGTTGTGAGAAAACTAGTAATGGTAGAAGAAGGTAGGCTGTGAAGAAGGTAGGTTGTGAAGAAGGTAGGCTGTGAAGAAGGTAGGTTGTTCGAAAGTGAGTGAAAGGGTGAGATGAGAGCACTGGGTGAAAGGGAGAAATGAGAGCTCTAGGTGAAAGGGAAAAATGAGGGTAGCAGTGATCTGTGATTTTGGTGTTGCAAAGATGCACAGTAGAGTTTGCAGACATTCTACTATTTTTTATAAGTTACAGATTTTCGAAGGTTACTTTTCTTGGTGTTGCAAAGATGCACAGTAGAGTTTGCAGACATTCTACTGTTTTTGATAAGTTACAGATTTTCGAAGGTTACTTTCTTGGTGTTTACATAGTTACTTTTTTGTTTGTTGAGTTACTTTCCCGATTCAATAAGTTACGTTATACATCGCACAAGTTACTTTTTTGCTGGGTGAGTTACTTTCCCAGTTCAATAAGTTACATTATACATCGCTCAAATTACTTTTTGTTGGACGAGTTACTTTCCCGATTCAGTAAGTTACGTTATACATCACAAAAGTTACTTCTTTGTTAAATGAGTTACTTTTTGATCCAGATAGTTACTTTCATGTCGATATAGTTACTTGTTAGTTCATCTAGTTACTTTCCTTCTCACATAGTTACTTTTTGTTTTACATATTTACTTTTCAGTTACTTTTTTGCTGGACGAGTTACTTTCCCGATTCAATAAGTTACGTTATACATCACAGAAGTTACTTCTTTATTAAACGAGTTACCTTTTGATCCAGATAGTTACTTTCATGTCGATATAGTTCCTTGTTAGTTCATCTAGTTACTTTCCGTCTCACATAGTTACTTTTTGTTTTACATATTTACTTTTCAGTTACTTTTTTGTTGGACGAGTTACTTTCCCGATTCAATAAGTTACGTTATACATCACAGAAGTTACTTCTTTGTTAAACGAGTTACTTTTTGATCCAATAAGTTACGTTATACATCACAGAAGTTACTTTTTTGTTCAACAAGTTACTTTTTGATCTAGAGAGTTACTTTCATGTCGATATAGTTACTTGTTAGTTCATCTAGTTACTTTTCTTGGATCAAAGTTACTTTTCAGGATACATATTTACTTTTTAGTTCGGAGGAGAGTTACTACACTCATGCAATGAGCACCTGCTGATCATAGTAATTATCATTAAAAGAACAACAACTAGATAAAGTTATAAGAACATTCAACTAAGATCAAACTGATAGGTCCAAATTCCAAACACAAAGCAACAAAACATAACCATATACCCACATAACTGATGTACTTTAACTTTACAGAGTTTACTTCAGATTCTATAGCATAAGCCTTGCATTCAGAATTGGCAGCAAACCATAACCATATACACATATAACTTATGAACCCGTACGTTCAAATGTCAAACAAAAAGTAACAAAACATAACCATAACCATATACATATAGTACTGGTTGTAGAGTTTACTCCAGATTCTGTAACATACACTTCTCATTGTGATACTACATTGTTTATCTAAGAGTTCATTTTAATCTAACATAAGCCAAGCATTCAGACTTGGCACAACATCTTATAATTTTTCTTTGTTCTGCTTGTCACCTGCTCCTTCTTTGGTCTCTTTGTGATCTCTAGTATGTTCTTCAACTGGCTGCAATCTCCCCTTCTTCATCATTGTTTGGAAGATCTCTGCCCTTATTGCAGGGATGTCTTTGCTCGTGAAGTTCATTTCCTTTCCATTCACTAAGCTATCCAGATACTTCATAACGTAGACTCCACAGTCAACATCATCATCTTCTTGCTGGGGGGAAATCAAGGTACTCTATTGCCCATTGAGACAGTTGACTTCCATGCTAAGGCACCTCCCTGAAGAATTCATGAATGAACCCCACCTGCATGCACAACAAAACATTCATAAGTATAATGTAACCTACACTATTTCATTCAACTATTTTATAACAGTTTTTCTTTTTTGTTCCTTTCCAATCTATTCACTTCTTTCTCAGATTTTGAACTTCCTAACATTGAATTATAAGACCTGTGCACCCCATCCCTAAAACTTTCTTGAAGAAAGTGCCAGTGATTGTCGTTGTTAAGTATTGTAAACACAGAGTCCATTGTCATGAATTCCTTGTCAGGTACATTGAAGAGTGGTGATATCATATCGATCTCTTTGAGTGTTATCTCATCCGCCATCATGTTTAGCTTTTGCTGTAAAAACAATATTGTGAATTACTTTTCTACAACCTTTAGTGGCCTTTTCGTGATAAATGTAATCTAGTGTGATAGTTTGTTTGTCTTACCGGAACATAAGTGCTCAAGAAATGCCATGAAAGCAGTCCCTTCTTCCTCTTTCTGCTTGTTGTCTCTTTCAACATTTGTACAAAGCAATCCATTATCTAAAAATGCACAAGCATCAATTAGCAATCTATAATTTCATAATAAATGTTTAATATTCCATTTCTTACAGGTGACTGCATCATCTTATCCTTAAACAACAACGCTGATAAGTCCTTTCCCGTGCACCATGCTTCCTTTCCAAAAAGCCATTCTCTTCTTGACCTGTGCATTTTTATTTTTTTTTCAAAAGAATTCATACTGAAGATGTGAGACAGAAATTTATGGATTGATCAACTAATACATAATAAACCTGTGACTGATATAACTTTAAAAAGTATCTACTTACACTTCATCAATGTTGTCAATAAATTCTTTGACATCCTCTTTCATTTCCTTTGGTCTAAAGTGCTCGAATTCTATGAATGTCAAATTCTTTTTCTATTTTTGAAGTACAAATTTTGGTTAGTAGTCTATGTAAAAGACATATTTTATTACAGTTACTCTACTATTTAGTCCATAATATTTCTTTACATTCCATATTATTACCCTATCATTATCACAATTACTTTTTATATTAACATAGTTACTTTATGGATGACATATTTTACTTTTCAGATCAGACAGTTGCTTCATTGATGGAACGAGCACCATTACAAAACAAATTTTACCTGTGCATGCCTTCTTATCTTGATATTTTCCTCTATGCTCCCAATGCCTGTATGCATCTTCCCTGTGGCAACACATCCCATTATCACACAGATAATGAGGTGTTACGCGAAAACGTGCGGAAAACACCATAACCACAGATTATCAAAAACACGGGTAAATTAAAACCGATTGCGGAAAACTGATAAACTGTGAAACTATTACTTTCCAGTCCTCATCCTGCACCGAAACATGTCATATAAATATGTACATACACAAGATCTGACACGCGTTCACAGCTCAGGAACAGCTGTCCATCCATCACATGAGTTCACCACCTGTTCATATACATAAAGGCCCGCATCCGGCCAACAGCAGGATATACAAATATCATCGAACGATCATCGTGAAACAACGTCAAAACACTGCCAAGGACCTGAGAGTACAGGGATGAATCTAGACTCTACTACATAACATCCAAAACAGCAGCATGTCCATCGCTTGCCTTCTACTACTCCTCAAGTTGCTCGTCCGCAACACCACAACCACGACCACGTCTACCTTGACCACCTAAAAAGGGTGAAAACCAGCGGGGTGAGACAATTGAACAATTGTCCCAGCGGGAAACATAGCTCCCCACCGCAACCATAGAACCTCAGCAAGATAAACCATAACATCAATTATAACATGAGCAGATATATCAGAAGCAGTTATATATATATAGCAAGATTTACTCTTACCGACAAGCATACCAGCTGTACCAAAGCATATAACCAGATGTCTTTCAAAAGAACATGACTATCAAGATGAGATATATCAACATGTAACAGGATTATTAGAACAGGGTATAATGCCATATAACCTGATTATCAAGATAAGGTAGATTACCACATGACCTGCAAGGTATAACGGAATATTACACAAACAAGGCCTCAACCAATGTTTCGTATTTGATATGACTAGTAAATACTAAACGGCTGTATTACATTTTATTATGCCCTGAGGATTTGAACCGTACCGTTCAAATCCAACCTTCGGTTACGAAACCCAAGCTGGTGCCATACAAGGTCAATGGGAGAGTCGGACTCCACGACCTCCCACCTCATGGTCAGTACATGAGTACAACACAAGCAGGACCGCAGTCACATGCTAAAGTGGTCTAAGCCACAGGGTTAGCTCCATAGGCTACCCATTCTCTAGCCCGCCTTGGTACAGGTCACGGCACTACTAAAACTGAGCCACGGGCCTGATCACCGTGCTCTGAGCCATGAATGCATTCATGCTCCATACATCACTTATCCTGATCCATGGGCCTGTTCACCATGCTCTAAACACATATATGAGTCTGCAACCGAAGTTACACTCTTCCTCCTCATTTTCAGGCTAGGAGCAACCTACACATATTCAACAATATGCGCTTCCAGGTTAACCCGTAGGAAAACCTGTTTCACCATCACCAGGTCCTGACGATGATGGATCTATGGCCAGGGCAAACTACATGATATATTTCACTGGGATTAATTAGTATCTTTTAGATGGATTGCAAGATTCAACCAAGTTATATAACATGCAAGATATAATGGAAAGTAAAGAACATTATATTATGATCTAATCATATCAACCTGATCCATCTTAAGGATCCAACATCACATGTTATCACTTGGCCTCTTGCCAACCATCCAGATCCATCTCAAGGATCATCACATATCACAGGGTCTCAACCCCTCATCATGTATTGTTACTGCCTCTCAAGGCTCACATCATCATTATGGGACCAACATAGCCTACATACAGCCTCATAGGATAATTATCAAGTAATGATACTCATAAATTTCATAGCCTTCTTATGGCTAAAACATCACCTGTAAGGTTAGGGTGTACTATAATTGAAGATTCAACATAAGGAAGATGCTTACTATCATGAAATATCATTCAAGATAATCTACTTATCAATATGACAGTTATTTGGTAATCAAGTATGTTAAGTACATCATTAAACAACCATACTGATACTTACCCTTATATCGAGATTGTACAAACAATCAGGGTATATAGAAATCATGTTGGGTATACAGAACCAACACTATTATTAACAAGGTCATTACTATGTCATCAACTATTGTCATATTTATCATGAAGCAACCTTTAATATAACTGTCACTTAGCATCATTATTACCAACATTATTATCATTAAACAAACTACTAGAGTAGTTATCATCATCTTCTTTATCATTAACAATTAAGCATAAGGGTCACATCATGCATCAATTACATGAGGGCTAACATCATATACATTACTATCATTAGTATCCTTGTTATTTGCAAGGCAACATATTATATATTGATGGTATCACAAACACCACCATCGTTTAATTAGTTATGTATAAGCATCCACTTCTATCACATATGAGGGACCGTCACCAAAGAAACTCATACCCTTACTATAGCCTCACAACCCACATCTAAAGCCTATCACCCAACATGGGTATCGACTTCCACACTAACCTTATCGGGCATCATGGCCCAAGGCATGTCGCCCAACATGGTATCGGCCATCATGGTATCGGCCAACCTCACTTAACCCTATCAACCATCACCCACTACTACCCTATTGGCCAACACACTCTACTAACCCTATCGACCATCACACTCATGCACGTAGGGTAGGGTATCGTCCAACATGGCTATCGGCCATAAGGGTATCGCCCACCATGGTGTCGGCCATTAGGGCACATAGCCTATCATCCAACAAGAGAGAGAGGGAGAGAGAGAGAGAGAGAGAGAGTATCGCCCATCTCCAAGGGCCCTCACATATCGGCCAACAAAGAACATCACTATGTCTCCCTTCATATCGGCCAACCAAACCCTAGCTCACCCTATCGCCCACTCATGGACAAGGGTATCATCCAACTTCAAGAGATCAACATGTCGTCCACCAAGGTGCCATGTCGTCCACCAAAGAGAGCACCATGTCGCCCAACAAGATCACCATGTCGGCCAACACTCAAGCTAGGTCAACCTATCGACCTCCAACTCAAGGAACTCAAACCCTAAATCATCATATCGGCCAACACAAAGAGAAAAGGTGTTGCTCAACCCAAGAACACTCATATCGTTCAACTTAAAGGCAAGTGTGTCGCCCAACACACTCACAAGGAAGGGGGTATCGCCCAACCCTAGGTCATCTTCAACCTCCAACACAAAGAGCACAAACCCTAAAAAGCAAGGTATACAAGGAACCCTAAACACTAGAGAGGGATATCGGCCACTAAGGTACATGAGCAAGATGTACAAGCAAGGAACTAAGCTAGTCTACTAACATGCAACAAGGTTAAAGCTAGAGGTACGAGAGTTAGGGTTAGAAACTATGCAACCCACCTTAAGCTCCAAGCTCCAAAGCACTCCAAGGTTCCAAGCTATCGCCCACCAGGCTGCTCCAGGGAGGTGTATCGGCCACCACTTCAGCTCCAAGGAAGTGTATCGGCCAACACAAGCAAGATGGAGAGGGATATTGTGCACCAAGGATGGAGGGGAGACCAAAGGACCAAAGGAGACTAAGGCAAGGAGAAGAGCTACCTATATAGGAAGAAGGGGAGGAGAAACCAAGGTACAACCATGCTATGTGTCATCCACCCGAGGGACACATGTCTACCAACTCAAGCCACCTCTCATGCAAGCCATAAGGCACTTGTCCAAGATGTGCACCATGTGTCCATCAACCAAGCCAAGCCATATGGGCGACACAACAAGAGCTACTGGGAGACACACCAAGCAACTGGGCGACACACCACCTCTAGGTCAACACAAACCAACCTAGGGTGACACACACTACTCCTTGGGCGACACAAGGCTCAAGCAAGCCCAAACAAGGAACTCCAAGGCCCAAACAAGCTCAACTCAAGCCCAAAGGACTCAAACAACAAGCCCAAGCCTTCCTCTCAACCCTAGAGGAAGCAAAGAGGGAAAACATCTCACAAGATGGCAAACTTGCCCACAAAACCCTAAACTTGGGTTATGTGCATGTAGCCCCTCGAACTCTCAACAAAGCTCAACAAAACCCTAATCATCACTAAAGGTGATTAGCAAGCACCCAAGCACCAAGATCAAGCAAAACAAACAGGGTAAACCCTAAATGCAGGTCAGGGTCCTTACAGCCATAAACCTCTACAAAGGGATTTCATCCCCGAAATCCGAAGAGAAAAGCGAGGGATACTTCCTCCTCATCTCTTCCTCAAGCTCCCACGTGGCTTCCTCAACGCCACGGTGATGCCAAAGGACCTTCACAAGAACCAGATCCTTTCTCTTCAGCTTCTTGACCCTTCTGTCAAGGATCATCATAGGACCCTCTTCATAAGTCACATCTTTGTCAAGCTCAACTTCAACTGGTTGTATCACTGTTCCTGTATCCGGATGACTTTTCTTCAGCATACTGACATGGAACACTGGATGTAACCTGTGCAACTCTGGAGGCAACTTTAACTCGTAAGCCACCTTGCCAACACGTGCTAAGACTGGGTAAGGCCCGATATATCTGGGAGCTAACTTACCCTTCCGGCCAAACCTCAGCACACCTTTCCACGGAGAGACTTTAAAATACACCTTATCTCCCACCTGGAACTCCAAGGGTCGTTGGCGATTGTCTGCATAAGACTTCTGCCTATCTTGTGCCGCTTTCAACTGTTGTTGTAACACCTTGATCTTCTCTGTCATTTGTTGTACTAACTCAGGACCCAAAAGCTGATACTCACCTGATTCATACCAACACAAAGGAGATCTGCACTTCCTCCCATACAAGGCCTCATAGGGAGCCATGTCAATGCTCCACTGATAACTGTTGTTGTAGGCAAACTCTATCAAACTGAGATGTACGTCCCAATTGCCTAGGAACTGCAAAACACAAGCACGAAGAAGATCCTCCAAAGTCTGAATAGTCCTCTCAGACTGTCCATCTGTCTGCGGGTGGAAAGTGGTACTGAACTTCAACTGCGTTCCCATCGCCCTGTGCACTGTTCCCAAAAACGACTTGTAAACTGAGGACCTCTATCAGAAACTATCATTGTTGGCACACCATGCAAACGAACTATCTCATCCACATATACTCGAGCGAGCTTTTCAGCTGTATACGTGGTCTTCACAGGTAAGAAATGGGCAGACTTCGTTAATATGTCCACTATCACCCAAATGGAATCATGATTCCTAGTTGTCCTGGGTAGACCAACTACGAAATCCATGGTTATATGATCCTATTTCCACTGTGGTATAGGAAAAGGTTGCAACGTACCTGCCGGCTTTTGATGCTCAGCCTTGACTTGCTGACATACCGCACACCTAGCCACAAACTCAGGTACGTCTTTCTTCAGGCCGGGCCACCAATACAAGTCCTTCAGACTATGATACATCTTGGTGACACCTGGATGCATAGCATACATCGACGTGTGTGATTCCTCGAGCACCAACTTCCTCAGATTATCAACATCTGGAACCACCATCCTATTATGATAGCAAACCGCTTCATCCTCAGACTCATGAAACCCATCATGCTTTTCGCTGCCAAACTCTGATCTGATTAGATGTACTGTATCATCCGTTTGCTGTGCATCCTTGATCTGTTGTCTCAATGTGGGCTTGATTTGCATATGTGCTAAAAGTCCAGCTAATGAGGAAACCTCCATCTGTACGTTCATCTGCCGTAAGGAGACTAACATGTCCCGCCTATGGCATACCAAAGAACTCATCTGTGCCTTCTTGGGAGTAGAAGACTTTCTGCTAAGCGCATCTGCTACCACATTCGCCTTACCAGGATGATACTCGATAGTGCAATCATAATCATTGATCAACTCCATCTACCGACGCTGTCACATGTTCAACTCTTGCTGTGAGAAGATGTACTTCAGATTCTTGTGATCTGTAAAGATCTGACATACTTCCCCATAAAGATAGTGTCTCCAAATCTTTAACGCATGAACCACTACTGCCAGCTCCAAGTCATGGGTCGGATAGTTCTCCTCGTGTTTCTTAAGCTGTCGCGAAGCAAAAGAAACCACATGATCTTCCTGCATCAGCACACAACCCAAACCTTTCTTGGACGCATCACAGAAAACAACATAGCCTTTTCCAGATTCTGGCAAGATCAACACTGGAGCTCTGGTTAGCTTTTCCTTCAAACTTTGGAAAGCTTGCTGACATCAATCATTCCAAACAAAAGGTACATCCTTCCGGGTCAACTTCGTCATCGGTAGAGCTATCGAACTGAAGTCCTTGATAAACCTCTGGTAGTATCCTGCTAGGCCAAGGAAACTACGAACTTCCGTTGGCGTCTTCGGCTGTTCCCAATCCGCAACGGATTCCACTTTCTTCAGATCTACTTTGACTCCTTCAGCAGATATCACATGACCTAAGAAAGTCACTTCATCCAACCAGAACTCACACTTACTAAACTTAGCATACAACTGATGTTGACGAAGGAGAGTCAACGCTTGACGAAGATGTTGCTCATGCTCTAGCCGGTTCCGACTATAGATCAAGATGTCGTCTATAAAAACTACAACAAACTGATCTAAGAACGGACGAAACACTCTATTCATCAGGTCCATGAAAGCAGCAGGTGCATTGGTTAATCCAAACGGCATAACCACAAACTCAAAATGACCGTACCTCATCCTGAAAGCTGACTTTGGTATGTCATCCTCCTTTATCCTCAACTGATGATATTCGGACCGTAGATCGATATTCAAAAACACTGTAGCACCACGCAACTGATCGAACAGGTCGTCTATCCTCGGCAACGGGTACTTATTCTTGATCGTGACCTTGTTCAACTGTCGGTAGTCTATACACAACCGCATCGAACCATCCTTCTTCTTAACGAACAACACGGGAGCACCCCAAGGTGACGTGCTCGGTCTGATGAAACCTTTCTCCAACAACTCTTGTAACTGCTTCTTCAACTCTACCATCTCTGCTGGAGCCATCCTATAAGGTGTCTGTGCAATCGGCTACGTTCCCGGAACCAGATTGATCTCAAAATCGATCTCTCGGGGTGGAGGAACACCAGGAAAGTCCTCGGGAAACACATCTACAAACTCTCGGACCACTGACACTTCTTCAAGGTTAAGGCCTTTCGCCTTGGTATCCACAACGGTATCCACAACGTGAGCTAAGAACGCCTCACATCCTTGTCGCAACAACCTATCTGCCACCATAGCTGACACCAGACACGTCGGAAGAATCTTCCTCTCTCCCTGGAAGATCCACTTCTCTCAACAACATCAAACACCTCCTGCTTGGAACCACAGTCCAAGACAACCTTATACTTCTCTAAGGTATCCATCCCAAGGATAACATCGAAACCATGCATATCAAGTGGTATGAGATCCACCTGAATGTTGTGTCCCGAAATAGACAAAACACAAGATGGACACTCTTCTCGAACCAAAGAGGAACCATCAAGAGGGGTTTCTAACAACAAGCTATCCTTCTTACAACTAACAGGTAGATGACAGCTTTCAAGCATACTATAGGCAATAAAAGAGTGTGTAGCACCCGGGTCAACCAGAATAGATATAAAGCAAGAAGAAGACATATCAGAATGAAATAACTCCATCTGACCTGTCATCACTCGCGGGTTGACTATCGCCTCCGGCTGATTCATGGCATAGAATCGAGCTGTAGCTTGCTGTCCACGACCTCTGCTTCCTTGAGCAGACGATCCAACTTGAGATGCTTGACCGCATCCTCGTCCTCTGCTACCACTGGGCTGTGGTCTCTCAGACTTCTGGAAACTCTGCCTCAGTTGCTGTGTCACTTCAACATCTCTATTCGGGCAATTGAACTTCCAATGCCCGACTTGTCCACAGAGATGACATGCTCTATTGTCAACTCGTGGCCGAGACGGCCCTGTCACTGCCACCGAAGCTGAGCTGTGTGCCTTAGATGGTGAAGAAACATATCCTCTTCCCTTACTCGGAGACCACTGAGATGGTACACCAGCACTTCTCATCACTGACGGTGCTGAAAACCTGGGTTTCTTGAAGCCACCAAACCTTCGTCCTTGAAACTGAGCAGGTCTTTTAAGAGACACCGACTCTCTTTTCTCCCTTACTGTCCTCTCGATCCGTCGAACTGATTCCACAAATGTAGCAAACCGCTCTCGGTTTTCCAGCGCAGACACAGGGGTTGTCAACTCAGCACTCAAACCCTTCTCGAAACGTCTGATCCGTTCATCATCTGTCGCCGCCATGTGAGGACAGAACCTCAACAGATCCATAAACTTAGCTTCATACTCGGTGATGTTCATCGTTCCTTGCCGCAACTTCTAAAACTGACTGATCTTCTCATCCAGGTACGTCTTCGGAAAGTATCTGGTGACGAACTCGCGCCGAAACACTTCCCAACAGATCACCTCACCAGGCCGCTTCTCTTCCTCGATGGTCCACCAGTGACCAGCACTACCCTTCAAAAGGTAGACAGCATGCTTTACTTTGTCTGCTTCGGGGAAGTCGAGGATCCAGAAAGCCTTTTCAAGACTCGTCAGCCACAGATCTGCATCCGCTAGATCAGCCGTTCCAGCGTAATCCGAAGCTCCGACTCGGCGAAGCCGCTCAAAGGTCTTCCCAATACCCGATGCTTCTCCATGGGGAACCTGTGCTCGCAGAGGAGGCACTGGTAATCGCTCAACCATGAGATTCATCGTAGCCATTAACTGCCCCATAAGCTGTTGGTAGGCAGGGTGTTCAAGAATGGCTGGGTCTGGTTGGGGGACCTCATGCACCCAATCTTCATGTGCCCGTCCATCTGCTCCATCAACCGATGCAGCATCACTATACTCAGGAGCATGTTCTTCATGGTTTCCAGACATCTTGGCTTTTCTTCTGCTGAGGGCAGAAGATTTTTGTAAGATAACCTGGGAAACTCATAAGAACAGACTCGACCTAATCCTAGATCCCTGTAGACTCAGCGAACCTAGAGCTCTGATACCAAAACTTGTGGCAACACATCCCATTATCACACAGATAATGAGGTGTTACGCGAAAACGTGCGGAAAACACCATAACCACATATTATCAAAAACACGGGTTAATTAAAACCGATTGCGGAAAACTGATAAACTGTGAAACTATTACTTTCCAGTCCTCATCCTGCATCGAAACATGTCATATAAATATGTACATACACAAGATCTGACACGCGTCCACAGCTCAGGAACAGTTGTCCATCCATCACATGAGTTCACCACCTGTTCATATACAAAAAGGCCCGCATCCGGCCAACAGCAGGATATACATATATCATCGAACGATCATCGTGAAACAACGTCAAAACACTGCCAAGGACCTGAGAGTACAGGGATGACTCTAGACTCTACTACAAAACATCCAAAACAGCAGCATGTCCATCGCTTGCCTTCTACTGCTCCTCAAGCTTCTCGTTCGCAACACCACAACCACGTCTACCTTGACCACCTAAAAAGGGTGAAAACCAGTGGGGTGAGACGATTGAACAATTGTCCCAGCGGGAAACATAGCTCCCCACCGCAACCATAGAACCTCAGCAAGATAAACCATAACAGCAATTATAACATGAGCAGATATATCAGAAGCAATTATATATATATAGCAAGATTTACTCTTACCGACAAGCATACCAGCTGTACCAAAGCATATAACCAGATGTCTTTCAAAAGAACATGACTATCAAGATGAGATATATCAACATGTAACAGGATTATTAGAACAGGGTATAATGCCATATAACCTGATTATCAAGATAAGGTAGATTACCACATGACCTGCAAGGTATAACGGAATATTACACAAACAAGGCCTCAACCAATGTTTCGTATTTGATATGACTAGTAAATACTAAACGGCTGTATTACATTTTATTATGCCCTGAGGATTTGAACCGTACTCTTCAAATCCAACCTTCGGTTACGAAACCCAAGCCGGTGCCATACAAGGTCAATGGGAGAGCCGGACTCCACGACCTCCCACCTCATGGTCAGTAAATGAGTACAACACAAGCAGGACCGCAGTCACATGCTGAAGTGGTCTAAGCCACATGGTTAGCTCCATAGGCTACCCATTCTCTAGCCCGCCTTGGTACAGGTCACGACGCTAGTAAAACTGAGCCACGGGCCTGATCACCGTGCTCTGAGCCATGAACGCATTCATGCTCCATACATCACTTATCCTGAGCCATGGGCCTGTTCACCATGCTATAAACACATATCTGAGTCTGCAACCGAAGTTACACTCTTCCTCCTCATTTTCAGGCTAGGAGCAACCTACACATATTCAACAATATGCGCTTCCAGGTTAACCCGTAGGAAAACCTGTTTCACCATCACCAGGTCCTGACGATGATGGATCTATGGCCAGGGCAAACTACATGATATATTTCACTGGGATTAATTTGTATCTTTTAGATGGATTGCAAGATTCAACCAAGTTATATAACATGCAAGATATAATGGAAAGTAAAGAACATTATATTATGATCTAATCATATCAACCTGATCCATCTTAAGGATCCAACATCACATGTTATCACTTGGCCTCTTGCCAACCATCCAGATCCATCTCAAGGATCATCACATATCACAGGGTCTCAACCCCTCATCATGTATTGCTACTGCCTCTCAAGGCTCAGATCATCATTATGGGACCAACATAGCCTACATACAACCTCATAGGATAATTATCAAGTAATGATACTCATAAATTTCATAGCCTTCTTATGGCTAAAACATCACCTGCAAGGTTAGGGTGTACTATAATTGAAGATTCAACATAAGGAAGATGCTTACTCTCATGAAATATCATTCAAGATAATCTACTTATCAATATGACATTTATTTGGTAATCAAGTATGTTAAGTACATCATTAAACAACCATACTGATACTTACCCTTATATCAAGATTGTACAAACAATCAGGGAATATAGAAATCATGTTGGGTATACAGAACCAACACTATTATTAACAAGGTCATTACTATGTCATCAACTATTGTCATCTTTATCATGAAGCAACCTTTAATATAACTATCACTTAGCATCATTATTACAAACATTATTATCATTAAACAAACTACTAGATTAGTTATCATCATCTTCTTTATCATTAACAATTAAGCATAAGGGTCACATCATGCATCAATTACATGAGGGCTAACATCATATACATTACTATCATTAGTATCCTTATTATTTGCAAGGCAACATATTATATATTGATGGTATCACAAACACCACCATCATTTAATTAGTTATGTATAAGCATCCACTTCTATCACATATGAGGGACCGTCACCAAAGAAACTCATACCCTCACTATAGCCTCACAACCCACATCTAAAGCCTATCACCCAACATGGGTATCGACTTCCACACTAACCTTATCGGCCATCATGGCCCAAGGCATGTCGCCCAACATGGTATCGGCCATCATGGTATCGGCCAACCTCACTTAACCCTATCGACCATCACCCACTACTACCCTATCGACCAACACACTCTACTAACCCTATCGACCATCACACTCATGCACATAGGGTAGGGTATCGTCCAACATGGCTATCGGCCATAAGGGTATCGCCCACCATGGTGTCGGCCATTAGGGCACATAGCCTATCGTCCAACAAGAGAGAGAGGGAGAGAGAGAGAGAGAGTATCGCCCATCTCCAAGGGCCCTCACATATCGGCCAACAAAGAACATCACTATGTCTCCCTTCATATCGGCCAACCAAACCCTAGCTCACCCTATCGCCCACTCATGGGCAAGGGTATTGGCCAACTTCAAGAGCTCAACATGTCGTCCACCAAGGTGCCATGTCGGCCACCAAAGAGAGCACCATGTCGCCCAACAAGGTCACCATGTCGGCCAACACTCAAGCTAGGTCAACCTATCGACCTCCAAATCAAGGAACTCAAACCCTAAATCATCATATCGGCCAACACAAAGAACAAAGGTGTTGCTCAACCCAAGAACACTCATATCGTTCAACTTAAAGTCAAGTGTGTCGCCCAATACACTCACAAGGAAGTGGGTATCGCCCAACCCTAGGTCATCTTCAACCTCCAACACAAAGAGCACAAACCCTAAAAAGCAAGGTATACAAGGAACCCTAAACCCTAGAGAGGGATATCGGCCACTAAGGTACATGAGCAAGATGTACAAGCAAGGAACTAAGCTAGTCTACTAACATGCAACAAGGTTAAAGCTAGAGGTACGAGAGTTAGGGTTAGAAACTATGCAACCTGCCTTAAGCTCCAAGCTCCAAAGCACTCCATGGTTCCAAGCTATCGCCCACCAGGCTGCTCCAGGGAGGTGTATTGGCCACCACTTCAGCTCCAAGGAAGTGTATCAGCCAACACAAGCAAGATGGAGAGGGATATCGTGCACCAAGGGTGGAGGGGAGACCAAAGGACCAAAGGAGACTAAGGCAAGGAGAAGAGCTACCTATATAGGAAGAAGGGGAGGAGAAACCAAGGTACAACCATGCTATGTGTCGTCCACCCGAGGGACACATGTCTACCAACTCAAGCCACCTCTCATGCAAGCCATAAGGCACTTGTCCAAGATGTGCACCATGTGTCCATCAACCAAGCCAAGCCATCTGGGCGACACAACAAGAGCTACTGGGCGACACACCAAGCAACTGGGCGACACACCACCTCTAGGTCAACACAAACCAACCTAGGGTGACACACACTACTCCTTGGGCGACACAAGGCTCAAGCAAGCCCAAACAAGGAACTCCAAGGCCCAAACAAGCTCAACTCAAGCCCAAAGGACTCAAACAACAAGCCCAAGCCTTCCTCTCAACCCTAGAGGAAGCAAAGAGGGAAAACATCTCACAGGATGGCAAACTTGCCCACAAAACCCTAAACTTGGGTTATTTGCAAGTAGCCCCTCGAACTCTCAACAAAGCTCAACAAAACCCTAATCACCACTAAAGGTGATTAGCAAGCACCAAAGCACCAAGATCAAGCAAAACAAACAGGGTAAACCCTAAACGCAGGTCAGGGTCCTTACATTCCCCTTCCTCTTTCTCAACATATTAGTTGTTTTCATCTCAACTTCACCAGAATTTATCTCCTTATCATTCACTCCAACTTCATTGTTGTCTATATCCATCATTATGATTTCCATTACATCTTCTGCTGGCTCTTTTTTATCTACTAGTTGTTCTTTTTCTTCTGTGTTTTTTTCTTCAGCTGGATCTTCTTTAGATGGATCTTTTTCCATTTCATCTTGTGCTAATTCTTTGGTTTCTTCAGATGGATCTTCTTCTACGTTCTTTGAATCTTGTGGTACATTTTCTGTCATTTTCTCCACTAATTTTCTCCTTATTCGAAGCTTGTTCAATCTTGGTCTTTCTTGTGTAGGTCCATGTTGGTCCATTTCCAACAACTTTTTCTTCATATCCTGCGTCCTATGTCTTATTACACTTAAATCACCTGAATGCCAACTTTCATTCTCAATGACATTGGGAGTTGGTGTAGCTGCAGATTGTGAATGCTTGTAATTGTCAGCTTGGATCCTTAGCAATCTATTTTCAGCTTCAACTTTTTCCAGTCTTCTCTTCAACTACTCGTTTTCTTCTCTTAGAGCAGTAAAAGCTTCTAGGGAAATTTTGTTGCATGTTTCCTTATGCAGTCTCAGCTCGTCCTCAAGAATCAATACTCTATTCTCCAAGCTTCCTGAGACTTCTCTACTTGTGTTATATGATGTAAGTATCTTCTTACTAACTACCTTGCTCTTGGCTTTATTTTCTGTGAGATAATAAGGCAAATCTTTCACTGCCTTTGCAGCTTCCCAATCATCATTGTCATCCTTCTTCAACACTGCAGAAACCTGTGCACAAAAGTTATCAATTTATTATAAAGCTTTTATATTATTTTCCATATTTATTTTCACTTTACCCACACCGATTCTTACATTGTCATTGTACAAACTTTTAAAATCCTTCACCATCTTAACAGGAGTTGCCCATCTTTTTATTCGTGGTTTTGCCTCAAGGAATGTAGGCTCTGCTATCCCTGTTAACTCATAAGCCCAGACCTGTGTTGACAAGAAAATTATAAATCAGTGTTTTAAATGTTCATATATGGTTTTTTAATGTAACCAAAGTAACTATGCAATGTGTCACTTACACACAAGCACATTACACATCTAGTTGTGTAGAGTGTTCTTTTGCAGGTTTCCCTTCTTCTCCTCATCCTTATATTCTCACTTAAAACTTTCATTTTCTTGAACATGCTGCCGTGCACTAACTTTGCCCAGTTTAACTGCCATGTAGAAGTTACATCATCCAAATAATGTAGAAGGTAAATGGGGGCACAATAGCTAGTGTTCGGTAAAAGGAATGTTGCTAACAAGTGCAACATCCATGCACGACACATATTTTGGTAGTTTTCTTCAGAGTCATTCTTTGCAAATTCTTGCCAGAGTTTACTCAAGTTCTCCTTGTATAACACATCCTTCTCTTTTATTTTCTTACTACTTTCACAAACTTTATCTTTTCCTCTTGTTGCATTAGCAAAATCTTCCCATATTTTTCTTACAATCTGTGATTGCTTTCGTGGAACTATATCCATACCTTTACTAGGCAAACCTAGTATCACTCCTACATCGTCTACAGTCATCCTCGCCTCAAAACCTGGTGCTAACATGAACTTGTCATCTTCAACATATCTCTCTATCAGATCTTCTAAAAGAGTTACATCTACAGTAAGATGAGGCATGGCTATTAGATTTGCAAATGCGGTTGACTTCATCATCCTCATTTGATTTGTGCTATACAACATGTTGTTTTGTATGTTGTTGTAACTTTTTATGTACCATCTATGGAAAAGATTTCATGTACCTGCATCCATATGAAAAACTTTGTGTTAATTTGTCTAGTTACTTTTTAGCTTTCAGTGTTACTTTTTGAGTTCAACATGTTATTTTCTATCCGTCACAATTACTCTTGTTTTCAGGTAGTTACTTTTTAACTTTCAGAGTTACTATTCATTTTTCAGAGTTACGTAGTACAGTATCACATTTGCAAATGCGGTTTACCTTTCTTTGATCAAAGTTACTGTTTGATGTATAACAGTTACTTTTTGATCCAGAGAGTTACTTTCATGTCGATATAGTTACTTGTTAGTTCATCTAGTTACTTTAATTTCTTGGATCAAAGTTACTTTTCAGTTACTTTAGTTACTTGTTAGTTCATCTAGTTACTTTTCTTGGATCAAAGTTACTGTTTGATGTGTAGCAGTTACTTTTTGAACCACAGAGTTACTTTCATGTCGATATAGTCACTTGTTAGTTCATCTAGTTACTTTTCTTGGATCAAAGTTAATTTTCAGTTACTTAAGTTACTTGTTAGTTCATCTAGTTACTTTTCTTGGATCAAAGTTACTTTTCAATTACTTTAGTTACGTTTCTTGGATCAAAGTTACTGTTTGATGTATAACAGTTACATTTTGATCCAGAGAGTTACTTTCATGTCGATATAGTTACTTATTAGTTCATCTAGTTACTTTTCTTGGATCAAAGTTACTTTTTAGGATAATTACTGTGATCAAAGTTACTCTATTGTCATCACCGTTACTCTTTAGTCTAGCAAGTTACACTTTCATATAGAAGTGTAAAAATAATCAATATTACCTTCTTCTGCAATTTTTGCTTTTCCTTTTTGCTTGGTTTTTTGTTCCAAAGTCTTATTCTAGTTTCTTTTGCGATCTTCTGCTTCATCCTATTCAACTTCTTTAGCATCTTCTATTTCTTTCTCTTCAGTCTCTTCATGGACTACATCCAATTGTTTCTCAGTAACGTCATCGACTGGTTTCTCCCCTGATTTGTTGTCAGTTTCTGGCTCTTCAGTCTCTTCATGCACTACATCCAATTGTTTCTCAGTAACCTCATCGGCTGGTTTCTCCCCTGATGTGTTGTCATCTCCAGCAGTCTTCTGGAGAGTGTCAGTTTTCTCAACGTTGTATTTCTTCTCCTTAACTTTCTTTTCTTTTCTCGGCATAGCATTTCGTTGTGCTCTTCAATACTCTTGCCCGTTTCATCTCCTTGTAGTATGGTTGCAACTACCTCTTCTACCATGTTGTCCACATCTTCATAGTGCTTGCTCAATAAATCTTCACTATCCGTTATTTTGTACTTCCCTTTCCTGTCGCCTTCTTTGCTTTTACCTTTGTTATCCCCATTTTGATCTCAGCGACAAAGACTAGCAAAAGCAGTTGTGGTAGAAACTACGGTGAATGTTGCAACAGAGAAGAACGCCACACACAATAGCGCAAGTACAGACCAGAGGCCGAGGAATTCGGCAGTTGGGGTTGGGGAGTGGAGACCAAGGTGGATGAATTGGGGAGTTCTGGAGCGGGAAGAAGGCGGAATTGGGGTTTTCGGGCAGAGAATGAGTCGTGAATGTGTTTCTTCCGTAAATCACACGTCCTTGCTTTCTTGGATTATTTACAATAGATGCCACCACTTTTTATGAAACGGACAGCCCCGCTACAGTACCCGCGCGGGAAATGAAAATGGACTATATATATATATATATATATATATATATATATATATATATGACCAAGTTTGTTAACAGAGTTTGTTGGTGTCGCCGGTAGGTGGCGGAGATGGTGATAAAATTATAGACAAGTGGGTATATATATATATATATATATATATATATATATATATATATATATATATGAAGCAGTGTCAGTACGTGTATATTGCATTTGCTTCTTATCTGTCCCATCTGCTCCTCGATGGCCATACAACACGGTGGTAGATGTTGACTAAGTGGGTATTGTGTATATATAGGGTGGTAGTGATTATTGTTGTGCATAATACTAACATACCAACATATAGTTGATAAGGTATACTAGAAAACCTATTACAAATGGCAGAGGCTGTGTTAGAATTATAGACAAGTGGGTGGGGACGCATGATTGTGATAATGATCGATGTATGGAATTGCTTGATGATACATGGAATATTGGTGGTACCAGACAAGTATTGTATTCTACCATCCATTCCATCGTAAACCACCACAGGTAGTTGGTAGTTGATAATGGCTCTATATGCCTTAAGTAATAAAGTCATATATATTATGATTCTGGGATGGGCCTGTTGTTACTCGGTAGCACCGGTTAGTAGTAGCTAGAAAATGTGTGGGAAGGAGGGAGTCTACAACTAGTATCCATCTGCGGAAGCAGTCAGTAGTGAATGGTATTGTTTATCAACTCTTTGTAGCGTCTTTAACAAACAACACAAGCGCTGCATATGAATGAAAACCCGGTATGAATTGGTCATTGGTTTATAGGGTCAGTAGTGCTAAAGATCAAATAGTTATACTTATGTCTAAAAGCTCGGTAGTCCTATTCCTATTCATTTGTCATTTGTTAATGCTTAAGACTTGGTCAATGTTGTTCTTCTTCAAGCCACTAGGTATATATCTTGAGTTTGTAAAATGAAACGTGGATACATACAAGTAAACAAAGCTAGGTAGATACAACAATAAGGTTCAGGGCTTACTTACCTAGGAAATGGAGAGTGTCAACCTTCATAAGTACAATCCCATCCTAGTGGGTCTTAGCTAGGAGGTCATCACCATCACAACTCAATGAGCAGAAGCAGCAACTGCGCGCCTGTATCCTCCGTCTTTATGAACTCCTCCTTGGTCGATCTCTAGCTGCTACGGCTAAGATGAGTGTAAGGAGAAGTTTCAGATAGGATCAGTTTCGCCCTATACCCTATATATGTTGGGTACCTAGTTAGTGGAGGAACATGTCATGCTTGGCGGTTGATTGTGTCAGGGCGATCGACGGGCCATGACAGAATGAATCTGAGCTAGGTTGAAGAAATAGAAACTATATTTATTGGAGAGCAGTTGCGCCGTGAGAGGTTCGTTGACCCACCTATTGTAGGTTTTGCGTCTTCTTGGGTTGTTGTCAGTGTTGAGGTTGTGGTGGAGCAGTGTAAGACTAAGGAGCAAGCGAAAGAAATTAAGTAGAGGGTCAGGGGGATGTTTAGGCTCAGCTCCTTCACTTATATATATGGGGCCTAATAATTGATTAAGTAGGTGGTATGTTAATATTATACTTTTTCTTTAAATTAGTATGAGACTGATTGAGTGAGGCATTAGATTAAGACAGTATCAAGACTTTAGAAGAAAGGGAGATGTATGAAAATATGAATAAAGATAGAGAAATGCTAGGTGGATACCATTTTGGAACCTAAAACGGAACCCCAAGCGATCTCCACCACATGTTACAAAGGTATAACAAATAAAATAAATGTATTTTATTTGTTATACCTTTGTAACATGTGGTGGAGATTGCTTGGGGTTCCGTTTTGGCTTCCAAAATGGGTCTGCATAGCAAACCTCATAAATATATAGCAAGCAAGATTTTTATTTGGGTTGCGTGACGCAGTCAGATTAGCAGCGAACCAAATGGCTAACAAGGGAAAACAAATCGTCTTCCACCCATGCATTAATTCCACCTATTTATATCTACTAGCTAGTATTTAGCCCGTACTACACCCCAGCATAGCCTCCATCTCAATTTGTCTGCATCTCCTACTCCCCATAGCTTCAATGATAGTAGTATCTGAATTCAATGACATGGACTTTCCTTCCCTCACACTCCTCCCTCCATACATGTTTGCTCTACTCCATTCCATGCATCTATCTGCATTCTAGGTTTTCCTCGGTTGCTTTCTCCCCATTCATGTGTCGTAGGTTTAATCAAAGAGTCATGTTGTCCATGTCTTGTTTCTTACCTGATCATTGGGACTTTTATTTGTTGTTTAAAACTGTGTACTTCCCTTATATTTACATGGAGGAGAGAGAAAAATAGAGTAAGAAAAGAGAGAATCACGGTTTGCTATCATATTAATTCTACTATATATCTTAGGATAAATACAATCGGAAAGAAAATATTGTTTCAATTATAACTTTCAAACCCTAATGAATTTTTTCCCAAAATAAAAAAGCATTACATTCCTTATAAAAATATTTTTCAACAAAACTAATATTGACATATTTTGGAAAACAAATATTAGAGATGTATACTATTTTTACTCACATATTGTATGAATGTTTTTGTACAGTACTAATGTGCACTTCTCTTGTATTGTATAATGTTATTTTAATACAATATTAATGTTAAATTAATTTTTTTCTCTTTGTTAATACAATGTCCTTTTTCTAGACTTCTCTCATAATAGAAAAATATTAAATTTCTTATAAAAATACTTTCAACCAAGACTAATGTTATATATTTTGGAAAAAATATTAGATAGAGATGAGAGAAGTATACATTAATATTATATGAGACATAAAGAACACAATATAAGACATATAGTACAAAAAGGGAACGAAATAGGATATGGAAGAGATTTTTACACATTAGTTTAGTATGAGAGAAGAACACTACCAATTTTAAATTAAAATTGTACCAATATAAAGATTTAACAATGTTGGTTATATATATATATATATATATATATATATATTTGTGTACAACATTTTTTTATAAATTATATGCATACTTTTATATAATACTTATGTATTATGTATTTATATATCCTACAGTGAGCATTTTTAAAGAAAAAACTTATAGTATAAATATAATGCATATTTTAAAATTAAACAATACTCATTAATATATATTACAATACATATTTTATATGTATACAATGCTAATAGTTCCTATACGAATTATTATGCCGCCCTTCCTATCTCCATCCATTACTTCTCTCTTTGTATTTAGTACATACTCTCTCTCCATCCAATACTTCTTTTTTTGTATTTATTACACCTCTCACTCCATACAATACTGATTCTTTGTATTTATTACAATTTCTCTCTCCATTTGCTCCCCTTTATTTGATTTATTACAGTCTCTCTCTCTCTATCAACTATCTATATGTATCTATTAATTACAACCCCTCTCTCCATCCATTATTTTTTTATCTATTAATTACAACCCCTTTCTCCATCCACTATCTCTCTGTCTTTAATTCCACATTATCTCAATCCATTAACAATTATTACTTTATCACTTTCCAGCCACAAACTAATTATGAGCACTTTCATAATTACGATGCACGGTGCTAATTGTGTTTTGTACATTTTCCCAGATGGGTATTTTAGTAGATAAGGTGTTGGATAAATAATTTCCCAAAATAATATGAACCTAAAAAACTCTAATCTGTTTTAAAAAAAAGAACTCATCCAATTTCGATTCGAGTCCAAGGGAAACATTTCTTTAAGACCTGAACACCCATAGGTCGTTGTAGGGGCTTTTGACAAAATGGAAAGTATCAAGCCGGTTCTTCTTCCTATCCCCCGTTGAGTCCACACCACGGCTCTCCATATATGTCAAAAGAAACAGAAAGAAAATAATCTCTACGTCCAAGTTTGTCAACAGAGTTTGTTGGTGTCGCTGGTAGGCGGCGGAGATGGTGATAAAATTATAGACAAGTGGGTATATATATATATATATATATATATATATATATATATATATATATATATATATATATATATATATATATATATATATATATGGTGCTCATTCAATACCCGCACGGGTAGCCTAATTTTTTGCTACCCCCACATCCAAAATTGTAAGTATATGGTACACAAAAATAACTCTAATATCAAAAGAGTAACTGTATTGATAAAAAAGTAACTATATGACTAAAAAAGTAATTACACAAAAAATGCCCTCAAAAAAAAAAGTAACTACACAAAAAATATACAGTCAGTAAATATATGGACGTATTTTTTTATTTTGGTGGGGCAAATGATATTATTTTTCGATGAAATGTTTTGGAGATCTAGACAAAATGCTACTCTACAATTATGAAAAAATAAATTTAAAAAAAAATGACAGGAAGGGTGTGTGGGTAGTTACCCGCACGGGTATTAAAGATGAACCCATATATATATACATATATATATATATGCATATATATATATATGTGTGTATATATATATATATATATATATGTATATATATATGTATATATTTATGTGTATATATATATATATATATATATATATATATATATATATATATATATATATATATATATATATATATATATATATATATATATATAAGTGGTGTCAGTACATGTATATTGCATTTGCTTCTTATCAGTCCTAGCTGCTCCTCAACAGCCATACAACACGGTGGTAGCTGTTGACTAAGTGGGTATTGTGTATATATAGGGTGGAAGTGATTATTGTTGTGCACAATACTGACATACCAACATATAGTTGATAAGGTACATTATAAAACCTATTACAAATGGTGGAGGTGGTGATAGAATTATAGACAAGTGGGCGGGGACGCATGATTGTGATAATGATCGATGGATGGAATTGCTTGATGATACATGGAATATTGGTGATACCTGACAAGGATTGTAATCTACCATCTATTCCATTGTAAACCACCACAGGTAGTTGGTAGTTGATAACAACGTCATATGCCTTAAGTATTAAAGTCATATATAATATGATTATGGGGTGGGCATGTTGTTACTCAGTAGCACCGGTTAGCAATAGCTAGAAAGCATGTGGGAAGGAGGGAGTCTACAACTAGTATCTGGCTACAGAAGCGGTCAGTAGTGAGTGGTCTTCTTTATCAACTATTTGTAGTGTCTTTAACTAACAACACAAGTGCTGCATATGAATGAACACCTGGTATGAATTGGTCAATGGTTTATAGGGTCGGCAGTGCTAAAGATCAAATAGTACCTTCTTATGTCTAAAAGGTCGGTAGTCTTGTTCCTATTCATTTGTCATTTCTTAATGCTTAAAACTTGGTCAATGTTGTTCTTCTTCGAGCCACTAGGTATATATCTTGAGTTTGTAAAATGAAACATGGATTCACACAAGTAAAGAAAGCAAGGTAGATACAACAATAAGGTTCAGGTCTTACTTGGGAAATGGAAAGTGTCAGGCTTCGTAAGTACGATCCCGTCCTGGTGGGGCTCAGCTAGGACGTCGTCGCCATCACAACTCAATGAGCAGAAGAAGCAACTATGCGCATGTATCTGCCTTCTTTCTGAGCTCCTCCTTGGTCGATCCCAAGTTGTTGCAGCAAAGACGAGTGTAGGGAGATGTTTCAGATAGGATCGGTTTTTCCCTATACCCTATATATTCTGGGTACCTAGCTAGTGGAGGAACATGTCATGTTTGGCGGCAGATCATCTCAGGGTGCTCGACGGGTCGTGATAGAATGAAGCTGGGATGGGTTGAAGAAACAAAAAGTATATGTAGTGGAGAGCAATTGTGCCATGAGAGGTTCGGTGACCCACCTGT
The DNA here is from genome assembly GCA_963693085.1 of Alisma plantago-aquatica. Lineage (NCBI taxonomy): Eukaryota > Viridiplantae > Streptophyta > Magnoliopsida > Alismatales > Alismataceae > Alisma > Alisma plantago-aquatica. The sequence goes on along the minus strand of OY856411.1, from coordinate 1,307,370,655 downwards.
TGTAGGTTTTGTGTCTTCTTAGGTTGTGTCAATGTTGAGGTTGCGATGGAGTAGTGCGGGACTGAGGAGCAACCGAGAGAAATTAAGAAGAGGGCCGAGGGGATGTTTAGGCTCAACTCATTCACTTATATATTTGGGGCCTAAGAATTGATAAAGTAGGAAGTCTATTAAGATTATACTTTTTCTTTAAATTAGTATGAGATTGATTGAGTGTGACATTAGTTTAAGACAATAACAAGACTTTAGAAGAAAGGGAGATGCATGAAAATATGAATAAAGATATCGCAAGTAGGATTTTTGATTTGGGTTGTGTGACGCAGTCAGATTAGCATGGTGTCACTACTACTAATAAGAATAGCGTGATCTAGCCATGGACCCGTTCACCCGTCGTCATCTCCCTTTGCCAGCTCGAAGCCAGCTACACAATATCTCAGGTCAGGTCAAGGACGTACAGGGTCAGGAATGTGCAAATCCCCTATCCAGTTCAAACCCCTCTCTGATGAAGATGCTGATGATGATGATGACAATAGCAAATGGGCTATGGATCACTGAATCGTGGCATGGATCTGCTGCTCCTATTTTTAGAGGGAGTAGTCTACTCCTGACTCAATCTCATTACACATTTACATGTATTTGGACATCAACGGCTACTACAAAATCCACAACACATGTGACACTTATCCTAGTATGGAGTAGTGTGCTCCGTGTATTACAAGGACCAACAAATCATGGGGCGGTTGTAGTTGTAGAGAGTGTTAGTTTTCAATATCCCAATCCCCAATTCCCGACCTATCTCTATCCCATTCACTGCTTTTGTTTGTGTGCGTGTGTGGGGATAGACAAACAGACAGACACAATCCCAAATTCCGCATTAGAACTAGAGAGGGATTCCCTGTGATATATGTGTTTGTGTGCTGTGATGGGGGTAATCAAACTAGTAGGCGTGAGTTTAGATGAGGGAATGGAGACCGGAATCCCATCCCCGCCTCCTCTACCCACCTCCTCCTACCCCTGTAGCTTCACTTGCTCCCTCTCCCGAAATAAGCAGTTATAGGCTGCCTTACTTGTAAGACCGGGTTTTGTTCTACAGATACACCGTCCACAGAAATCCCGCAGCCAAAAATGGGGGTAGTAGGGTGGGTTCCACACATTCAGTTATTTCTCTTTTCTAATTCCCTCATTCTTCACCTAGGTATTGTTTGTTTCTTCCTTCCTTTACTATTTTTACCCCTACATATTAATTTCGATCTATGTCCCATGTCTCATAATCTCTGACTTCCATTCTTGGTTAATAATGCATAATGGTATAACATCCCCTTCCACAACTATGTATTCTCTTCCTCTCTTTCTTTCTATTTGAATGTTTCACTCTCTCTTTCTCAAATTCCCTTCATAATTAATATGAATTCTTCCACCCATTACACACCATTCATTTTTTTCCGTGCGAAAAAGAACCTCTCAACGACAGGTGCAAAAAGTCTGATTGGATTCAATCAACATGACGTTCTAGTTGCGAGATAAGTAAAAACAAGTGAGGATTCTCTCTCTCTTTCTCTCTCTATCTCACACACACACATTAATAATATAAGTAAATTTTAATATTTAGTCATTATGATGTATTACCAATGCAACATCCTAACATTACATTCCATGTCAGATCCCATCCCACAATCTCTATTGGACTTCATGATTAGGATCTAAAGTTGTCAAAATAAACACAAAGATGAGATTTTTTATTTATATATATTTTTAATTAAATCATGATGAAATATTATTCATCCTACCCTCTTGTAGACAAAATGGTCAATAAAAAGATTTACATTTCCACTCATAAAGGAAGTTAGCATCCCTGATCAGACTATGCTATCAAAGGAAAATGAAAACCTCCAAGAAACAACACAACAAAAATAACTATACATCTCATCACCAAGAAAGAAATCTATGTATTTGTCCAATCAATAACCATGTATGGTATACATATCCTCTCTAGGATAGCGAGCCCTCTTACTCACATCGGCAACAAGCTAAGCTCACTAATATGAAACATCCACTATTGTATGTACCCCAAAGTCCAAACTCCCTTGATAATGTATTAATAACTCTATAACAAGGTGAAATGATAATGGAAAGATCTGATGATCCAAGAGATCAACATTCATGAGCAACAACCTTGTTCCCAAGTGCAAATAGTCACAATAGATTAATTCCACAACATGTCTTTGTCGCAAGCTAAGTAAAAGTAAGTAGAAGTACACTTGAACATTGTCTAGAGGACATGATGACAACTACACCATGTACATATTAGATGAATATGCATGTATTTGGTAACCTGTATAGCTATACATTTTATACGATGTAAATTTAATTTATGTTTTTGACCTTAGAATAATTTAAGTATCATTCTTTGTACTCTTTTTATTAGTAATGAATGTAAGCTATAGAATGTCTAATTCATAATGATATAATTTAATTTATGCACTACTAGGCAACATTAATGCGTCATACCATAAATTTTGCTCTGATTTTTGCAACAATAAGATATTGTCATGATGCTTTTTACAGCTTGTTTGGTACGCGCTAAATGGAGGGGAGGGGAAGGGAGGGAAAAAGACTTAACCTGTTTGGTTGCACATGATGAAGGGGAATGGAGGAAAACGAATCAAGTGTATTTGCATCCACTCTTCTCCCCACCAAATCGGAGTTGAGACGAGGGGAAGGGGAAAGGTTTGACGGAAAATTTATTATAAAGCTTGAGGGAAATATGGAATGTGGAGAGAAAATATAAATAATATGGTGGAAAATTCTTATATCATTTCAAGTGAGGTGAGAGAATTGTAGCGCACCATCTAGAAATGTTGGGCAGATTTTCGAAGAAAAAATTAGAGGTAAAAATTAAAAATAAAATGAAACTAGAATAAATGCAGCGTGCAATTTAGAAAAATCTTAGAAAATCTGGAAAAAACATTGTTAGAAAATATGCAAGGTTTGAGATAAATAAAAATTATAAATATAATAAAAAATAGAAAAATAGAGGAAATTGTGGAGGAAAGTGGAAGAAACTCTCAAGTTATAGAGGAAATTTAAATAAATGGAGGAAAAATTATAAATATTGAGGGAATTGCACGTATAACCATAATGGGTATAAAAAGAGAAGTGGTAAATATATCTTCTATAACACCCAGATATGTTGGATTTTTTTTTGTTTCCATTCAGAAGATAGTTATGAATTATTGATGGATATGGTGTCAAACTCCTAAAATGTAGAATTCAATGATGTTAGACATGAGAAGTGTATCTTATTCATTAACAAAATAATTATATGAATAGTTTCATTTTGATCATGAGAGATGTGAGTTTAGTTTATTTTAATTTATCATGTGTTAATATGTGTGTGGTGTATGTAACCTCTTGCAACAATATGGCTTGTTAAAAAGTGACATGTTTTTTAATGATTTTATTTTCTCTCCTCTTCTCCTCCCCATGCTAACCAAATGGAATAAAATAAGTGTCCTCTTCCTTCCCCTCCCTTCCCTTCTCCTCCCATCCCCTTAATTCACCATGTACCAAACATAGCATTAAAGTTCCATCAATTATTTGTTTTGAGAACTTTTTTATTTTTATTTTATTTTTTCACTATATTTTAATTTTTTGTTGATTTGTTTCTTTGTATACCTATAAATTAAAATTATGAAACTTGCTATTGTAATGTATAAAATCAATCTTTGTAGCATATTTTTTTCTTTTCCTAAAAAGTAAAACTATTAGAAGTATAAGTCATGTTGTCTTGTGCACTCTAAAATATGCTTGTGAGAATAAATTTTGATTTGTATCTAGTGGAACATCTTATAATAAGTAAAGAGGCTATATTTCTTAATCATAGTTAATTATTTGTATAATGAAATTTGTATAGCCAAAATTTGTAGAAAAATACATCCCAACAGGAAACATATGCGTAACATTTACCGCAGAAAATTCATTGTGAGATTTCTTTCTATAAGTGAATTTACTTTTGTGTCCTCACACTAGGTATAGATTTATATAAATTAGACTACAACCTCAGATGATACTTATGTATTTATTTCACACATCATTAAAGTATTATTGGCCCCTAGTGATACATACCTAACTACGGCCATGTCCGTTAGAAGTGATCCCATGCTCCCTGCACGCATACATATGGTCCCTAAGCTCCTTCTACGGTCCATCCTATATGTTGCATGACTTATGTTTTTTTTCTTCTCATTTTTATGATTGGTTTTTCGATTGAGCACTTAAACATCATTTCTCTTGAAGGTCGACGTCAAGACGCTACTAAGGTTGCATTTGGGTGCGGTAATTTGGGGTGGTATTGTAATTTGCTCTTGTATTTGAATTACCACATTTATAAAGATGTCATTTGGCTAGCATAGTGGAACTTATGAACATCAGCAGTTGGAACGCGACATTCCCCTGCTATGCATTTATCAAACTTCACAAAATCAATCGATTTCGGTGAGCTTTGCAAATCACGGAGTGAGGGCTTCGACCCTGACTCTCCCGACCCCCGTCACCCTCCGACCCCCGTAACCCCCGACTCCTCCTCTTCTTCTGCCCCACATCCTTCCACTGGCTCTTCCTTCCTCTGCTACTATGGAGCGAGGGCTCTACCTATTCTCACCATCAACACCACTCTTCCCTTGCACCCAATTCTTTCTGGGGTCGCTAGGGTTTTAACCCTAACCTCTTCTCCTTTCCCCATCATCTCCTCCTTCCCCGATGAGGGTCTGCTCACGATTTAAGTCATCACTGCTCACGATTGAAGTTGTCAGGGTGGCTGCTCACAGTTCTGCGGTGTTCGCTGGGCTCGCTGGGAGTCGCGATCCAACTGTTGTTCGTTGAGCTCACTGGGAGTTTCGATCCATCTAGTGTTCGAGGGTTCGATTCATCTCACTCTTCCTTGTGGAGTAGGTTAGTTCTCTACCTTTTTTCCTTCTCTGATTTCCTCATCTTCTCCGTTTTCGCTCGATTTCACCCCCTTTTCCTTCCAGCCCTAGGAAAAATGGCCTGATGTTCCTGTAGTTCTCCAGACACCATGCACCACTGACTCCAGCACTGCCTCATCCTCCTTAACTTTATCTAGCATATCGGTGGAAGTCTCAGATTTTCCTCTCCTTTTCTCTTCTCTGTACACACCTTCTCCTTCACTCACTCCCCTCTCTACAACTCGCTTTCCCATCCACCACTTGACCGCCTTACCCTCTTCGTTCCTTCCCTATATTTTCTCCACTTCTGCACCCCGCATCCTTCAACTCCCAAAACCCATCCGACCAAGCAACTATGGCTCCCTTATTTCCCCTTCTTAAAACAGAGCAGTGTCGTCTCCAACCGTTAGGCTGGGGTAAAGGGTGGCCACCCTACTTAGCATCCTTCCCCTCTGTTGGGTGGTTGATAGGTCCTCTCCTTCATAATTGTGCTTTCCAAGACAACGTTGGAAGCCGGTTTTGGGGGAGCCTTCCCATCCATCGGGAGTGGCATGGACATCACAGGATGTTGGCACCCTCCTTACTTCCAACTGCTCAAAAGATGACACCCAGAATCCTGGATGGCGAACCCCCATTAAGGACACAACTGGGTTAAACGTAGTGCATGAATGGCATGTACATGTCGTGCAAGCCTCACTTGCAGGAGGCAACCATGACATTTAAAGGCATCTTTGGGGTTGATGCACGGTGGGGTGATAGAGGAGTAATCCATGATAGTTGAGGGGATTTGGCGATGGGGATGAGTTATTTGGGAGTCATAGATCATTTTTTGTGGCTTGGTATATATATGTTTAGGCCAGGATCAATTGGGGTGGCAGGGAGATGCAGTTCAAGTAGAATAGGGAGTCTGACAGGGCCTGGAGAAAAGTATCATGAATCTAGGTTTGCTATACTGTGTTGCTAGATGTTGGGCCTGGGAAGACTTCTCTGAAGATCGAGTTCTTGTTGCTTTGTTTCGTCCATCAATGTTCAACAACTTGTAGCAATTGGCATCATGGTCAAGGGTATTTATTAACTTGAAAGAGATACCAGGGAGGAAAGAATTCCACTTTGGGTTGGAAATAAAGTCCTCTAGGTAAGGGAGACAACTTAGAGACAACTTGTTCTCGTTATTTGTCATTTGATTTTATTTCTTTTTCCCTTCCCTTTTCTGGTATGATTCACTTGCACCTTATATTATGATACAATGTTGATATGTAACATGCTCTTATGAATATTATGATACAATGTTGGTCTACAACATGCTCTCATGAGTATTATAATATAAGGTTGGTCTGTAGCATGCTTTCATGAACTAGTTCCAATTATTATAATGCAATGATAGTTTTTCTCTCTCATTTAATACTGAATATAATGTATGGTCTTATATAGTGTTTGATATGGCTTCACATGGAACGATTGAGTTTTTAGAGCGTATCCGTAGAAAGAAAATGATGGATGAGGATGAGAAGAAAGAGAATGAAGAGGAGAGAAATAAAGTCATTATTGGTGTTGCTACCATGACTGGGACTAGTGTGGTAGCATGGTACCATGATAGTTTTATGGTGAGAGATCCTCCTACTGATTGGGATGATGTAAGGAAGTGCTACTTGAATAGATTATACAATGGTACTTATTATGATTGTGTTGAACAACTGCGAGTAAGCAAAAGTGGATTCCATAGGTTGTGCAAAGTATTGACAGGGATTGGGGGTTTAGTTCCCACAAAGCATGTTGTAGTTGAAGAAGTTGTTGCAATGTTCTTGCACATCCTAGCTCATAGTCTCAAGTACCGAGTAGTAAGGTTTCATTATCATAGGTCTCAGGAGAGGATAAGTAGACAGTTTCAAGTAGTTCTGTGTGCCGTTATGAGAGTGAGCAAATAAGAATATATTAAACTACATGAGTGCACTCTCAATGGGATTGATGTCATGACATGGAAGTGGTTTGAGGTATATATATTTATTAAAGTATTACTTAAATATATATATACTCGTATTTATTTTTTAATGAGTGATAACTTCTTTTTTTGCTTAACTAGAACGGTCTTGGTGCACTTGATGGAACTCATATTCCTCTGAGAGTTCCAGTCGAGAAGCAACCTGCCTATCACAATAGGAAAGGAATCATAACCACCAACATGTTAGGGGTTTGTGATCCCAACATGATGTTCATATATGCACTTCCAGGTTGAGAGGGTTCTACAACCGATTCAAGAGTTTTGAAAAATGCATTATCTATAAAGGACAATCTTTGCATTCCAAATGGTAAATATGTTTACCTAAAGCTTTTATATAAATATGATATAGAATAATTACATGACTTATAGTTTATGATGATTCTGGTGTAGGGAAGTATTATCTTGTGGATGCGGGATACACGAATGGTCTAGGGTTCCTTGCACCATATCGAGGAATAAGGTATAACCTTAATGAGTGGGTGGGGAATAGGCCACAAAATTATAAGGAGCTATTTAATATCCACCACTCTAGTGCCAGAAATGTAATTGAGAGAGACTTTTGACTTCTAAAGAGTAGATCGAGTGTTTTAACGACAAGCTCCTTTTTCGGACTCAAGACACAAGTGAGGATAATAAATAGTTTTTGTATGCTACACAACTATATCCTACTTGAAAAACAAGATGATCCTGTATTAGAAGCCCAACATAGAAGAATCCTTGATGAAGTGAACAGGGAGATCATGGGACAAACACCTACTGATGAGTTAATTACACATGTAGAGGTGACCGATCAGTGGATAGGATTTCAAGATGCTTTAGCACAAGGCATGTTTGAAGACTATCTACAAAGAGGGGCTATTTGATGTTTTATCTTTTCTTGTGTACTAGAACATATTTGTAGTTCATGTTTTATCTTCTTATGTGTACTAGAACTTATTTGTAGTTCATGTTGTATCTATTCAAATGTATTAGACCCATATGTACTATGTGTATTGGTGTAATCTTTACTTATGTACTAAAACGTATTTGTAGTTCATGTATTATCTTTTTTTTTATTATGTATATTGCTAGAGTTTTGGAATGGCATCCAAAAAAGGGAAGGAAAAGACTACATCACAAAATGACTACTTGCATTGGAACTTATCTAAAGAAATAGCTTTAGCTAACATCCTAAGAGATCAATGGAGTCTTGCTCCTAAGGGAGATAATGGGTGGAAAACAGTTGCCCTCAATACAGCTGCAATGTCAATCAATAGCACATTTCACACTGAACTCACAATCAATAATGTGAGAAACTGTGTGAGAACATAGAAGAAGACCTATGCAGCCATGAGTGATATTCTCTCACAAAGTGGACTTAATTGGGATGGCACAAAATAAATGGTCAGTGTGGATAATGAGGATGCTTGGAATGAGTACGTCAAGGTATATCTTATTTTATCTTTTCAACCTTTCAACAACTAAACTCAAACTACATTGCATATATTAACATAACACTATTTTATAGTCACATGAGGATGCCAAGAAATACCGCTGGAAGGTCATTCCAAATTGGGATGACATTGTGGATTTGTGCGCAAAGGATAGAGCCATTGGGGAAGGTGCAGAAATGACTGCTGAAGCAAATGAGGTGATAGACTTGGAGTCGATGGATGAGATGGATACGGCAAGCATAAATGAGGATACAATGTCCACCGGCTCAACTGAAAAAAGAAAGAAGCCATCAACTGAGTGTACACCCTCAAGGAAGAAGGGAGGTGGTACTTCAATTGTTGTTGTCGTGGACAAGATGGCTTCCAGTTTTGTTGACTACATGAAGGCCATATCAGGTCCAAAAGGTGTTGACCCACAGGTTGTGTATGAGGAGGTGTTTGTCGTTGACGGACTTGATGATTCCCAGAAGATGAAGGCATGCATGTGGTTCATGGACAATGAAAAGCAGTTCTCTCTATTGAAGTCTCTGCCAATGGAGAGAAAGAAAGAGATGATTCTCATGTTAATCTAGGTATGATTTGTGTTGATCTTTTATTATACCTTGATTTAATGGTGTCTTCTACTATAGTAGTATTACTGATCTGCTTCTATATCTTTTTCAAACCGTAGGTGTTGTTACCGCTGCATGTGTTGTTACTACTGTAGGTATGTTACTACTGAAGGTGGCGGCTTTGTTGGGTGGTTGTCACCACCTACTAGCTGTTTGTGTTATTGTTTTAGAGCCCTGCAGTCCGTAAATTGCATTCATAATATTGCTATCTTATGAAAAGAAATGCATTTGTCCTAGCTCTACAATTTTCCGAGCTTATCTGGTTGGTTCAGTTCATGTACTACCGATTATCATTTTGCTTCTGTTAGTGGATGGTGGTGGCTTTGTTGGGTGGCTGTTGGTGTATTGTGATGGTGTTGTTGGTTGTAGGAGGTGAGGTGCTGGCTTGTTGTATTGGTTGTGGTGTACACGGTGGACTGGATTGTTGATTGGTGTTTTGGTGGTGATGTGGGTTAATGGTGGTATTGTGGGTTGATGGTGGTGTTTGGTGGTAGTGTTGGTTGTGGATGGTGGCTGTTATGTGCATGTGTTTGGTGGTTGTGTTAGTTGTGGATGGCTACTGTGTTTGGTGTTGAATGGTGGTTGTTGTTGGTGGTGTGGGTTAATAGTGGTGTTGTGGGTTGATGGTGGTGTCTGGTGGTAGTGTTGGTGGTGGATGGTGGTTGTTTTGAATGTGCTTGTTGCTGGAGAGGAAGTAGCAACTTGCTGCTATGTTTGGTGTTGAATGGTGGTTGTTGGTGGTGTTGTGGGTTAATGGTGGTGTTGTGGGTTGATGGTGGTAGTGTTGGTGGTGGATGGTGGTTGTTGTGAATGTGCTGGTTTGGTGTTGAATGGTTGTAGGGCTATTGCTTGGTGTTGCTGGTGAGGAAGTAGAAGCATGCTGCTAATGTTGGGGGTGTTGGCGTGGAGGTAGGGCTGCTGGTTTGGAGGTGGGGGTGGTTGGTTTTGTGGTGGGGTTGCTAGTTTGGTGGTGGGGTGTTGGTTTGGAGTTGGAAGTTTCATCAAATCCATGTCTACTTGCTTGCTTATTGTTGATTGCTAACTCACTTATTTATTTAGTTGTTAGCCATATTTTTTAATTATCAAGCAAAAATATTGGTTGTTTTAGGTCCTTGAAGAGAACCCAAGCAGCTAATGCATGGTCGTTTCTAATTAGCCCGTTTTCTATTTTGTTGGTGTTTCGTTAGGGGTTCATCTCAAGTTGTTGCATCATGAATTTTTCTGTTAAGAGGTTGTAGTCTATGTTTAGACATGGTAGAATGTGTGGTGTTATTTTGTGCAGTTATGTAGTATGATTGGAATGGTTAGGGGTTAAATATGGTGTGCTATTTCACTCTTTTGATGTGGTTGTTGTATTCAAATTTGTAGTTGATTCATGTGGTGATTGTGATGTGGTTGATCACGTGATGTTTTGTACTTTGTGTGAAATTGTATGTTTGATTACACAGTTGAATGGTTAAAATTCGAGAATGATCATGTCACAATTTGCAAATCGTATGGGAAAATCATTGGTGCAAAGGTTGATATGTATGTTCAGATTGCCCATATTATCAATTGGGTTGTGTACCTTGTAATTATATTAATAGAGATATGTATACATTTTTTTGGTTAAATTCACATCAACATAAAATATGAATACAGATGCCTCGTGTATTAATATGGATGGCTTGTAAACAATATGTTTGCATGTTTTTGTTAAAATTAGTATGTAAACAATATATTTGTATGTTTTTTGTTAAAATTAGTATGTAAACAATATATTTGTATGTTTTTGTTGAATTCAAATCAATGTGAAATACGAATATGAATGCCTCATGGCATGTAGCAGGTTAAATATATAATTATGTATTGATTTTATGAAAAAATAAGAAAATGTTGCATTTCAAATACATAATTACCAAACGACGTAATATGGAATGTCAGTAATCATAATTACTGCATTTCTGAATAACCACTCAGCCAAACAATGTAATTAAGAATCTCGAGATTTATTACTTAGGTAATCAAAATCTCGTGACTTGCTGATTACTACAGTAGCCACAAATGGGGTTCCCAAACACAACCTAACTGTTTGTCTCGAAGGTCGATGTGAAGATGCTAATGTATAACGTTGTTATGCCCATGCATGGACAAAGAAACGATGGAGTATGCAGAACCTAGCGTTATGCCCAAACACAACCTAACTGTTTGGAATTTGTTTAGTTTGTTATGCGGGTCAAGAGTTATCTTTTGTATTTCTATTTTTATTTTTTCTTCTTCTAACTGCACCACATATTTGATCTGATTTAGTCTGCTTGAACCATATTTTTGACAGGATGAACCGAAAAAGGGGTCAACCGCCCAATTTTTTAGAATTCCAGACCGGTTGACCGATCTGAGAAGTTCGACCGGTGGGTCCGATCTGATTCCAAAAAGAATGTCCTCATTTACAAGAATCAGACAGATTCAAAGCACCACACATGTTGGTATTTTTAATTTAAAAAATAAAAAAAGTAAAAAAAGCACTATTCTGAGCACTGGCCTATGTGGTATTTTCTTCTCTTAATTAATTTTTAATATTAAAAACAAAAAAGTCAAGCATGTGGCATCTTTACTTGACTTATAAAACACCTTTAATGTTTTACTATTCTCATAGAGGTGTTGCAATCATTATTATTTTTCTCAAAGAATGATAAATTCACTTATTTTCCTTAGCGGTATCACCTAATACAAATATTGACATGAACTAGGCACTTAGATGTGTCTAGACTTTAGATTCAAAGTCATACTTTGTAGACCATTATGGTATGTTTGGTTGGTTGGAAATGATTAAGATGGGATACATCAAAGGTTAGGATCATATGACATATGTATGGGCAGTGGCGTATATGGGAGGTTGGGGGCTTGAGCTCCCCCCGTCAACCTTAAATTTAATTTGTTGACCAATATTAATTATTGATAAAAGTTTTTTTACCATTAGTCTATCACTAAGGCTCCGATTGGTTTGGTGTAAGTCATAAGTTATATGAAACTCATTTTTCAAGAACTCTAGTTCAGTTTCTGGAACTTAATTTTCATTTAGTTCTATGTGATTGGTTTGTTGTAAGTGTAAATATAGAATTGATCAAAAAATGTTCTTGATTTTTATTATGTAATATATAATAAGCAAAGACGGAAAAACATAAAGAATGAATTATATTCGTCAATAATAAAAATATTTTAACAAGAATAACCTCAACAAGTGCTCATGGTAAGGATGTTGTCCCTATAAATATATATTAATGTTGTATAATTGTAATTGTAATAAAAATATTATTTTTATTACAATTATTTTTTAACATTGTATAATATTTTTTTATTATCTTCTTTGTGCATTGTTATAATTAATTATCAACTTTTACATAATATTGTTTAAACATGAAAAATAAAAATATGTTAGACTAATCATATTTTTGTCACAGGTGTCATGTGGTTACTTTACATGGTGTTCATATATATATTTTATTTCATAAATTGCACTGATAATGATGGTTATATTGTAAAATATTTTACATAGTATGATAATAGTGTATTGTCATATTATGTTATGGTGTAGGCAATAAATCATATCCACACGGCTAACGTTTCTAGTTGAAAATATTTTACATGTGTTATTTATGAAGAATGAAAAATATAATGATACATGAAATGTTGTTAGTTGTTTCGGAACTCGTTTTCTGCTCTTTTTAAAAGGGAACTCAAAAATTGTGTTTTGTATATAAGTCTATAACTCACCGGAACTCACAAAACTCAAGTTTCAACACTTACATTAAACCAATCATGAAAAATTTCTTAAGGAACCCCACTTCATAAGTCTTCCAGACCAGTTACGAAAAATCAATGGGAGCCTAATTGTTGTTGGAATTAGAAAAGACAATTGACGGAGTAAATGAATAGACAAACAAATCGGAAGACATTTATATAGAAAGCTAGCTCCGCCTATTGTGGTAGTCAATGCTTCCCAACAGGTTTGTGCGAGACAATATCAGTCGCTTCCCATTTTCATCACTTTTGTGTGGCGGCAATAAAGGTGTAATCTTTGGAATCATATTTTCTTTATTCTTTCCGGTACGCAAATGGTAATCACCTTATTATCTGGAGAAATTATTGATGAGTGCTCAACAAAATGTATGATGAACGAGTACTGAAGATTGTGGTATATTTTGAATGAGTGAATAAGAGCATGACGAGCTTGAGAAAGTGAGCGCCCAACAATTTTACGTTTGAAAAAATATTGAAATAAAGATTGGACATCTTGTTTGTTGCTCAAGTATCGATAAATATAAACACAAAATCTGTATTTTTGGTCAAAATTCAAAGGCCTTCTTCACTGATTGCCTGACGACTAGCTGAATATCTTGTGACCACTAGTTAAAAGCAAATACAAAAGGTCATAGCTAGTCTGACTACTCTGATAATTGAGAAAGCACAATATACTTCATTGTTTGTGGACTAGTGTGATGATATGTTTCAATACCAAACATCACACTTACTATTTTTTTTGTACTTAGTAAATTAGATTCAATTGGGAGTTATTTGAGGACATTTAGTATTTTTTGATGGCTAGTATTAAACAAATTTTCATATTTTTATCAATCTCTCTATTCATATTCCAACCAGTTGACATATTTCTCTATCTCAAATTGGCCACATTTTTTTATTCTTTATTGGAGAGTGGATTGTGTAACAAGTAATATTATTGATAGTGCCACATCAATTTTTATATTTTATATCTTATATACTGTCATTAGTCGATCAGATTTATTTTTCTTCTTTTTACAAAGATCAATCATCACTATATGACCATGAACATCTTCGTTTGTTTATGGCATAGTATTTTGGCCAATGTAGGAATGCAACTATCCCGTTCCAGAATGATGTATAACTTAGCCTCCACTCGTCGTGGTTTTCTGGATCCGCCACTATGTATGGGTTAGGATTTGTATTTTCTACTCCTATATTTGGATGTGCACATGAAGGTATATCTATAACCTTGTCTTGTTCGTCCCCCATTTCCCTTTTTTTTGGGTAAGTCAGGTGGTCTTCTTATTCATCTTGCCCACCTCTTGCAAGAGAAAACAAACTGGTATTACATATGTTTATTAACTGCATGGAATGAAACATGGTAGTATTAGTACCATTACACATGGGTGCTTGACCAGTATCAAGCACAGCCTGACGGGGGTATTTATAATGGACATTGCCACTGTTGTGTTGAAAGTGGTGTTTAGCAAGGGCGTCAACCTGCATATTTTCCTTCCTGTCCCTGTAAATGATCATAGTATTCTTCTCTTGTATCAACTGTATTCCTCGGATAAGATTAGCATAGCGAGGGTTCTTTTGATATTCTTCCTGAATCATATCCGTTGCTTATAAACTAGCAGTAATAATGACAGCTTCTTTCACAGCGCCTACCCTTGCAATCTTCACCGCCAAGGCAATTGCCAGCATTTCTGCCTCTAGAGGGCTCTCCGCTATGATCGAATGCCCAAAACCGCCCAACCAGTTGTCCTTGGAATCACATATGACAACAGTTGTAGCTCCTTTCCCCTTCTTCCATGCAACATTTGTATTGAACGTAACAGTTCCAGGACCCAGATTTAACATTCGGGTCCATTTGTGTTGAGGTATGTGATTAGATGTAGAAGCCCAGGCTCTAGAGCTCATGCTAAACTCCTGCTTGATATAATTGATCTGTCCTTGTAAATGTACCTCCTTACCTTCAAACATCCACAAATTATGTTGTTTCCACAAACTCCAACACGCGATCAGGAATAAGTGTTTATGGTTAACCGAGGCCTTTATATTCTGACTAATCCACTGATCGAAATTGGTTGTTGTCCAAAATTGGTGGGATGTGCTAAAGTTGAACAGTTTGTTCCACACACATTTCACCTTCGAGCAATCGCGAAGAGCATGTAAACTAGTCTCATCTTCTTCGTTGCACCTGGAGCAGGTAGAAACCACTGTCATGTTCCGCCGCACTCTGTTTTGATTCGTCAGTAGTGCTCCATTAGCTGCTATCCACATGAACGTTTTAATTCGCTCCGCCACCTGAGCTTGCCATATAAGGTGCCAACTTCCTGGTCTTTTGATTTCCATATCATCTCGCAGCGCATTATAAGCCATTTTGGTTGTATAGCTTCCCCCTACGTTGAGCTTCCATACATGAACGTCCTCAGCATCTAGGTCAGTAGGAGGCTTCAAATCACAAATAACTTTTATGATGTCTGGTGGGAACCAACACTCCAGGAACTCTCGATCCCATTGACCTTCAAAATTGACTAGGCTACTCACTTGCAGATCTTTCAGATCATCGGGGATAGAATATAAAGTATAGTTACTCAATCTGTCACCTTCCGGTAGCCATTTATCATGCCACACGTTGATGGATTTTCCGCTCATAGGGCACCAGTAAGTATTACAATCCATGAAAGGCTTAGTGAGGATGACGCTCCTGGACAGTCTGAAGAGGTTGCTATTAGGCGCTGGCGTGTGTGTAAGGATTTTCATCATCATAGCCTCGCTCCAAATGGTTTTCCTTCTGCTATAGATGTCCCAGCTATTCTTCATGAGTAGAGCTTGGTTCCATTCTTTCATAGACTTTAGCCCAAGTCCTCCATGGATCTTCCTGCTAGTGAGGCGGCCCCAGGATATAAGATGAGTACCTCTCTTACTCCGACCCCCATTCCAAATGAACCTCCTTATTTCCCCATCAATTCTGCCGCATAATTGTAGAGGAAGCTTAGCCGTCTGCATCACATAGGTTGGTATAGTTGATAAGGTGCTTTTGGCTAGGCTCATTCTCCCTGCCATAGACAAGCTTTTAGCTGCCCAGGAGTTTATTCTGCTTGTAACCTTGTTCAACACGTCATTATACATTTTCATATTAACTCGGCTGTGTATAATAGGTACTCCTAGGTATCGGCCTAGATCATGAGTCTTTTGAAGTCCACAACTGTTGCATATGTCATCTGCTTCCTGCCGGGTAACACTCCTTGAAAAGAAGATTTTGGTTTTCTCTACAGAGATGGCTTGTCCAGAATTTTGGGTTCATTTTCTGAGAAATATAATTTCTCATATTAAAGATTTTTGAATGAATAAATGAAATAATCTATTTTGGAATAAATGGATTTCATAGCCTTGTTGTTTGATTTGTGGGCTTTATTGGCCATTGGGCCCAATAACTAGAATATTCAATTAATTAATGAATAACTGAGAATTTGAGATAAGAAAGGTGTGGAAACCTCTAGCAGGAAAATCTAAAGAGGATTTCGTACCTCTTAGATTCCTTGGGTTCCAAGGAGCCCAAAGTTGCAAAGAAAAGGCAAAAAGAAAAGAAAACAACAATTAAGTATTTCCTTGTTAATAAAGAAATTGAAAATATTCATGAAATAGGGAAAATATGCGAAAAGAGGTATAATTGGATAATCCTTAGTGGAATTTCGTGTTCCAAGGATTCCTAATAATAAAAGGAACACTTATGAGGAAAATAAGAGAGAAATAAAAAAAATCCACAAAAGTAAATATTTTAATAAGAAATAAAGCAAGATAATGATGATAATGCATTTAGATGCATCTAGAAGGATAATGAGTATCCTTAATGAGAAATTTCGAGATCTTTGAGTTTCTTGGGATCCAAGGAACCCCAATAAAGGAGAATAAAGAGAAAATACCATAATTATAAAATAAAGAGATAATGGGAATACATGATCCATCAATTTTGTAATATGGATAAAAGGGAGTATTGTTTTTCTATTAAAAGAAATACATGATTTCGTGATAAATAACTATGAGTCAAGTGATAAGAAGATAAAGTGAAGGATTTTCAAAATCCTATTATCACAAGAAAAGGGAATATCAAAGAAATTAGGAAAGAGAAAGGAACTTGCTCCTTTATGAGGGAATCACTCTCCTATTGGTAGAAGGACGGATTACTTCGTGGGCAAGCACCCCAGGACAGTACAACCCTTCCCTATATAAGGGATAAGGCCTGGGGCTGAGTCCAGAAAATCCCACGCCCAGTCTTCTCCTCATCTTCCATATTTTCCATCCATAAACCCTAGCAAAGGGAAGCTTCGCAACCCTGGCACAGAGAGAGGCCCAGGAGGGGTTGCGTTGGAGGCTGGATGAGCGCCGAGGTCAGAACACGACCTAGCCAACGTCGTCGTGCCCTAAACCGGCCACCGAAGCAGCCGCAAGGCTGTTCTTGATGTCTGTCATAGCAAGGTCGCACCACTCTTCTCGGGAACCTTGGCCCTACCTTCGACCCTCACCGGCTGCGCCAAGGAACGCCGGAGGTAGAGGGACCTTTCCCGGAGGTCGCCGAGGTTCAGGAGAGGAGGGGGAAGGGCCGCAAGGCGCGGCTAGGGCTGTGCGGCGGCTGTGCTGGAGGTGGAAGACAACACGTTGCTGATTGGACGTTTCTACCCCCACAAGGTGAAGGAGCTGGTCGACTTAACCGAAGGGTATTTCAGGAATTCAATTATAAACTCAAGGCAAGCCGCGCATGCATAGGGTGACGTGGCAGAACCGGATTGGCTCATGTGAGATTTTAATGCAAAATTCATAACTAAATATTCGTAGCTGGGATGGGTTCGCATAAAATATGAAACTTGCTCAGAAAATCGAGAGGAATCTAAATAAAATATAAATGAAACCTGATTCCTTATGAAATTCGAAAAATGATGGAAGATATCAACATTAATGTGTTAATGTTTAAATAACCCTATTTTGATATTATTAAAGTGATTAGTAGGGTTTAATAGCTGATTAAAGTTGATATTATCCTGTTAGTGATAAAAAGAAACATTAGGAATAAAAAGGATGAGTTTTGCACGTTAGTATCTTAATTGAGAGTTCATGAGCATAAATAAGCATTAATGGGCCTTGAAACCCTAATTTTTGTGAATGAGATTATTAAAGGCTTTAATTGATCAATCTAATGAGTGGAGTTGAAACATGTTGAATCTAAGATATTAGAGTATAAAAGTCCTTAATTCTGGATATATACCCTAAAGGTAGTAATTAGGGTTTTCTCAGGAATAAAAGGGTAAAATTATGACAAAACAAATTCATATGCGACTTAGATCATAATGGGCTATGAATTGGTGATAAATGGTTATAATGAGTTTGCCATGGATTAAAAGGATTAAAATAGTAGCTTTAATGAAAAGAGGCTTGATGGACTTAACTGATAGATAATGGTGTTATTAGTTTGAAAATAAGATTAAATATTGTTAAAGGATAACCTTAACATCTTTTGTGGTGAATAGATAAATAATTGGGGTTTTCGTGGTCCAAACCTAATCTTAAGGACCTTAATGGAAAATAATATAAGATAATTAGGGTTTGATGGATATTTGATAAAAGTAAGATAAAAGTAATAAAAAGGAAGTGAAACCCTAATTATAGTCAAAACCCTAAAAAGGCTAGTAACCCTAAGGCACGAGTAGGTCTATTAGTTTTGTGTGCCATGATCAATGATAGAAAATATTGAATGAATATTTCAGGATTGAATTGTGTACTTGCTTGATTCTGGATTATTTGCTTGTTTGGAATATTCCTGCATCTGAGTCTTCCTGACAGGTATGTGGTTACGCTTATGATTATCCCGCATTAGTTTGCCGAGGATTTTATTGATGTTTACAATCGTGGCTTGAATTAATTGTTGGATGAATTTAATCCATGCAAAGTATAATGTGAATATGACTATCACATAAGAAATATGCCTACTAGCTCAGATCCTAGTCCGCTCTGTAACTTTATAGATTGACCTAGTAAATGGCTACCAATGAGGGTAGGTCCATCAGGTCATTACATGACTTAGTAAATGGCTACCAAGGGGGTAGGTCCATCAAGTCATCATGAGTCAGGGATTGGTCTACCTTTGGGTAGGACCATGCGACTCCATAACCCTAGGTATTGGCTACCTGTGTGGTAGGGCCATGGGGGTAAGGATCTACCATATGAGAGAGATGGTATCCATGTCCACTGTAGGGACGTTACAGAGAAAGGGGATAGGCAAGGATTGAGTAGTATTGCTTAAAACGTAATCTTGGTTGTTAAATGATATTTGGTTGATTACATTGTTAACTTAGTTGCACAATTATTGTTTTCCCCCACATACCAGCTTCGGCTGACCGACGTTTTTTTTGTCGGCGTTTTAGGTACAAATGAAAAGAACAAATAGTAAAGCGACATATGTGGAATCAAATGAGAGATAACATGCACAGGAGGATTAGTTAGATTAACATCTTCATGGATAGAAGCTTAGAAATCCCAGTTTTTCCAAGGTAAGAAAAGTTTTATTTATACTCGTTTTCAGTTTAGTTGGTAAAGTTTATTAATTATTATAGATTATTTGTCGAACCTTTGATCCTGTAATTGAATAACGGCTCTGTCCTTTGGGTCTCCCTTAATTGGGGGTTACCAGGAGACGGGGTCGTTACAAGTAAGTATTACAAGTAAGGGGGTTACCTTGTTCAACACGTCATTATACATTTTCATATTAACTCGGCTGTGTATAATAGGTACTCCTTGGTATCGGCCTAGATCATAAGTCTTTTGAAGTCCACAACTGTTGCATATGTCATCTGCTTCCTGCCGGGTAACACTCCTTGAAAAGAAGATTTTGGTTTTCTCTACAGAGATGGCTTGTCCAGAAGCATGTTCAAACTCCTTGAAACATTTCATGATGGTGCTGATGTTGGGTACACTAGCCTTAGAGAAAAAGATAATGTCATCGGCAAATCATAAGTGAGCTATTTTAGGCCCCCCTCTCCCTAGCTGTATAGGATACCATTTCTTCTCTGCCACTAACCTGTCAATAAGCTGACTAAGTCTCTCAATACACAAGACAAAGATATACGGGCTCAAAGGATATCCTTGTCTTAGACCTCTGGTAGGTCTAAAACTTTGTGTTGTCTCACCGTTCCAGGTGATTTGTGAACTTCACAGCCTGATTGAGTTCATAATGAAATCTTGAATATTGGTTGGGATGTCCGTCTTTTCCAGCGTGTCCTGTATGAATCTCCAAGCCATTCTGTCATAGGCTTTGGTGAGATCGATTTTTATGGCCATAGTCTTTCTCGAATGCTTCCTTTTCATTGTGTGAATGAGCTCCTGCACGGCCGTGATGTTATCAGTGATTTTCCTACTGGGTACGAATGAGCTCTGTGCCGGGTTGATCCATTTTGGTAGCCATAGCTTCATTCGTTCAACTACCACTTTGGAACATAATTTGAGGACTGTGTTGTTAAGTGATATGGGCCTGAATTGGCTCCTGTAGACAGCTTTCTTATCTTTGGGAATAAGAACAATGGTGGTATTACACAGTTTCTCGTCAAGAAAGGGTGAGCTGAGAGCTTCCTGGACTGTTTTCGTGACTGTCTCCTTCACAGTAGACCAGTTTGATTGCAAGAAGTATGTTGTAGTCCCATCCGGACCTGCAACTTTGAACGGATGCATTTTAAACAATATATCTTCTATTTCCTCTAGTTGAGCTTCTCTTGTCATATGTTGTTTCTGGACTTCAGGGATGGCCTCAAAGTACCCCAGAATTCTTCGCATATGCGGCAGGCTGATGACACTAGGTTTGGTGAAGAGGTCTATAAAGTACCCAGTAACCAATTTAAAGACTTCTGTTGTTTCAGTAGCCCAACCTCCCTGAGGTCATTGGATCACCTCACACCTATTCATTCTTGCCCGCTGGTTGAGAAAGGCATGGTAGAAACGAGTGTTTGAATCGCCATTTTTCAGCCAATTAATATTGCTTTTCTATTTCCAATCTTCCTCCTCTTTCTTTAGCAGCTCGCTTAGATCGGCCTGCATTTTTAGACAAAGTTGGCTAGTGATATCATCATATCTGATCGCCAGGTTCTTCTGTAGAGTGTTGATATTTTGTAGGAGCCGATCTTTATTCGCTCTTTTCTTTTTCTGCAGCTCGTCGTCCCTTGATCTTAGGTGTGGGTTGGCTTTGGCAAGAGCATTTTGGAAATTTAGGTCTTTGCACCAAATATCTGCACAATATGGGCCAAAAGACTGCTCCAACTGCCAAGAAGCTTTAGTCATGAAGCGCCTTTGGGAATGGGTACGTTTAACCATGTTAATCAGGAGTGGACAATGGTCAGACTCGACCTTGGCTAGGTGTAAGACAGATAGATCAGGAAATTTGTGAATGAAAGCATTATTAGCTAATCCTCGATGTAGTATGCCTTGTTTTAGGCCATGGAGGAAGGTGAAGCGCTGCCCAGAAAATCCGAGGTCTGATAGTCCCGCTTCTAGCATAGTGGCTGTGAAAGTTTGAGCTTCTCTGTGGTTAAACATCTGGTACCCAAACTTTTCGGCTGGGGTTGTAGTGGTGTTGAAATCTCCTGTGACTATCCACGGTTCTTTGTATTTATTCCCCATCTTGGCAATATGCTTCCAGATCAAGCTGCGTACATGTATATGAGGGTTAGCGTATACAAAAGTAGCATAATATGAGTTGTTGATTCTGCTGGTTACAAATTGACGATGAGTATTTATGATCTCGACAGTGCAGTTTGCTGAATTCCAATAGACCCATATCCCACCCGAGTACCCGCGAGCTTCGGATCTATGAGAATTAGTAAATCCCAGTTTTTGGATTGTAACGACTGCTTTCTCGGAGCTGATTCTTGGTTCAAGAATGGCGGTGATCATGGGCTTATGAACAGCGATGTATTCTTTCAGAATTCTGCATGTATCATCGTTGCCTATACCTATGATGTTCCAGCACAGGATCTTTGACATCGTTGGCAGAACAGGAACATAAGTTTTGGGGTACTTGACCAAAAAAACACTTACAGTGATGGTACTATATTCTCCTTGTTCACAGCAACCTTCAGAACCTCTAATATAGCTTCAGAATTCTGACCTCCTAGCTGCCGAGGGCTCCTTCTTGTACCCTCTATGGCTGACATTGTAAGTCCTATTCTTTTCATTTTCGTGCCACTGCCTTTGAACATCTTTCCCTTCTTGGAATTTTTGGGGTTTTTGTTGTGCTTTGTAGATACTTTCATACTATCAATTTCTTTGTCGGTTTGACCCCCTGGCAGATTTCTATCTTCTGCAACCTGGTTATCAGGTTCTTCAAGTATTTCCAGCACTTCATCAATGTCTGGGTTGGCCATGGTGTGGTCCTTGCTGGTCTTGACTTTCTCAACTTCTGCCTTGCTTCTTCTTTGAGGCTGCGGTTCATTTGTAATGTCTTTAAGTACCTCAATTTTCTGTTCTGCCGTCTCTATATTCTTAGAGCTTGCCTTCTCCTCCATACTTTAGGCGTTTTATGTGCTTCAGAGTTACTTGGTCTGGCCTCGTTTTGCGACTTGTTACTCCCTTCTATCTCCTCGTTTTCGTCGTCTTCTGGAAGGTCCCCAAATTGGTTCCCTGTATTGCTTGAATTTTTAGGAGGTCTGTCTACTGCCTATGCTTTCCCCTATCGTCTTCTTCTGCTTCGTTGTGTATGCCAAGGTGGTTCTTCGGTGTTTGTGGGCTTTGCCTGTTGGTTCATTTGTTGTTTAATCGTAACTGCCTTTTCCAGTGCCAGGTCAGTGGCCATTTTGCAGTTCTTCGATATGTGGCCCACCTCCCCCACACTTAGCGCAGGCATAAGGCAAACCTTCATACTCAACTTCGTATTCGAGGCCATTAATCCATATACATGGGGCTAATTCTTTTGTGGTGTCTATTTCGATTGCCAATCTTGCAAATTTGCTTCGTGTCCTCTTGACTGTATGCTCATCAACTTTTACCAGGCGACCCAGTGACATCCTGATACAATCAAACATGGTCTGGACATATAGGTGGAGTGGGAGATTAAATATTCTCGTCCAGCAAATGATTTTCCTTGGGAGCGCGTGCGAAGGGATGAATGAAGGGTTCCCATCCCATACTAGCAGGTTGCAACTGAAAACTATCCAAGGCCCACCCGTCGTGGCCATCTCATAATCTCTTCTGCAGGAGAGTTGTATGACAAAATGGTTTAAATCTAGTTCATATATATTGTATTTTCCGACTAGACTCCACATGGATCTCAATCGATCTCACAGATCATATAGCCGATCTGGGTTCCCATCACCTTCACAACAACTGCATATTGCCAAGGCCTGATGAGGAATGCTTCTTCCATCGGATCGACGATAATATCAGGCTTGTTATCGATGATACTCAGACTGACCGCCTCCGGTTCTAGGTGTTCCTCGAATAGCTTGTGCAAAAATAGGTCTGATGTGCTTTTCTCAGTGGATCTGTGTGCAGCGCCCGAGTTGTTTGGTGCCCAAACGTTTCCTCCCGTCTGTGGTTCCTGTCCCCCGGCTGCATGACTATGTCCAAGCAGTGAGGGAAAGGACTGTTCCATTAACAAACTGCCTCCTGGTATGTAAACCTCATCTCAGTGATCGATGATCTGTTCTGCTTGTTTGCCAGACCCCCTCCAGGTTTCGCCGGTAGTTCCCTTCCAACCGCTGTAGTGAAACTCAATGCCCACCTGCGGTATGCTCAGTTTTTCCGCATCCTCCTTCTCTAGGGTTGCCGATTCGGATGCTGCTGAAACCCCATGGCTTCTCCTTTGTCCAGGACTTTCTGATCGCCTCCTGTTACCCTCCCTTCCAACATGGTCCTTCTCGCTTTCTCTACTCCGATCGCCAGGTAACTCTCCGTCTTCTGCGGTGTGCGCGCCCCCATGACCCCCATGGTCGCTCGCCGCCGCACTCCCTTCCCCATAACAGCAGTCCCCCTTTTCCTTTTAGTTCAGCTGAACTTTGCAAAGGGTGTTGTTGCAGATCCCTGATTTGGCATTATTTCACCGCCTAATTGGATTAACGATCGTATGTACTTTCTGAAATCAAAGTTGAATGAATACCATATGTATAATATTGAAACAAGATACCAATTAGATCTCAGATCTCGCGTTAGAACAAATCGTGTTGCGACTGTAAGTTAGCGGCAATGAGCATTTAGATATCAATGGTATAGGAATAAAAAAGGAGCAGAATTCTCATTTGAAGAAGTGGCAAAAGACTAGTCGGATAATTACGGATGTCGGCCACCATTGTGAGAACGTGGGAGGCAGTTGGAGTTCATGTATGTCACAGGAGTGACTAGGAATCTAGAATGCAAAATACAGAAAAGTAGGTCCAAAGTTAGAGATTTTGTGAAAGTTGGGAGAAGAAGGTGTTGGGATTAGGAATATAATCCAGCCCATGTCTTAGTGGGATTTAGACTTGGGAGGGTTGGTTTGTGCTACCAATCCTAATAGGAGTCAAATCTTGAATAGTAGGAATATGACTTCCTATGTGCAACATGCAGTTGGACTAGGATTCGAACTAGGACTAGAATTCCTGGTTGCAATCACATGCATGGAGGCCTATAAATAGAGGCCCCTGGGGAGGCCTTTGGATTATCCACCGGTTGAGGTGTGAGTTCTCCAGTTGCTTGTTGGTGCCTTCTGTGGTAGAGGGTGCCAGAGAACAAGAAAAATTGGTAGAGAAGCTCTCTTGGTTTATAAGAGAGGGCCAGCGACTTTGCCTTGAAGCAAAGTAGCGGTTGGCGGTTGCTACCCGGATTTAGGGGTAATTAAATCTGGGAGGTGTGAGTTGTAATTTTATTACATAGTGCTTATTAGCGGGATTGCCCCGTGCTTTTTCTCTCCTTATTGAGGGGAGAGTTTTCCACGTTAAATCTGGTGTTTTTCTTCTTTGGGTTTTATACGCTTGTTGGTAGCGCTTCCGTGACAACTTTTCGTCACATCCGGGACTGTATCGGTACAACATCCCCAACAAGTGGTATCAGAGCGAGGTTGCAGATACAAGTCCAGATGGGGAAAGATGAAGATGCGACGATGATAAAGTTGAAAAGCACAAATTGGCAGATTTGGAAACCCAAGATGGAGGATATTCTCTATTGCAAAGATCTATACGATCCGATAGAGGGACAAAAGCCAGAGACTACATCTGATGCAGATTGGAAGAAGCTAAATAGGAAAACCGTCGGAACAGTGCGGAAGTGGCTCGACATCTCTGTATTCCATCACGTCTCAGAAGAGACCAATGCCAAAGATTTGTGGGAAAAGCTCAAGAAGTTATATGAGCGGAAGACTGCCACAAATAAAGCTTTCTTGATCCGAAAGTTGGTGAACCTCAAGTACCGGGATGGTACAAACATCTCCGAGCATATGAATGAATTCCAAAGCCTTGTAAATCAGTTGGGGTCCATGAAGATGGTTCTTGATGATGAACTTCAGGCTCTACTTCTTCTAGGATCGCTACCGGACAGTTGGGAGACACTCGTAGTGACAGTCAGCAATTCTACACAGGAGGGCAAGTTGACACTTGACCAGGTGAAGAGCAGTGTACTGAATGAAGATACTCGACGACGAGCCTTAGGCGAAAGTGGATCAGAGGTGCACTTCACAGAGGGCAGAGGCATTGATAGAGCGAGAGACCGTGGTAGATCTAAGAGCCACGGTGAATCCCAAGACCGCGAGAAGTCTCGTGGTAGATCCAAGTCAAAGAATGGTAGAGGGTGCTTCCATTGCGGCAAGCCAGGTCACTTCAAAAGAGATTGCAAGATTTGGAAAAAGAAACATGGGTCTGAAGCCAAAGACAAGCAAGATGACGACAAGAATACTACAACGACGATCTCAGATGATAGGTGCGATGATGACGATGTGGTCTTAATAGTCCAAGAACAGTGTTTGCATGCTGATGAGGATGATTCTGAGTGGGTGGTGGATACTGCAGCTTCTTATCATGCTTCACCAAGTAAGGAGTTCTTCACTTCATACAGGAGGGGAGACTTTGGGAGGGTGAACATGAGAAATTCCAGCTTCTCTAGAATTGTCGGGATTGGTGACATTTGTGTTCAGACAAGTGTTGGTTGCACGCTCACGCTGAAGGATGTTCGTCACGTTCCAGATTTGCGGCTGAGTTTGATCTTTGGTTCTTTCTTTGATAGAGAAGGTTGTCATCTTGATTTTGGTGGCGGCAAATGCAAGATCACCAAGGGGGCTTTGGTTATTGTACGTGGCAAACTGTCTCGCACATTATACAAGACCAAGCTCAAAGTACTTAGAGACGACAATATACATGCAGTTGAGGATAACCAGACAGATCTATGGCACAAACGGTTAAGACACATGAGTGAGAAGGGCTTGAATCTTCTATCCAAGAAGAGGTTGATTCCTTGTGGCAAGGATAGTGGTCTCAGTTCATGTGATGCATGTCAGACAGGAAAGAAACGACGAGTTTCTTTCAAGACAAGGTCTGCGGTGAAGTCAAAGTTTCTACAGTTGGTTCATTCGGATGTCTGCGGTCCGTTTGAGATGGCTTCACTGGGAGGCAATAAGTATTTTGTCACATTCATTGATGATGCATCTAGGAAGGTGTGGGTCTACTTGCTGAAGACCAAGGATCAGGTTTTTCAATGTTTCCAAAAGTTCCATGCCATGGTAGAGCGGGAGACCGGTGAAAAATTAAAGTGTCTCCGAACGGACAATGAAGGAGAGTACACCTCCAGGGAGTTCCAGGCGTACTTCACGCAGCATGGCCTACGGCATGAGAGGACAGAGCCCGGCACACCACAACACAATGGTACATCTGAAAGGATGAACCGTACTATTGTCGAGAAAGTCAGATGCATGTTGAAGACTGCAAAGTTGCCAAAGACATTTTGGGGTGAGGCAGTGAGAACTGCCTGCTATCTGATAAATCGATCTCCATCAGTTCCTTTGGGGTTTGATATACCTGAGCATGTATGGACAGGTAAGGATGCATCCTACTCACATCTCCGAGTATTTGGATGCAAGGCATATGCTCATGTTCCCAAGGAAAAGAGGCAAAAGCTGGATGATAAAGCGGTGCCATGTATCTTTAATTTCTTGGCTATGGAGATCAACAGTTTGGGTATAGGTTATGGGATCCAGTGAAAAAGACCATGACCAGACACAGAGATGTGACTTTCTGTGAGAGTCAGACAGTGACAGAGCCTGAGGTTGATGATGCAGAGGCTGCGGGATCAGGTGACAGTTCTTCAGACGATGAGTATGAGGATGATTCAGCTTCTTCACAGGTGCAGTCTTCTGATGATGAAGAAGAGCAACATAATCACCATGAGCAGCAGAGTGATAGCACATCAAGTGGTCCAGTTCCAGACGCACAGACGAGTGATTCAACTTCACAGGAAGAGACTTCTGGGCAGGGGGAGCAGGATCAGGACCAGGCAGAGTCCTCAGAGCAGCAGCTGAGGAGGTCTGACAGAGTACGTCATCCTTCATCCAGATATCCGGCATCTCAGTATATCTTGCTTACTGATCAGGGGGAGCCAGAGACTTTTCAGGAGGCACAAACTCATAGAGACAGAGTACAGTGGCATCAGGCGATGCAGGAGGAGATGAATTCTTTGCAGAATAATGACACCTATGAGATTGTGGCACTTCCCAAGGGTCGGAGAGCACTAAAGAACAAGTGGGTCTATAGGATGAAGAATGACGGCACTGGTAGTGATATTAGATACAAAGCCAGACTTGTTTTCAAGGGCTTTGGTCAAAGACCAGGAGTGGATTTTGATGAGATATTTTCTCCGGTTGTGAAGATGAGTTCTATCAGATTGGTTCTAGGCTTGGTTGCTAGTCTAGATCTGGAGCTTGAGCAGATGGATGTGAAGACAGCTTTCCTTCACGGTGACCTTACAGAGGAGATCTACATGGAGCAGCCAGAAGGTTTTAAAGTCAAGGGGAAAGACCACTTAGTCTGCAAATTAAAGAAGAGTTTGTACGGGTTGAAACAGGCTTCTAGACAGTGGTACAAGAAGTTTGATTCTTTCATGCAGAGTCACGAGTACCAGAAGACAAGTGCAGATACATGTGTCTACATCAGGAGGTTTCCCAATGACAGGTTCATTATTCTACTACTCTATGTGGATGACATGTTGATAGTGGGTCAGGATCTCAGTTTGATCAGAAAATTGAAGACAGAGCTTTCCAAAGCCTTTGAGATGAAGGATTTGGGACCATCACGACAGATTTTGGGGATGCAGATCACACGTGACAGGACACAACGCAAGTTGTGGTTGTCACAACAGAGTTATGTTGAACGGGTACTTGAGCGGTTTAACATGGGCAAAGCCAAAGTCGTGGGGACTCCACTTTCAGGTCACTTCAAGCTGAGTAAGAAGTCATGCCCATCTACTGATGAGGAAAAGGAGGAGATGGCAAGGATTCCCTATTCTTCTGCTGTAGGGAGTTTGATGTACACAATGGTGTGTACCCGTCCTGATATTGCTCATGCAGTTGGCGTTGTGAGCAGGTTTCTCTCAAATCCTGGAAAAGATCACTGGGAGGCGGTCAAGTGGATCTTCAGATACTTACGAGGCACGAGCAACACGTGTTTGATGTTTGGTGGTTCGGAACCAGTTCTAAAGGGCTTCGTTGATGCTGACATGTCAGGTGATATAGATCACAGGAAATCTACTTCTGGGTATATCTTCACTTTTGTAGGGGGAGCCATATCTTGGCAGTCCAGGTTGCAGAAGTGTGTTGCACTTTCAACTACAAAGGCAAAATACATTGCAGCAGCGGAAGAAGGAAAAGAAATTCTCTGGGTGGTGAGATTTCTAAGGGAGTTGGGGATGATTAAGATTGACCAGACTATTTTCTTTGATAGTCAGAGTGCCATTGACTTGAGCAAGAGCACAATGCATCATGCACGGACAAAGCACATTGATGTGAGATATCACTGGCTTCGTGATGTTATAGAGAAGAAGTTGTTGACTCTGAAAAAGATCCATACTGAGAAGAATGCTTCTGATATGATGACCAAGGTAGTGACACGAGACAAGCTAGAGCTTTGTAAGAAGCTCTGCGGTGTACATTCCCAATGATGATCGCTGAAGACCACATCTCCCTCATGGGCTGGAGGGGGAGATTGTTGGAATTAGGAATATAATCCAGCCCATGTCTTAGTGGGATTTAGACTTGGGAGGGTTGGTTTGTGCTACCAATCCTAATAGGAGTCAAATCTTGAATAGTAGGAATATGATTTCCTATGTGCAACATGCAGTTGGACTAGGATTCGAACTAGGACTAGAATTCCTGGTTGCAATCACATGCATGGAGGCCTATAAATAGAGGCCCCTGGGGAGGTCTTTGGATTATCCACCGATTGAGGTGTGAGTTCTCCAGTTGCTTGTTGGTGCCTTCTGTGGTAGAGGGTGCCAGAGAACAAGAACAACTGGTAGAGAAGCTCTCTTGGTTTATAAGAGAGGGCCAGTGACTTTGCCTTGAAGCAAAGTAGCGGTTGGCGGTTGCTACCCGGATTTAGGGGTAATTAAATCTGGGAGGTGTGAGTTGTAATTTTATTACATAGTGCTTATTAGCGGGATTGCCCTGTGGTTTTTCTCTCCTTATTGAGGGGAGAGTTTTCCACGTTAAATCTGGTGTTTTTCTTCTTTGGGTTTTATACGCTTGTTGGTAGCGCTTCCGTGACAACTTTTCGTCACATCCGGGACTGTATCGGTACAACATCCCCAACAGAAGGATCTCAGTCATCCACCGCCATTTCTGGAGTAGCAAAGGGGGTCGGGGCTATCGGAAATCACAAAGCTTTTCTAAAAGTTGGGAGGAAGAAGATGGGTTCTGAACCATCAGCTAGCGGGGGTGGGGGCGGGTGAGGAGGACGACGTCTGGGCTTTCGGAGAATCGTCGTTCTATCTACCGGGTGAATACTTGGGGAGATCTTGGTATGCAAGATTACCAGTGGACCGGGATTGTGTTGTCTTCGGTTTTGAAATCCTTCTCTGAAAAAGTACAACCAAACACAATTTTTTAAAACGAACATGATTCAAATCCAATCTTCCTCCTGATAGTATGCACCAAACTGTGTTGGGGAACGAGTGGCGAGGAGTCTTCTCTAATGTTCCACTAGCATCAAGTATCACTTTGTCATTAACTTGGTGGAAGCAAAGAAAATTCGATTACTATGTATTTCTGTTATTTCAATTATATCACATTTGGATATCATATAACGTCTCAAATTAACGGATTAGGTCCACTGACGATATATTTAGGATGCACAATATATATAAATATGCGTATGGAAAGATCGTACTCACAAGATTTTTTCTGGCACGATGAGGATACACTTTGGAATCCATCTCGTATATACACTTTATTTATAGGCTAAAAAACATAAATGGCACATTTGCCATATTTAATGCCCTAAATGACACGTTCTTGAACTTATTATCCAAAATGGCACATTTGCAGAGCAATGCGTCATCTTCTGGGATGCATTGCTCTTCTGCAGGCAATGCGTCTCAGAAGCAGACGCATTGATCCCACAAGAGGGCAATGCGTCCCAGTTTCGGATGCATTGTCCTCTTGTGGGACCAATGAGTTTGCTTCTGGGACGCATTGCACCAATGAGTCTCAACCGGGGATGCATTGCTGCAATACGTCCCCATGCAGGACGCATTGTACCAATGCGTCCCCATATAGGACGTATTGCACCAATGCGTCCCCATACAGGACACATTGGTTTTTGCAGTCACTGATATTCTTTCATGTTTATTGATATGTATATTAATAATATTGATTATATTTGTACATTTACCAATCATTCACTTATATTTGGATGTCTATAATATACTCAATTATTATAAATTTGTCAATTGTAATAGCTCGTAACATGTATATGGAATATATAACTGGTATTACAACCAACATCAGTTGGTTCCTAATTGATTATATAATAAGAACTTAATCCAAAAAAAATGAGATAGCAATTACAAACAAGGTTAAAGCATGAACCAGCATAATGAGAAAATAATACACAATACACAACAGAACAATATAATAGATCCAAAATGAACCAATGTGATATCATAATATGATAGATCCACATACAATAGATGTCTTCACAAAGAAATACATACAACACAATACAATATATAAAAAACTAAGCATGTCCTCCTCGCCGACGACGTCCTCGCCCACCTCCCTCTACCTCTAGCTCCTCTGTACCGATGTCATCTGGAGACACCTGAACTGGGGACAACTGCGTAGGAGGATGTTGGCGAGTATCAGGGTAGAAATAAAAAGGTGGAGGTCATGGGGTGAGGGGTCTCTAAAAACCAGGATATGATGCATCAGGTGGGGTGCATCCTGAGAAATCAAACAGAGTAGGTGAATATGTGGCATAAAGTGGTGGTCGGCTCTCATGAATAACTAGTGGTGGGAATGGAGTGTATGGAATAGAAAAAGAACTTGCTCCATGGTAGGATGTTGGTTGAGGTAGGGTGATGAATGAAGAATAAGAACCAGCTCCTCCAAAGCATGGGCTTGTATGTCCCCATCCCATGAACTGAGAAGTGGGAGTGAGCTCGGGAGTAGTAAGTGCAGGAGTAGGAGTACTAGTAGGAGTAGGAGTAGGAGTAGGAGTGGGCTCAGGGGCTGTGGTATGAGTGGGTATGGGATCCCACAGCCGAGCATAGTCAGAAAGACTATCAAAGTAAGCCCCTTAGATGCTATAGATGTCGTCTCTGGTCTTTGAAGGGGCATGCTCTGTAGCCGCTCGGATCGCCACTTGTGTTTGCACCTGTAAAATAAAGTATGTACACATAATAAAGAACAATTACATATATTAAAAATAATAATGATAAAAATAAAAGTTTATAAAAGAAATAATAATGATACTCACAAATTCTTGCCAGCGATAACTTTGCGGGTAGTATGTGGCCAGAGGCATAGATGGAGGAGGCACGATATACTGGGGATGATACCATCCGTAGTGAATCTGAGGAATGAAGACTGTATCAGTTGGTGGAGCGGGAATTAAGCTCTCAGGTCTATTATTCCATATCTGTACCTCCCGCCTATAATGAAGCAGCCAATCCTTAGCCGCATGACCCCTCCCATCAATCCAGCTAAGCAGCGGCAGCTCAAGAGTAGGTTGTACTTGAACAAAGCCAAATTGTCCAAGTACTCGGTCGGGGAAGTGTCACTCCACTATTGTGTAGCACAGTAAAGGAACTCGTGCCAACCAAACATCACTACCCTCTCTACAAATGGTAGACAATCTCTCAAGAACATCAACAGTGTAAGGAGTCAAATTTATCTATTATTCATATAGACAACATGTATCATATAAAATGGAGTAAATTGCAAATAAATAAAACATATACCATACAACATGTTAGTAGAGGTAAGTAAGTTATACCTACGAGGACAAAATCTGGTCAAATGATTAATCGTAAAACTGGATTGTTCCCCTGATAGTGTCACTCCGTTGGACATATGTACGCCACCTATTAAATTGACAAACTATATTTAGATAAATACTACATAATGTTTGGAAAAATATAAAAATTAATTGTGTAGATCTTTACCTGTAACCCAAGGGAACATCTTCTAGCCATTCCCCCCATTGCATAACAATTGAACCTGGGCGTCCAATTCCCAACCTCTCCCAACACCACAACTGCAATAGACAGACACAACCTGATAGATGGGCAGTTCTCCTAGACCAGATGGTAGCCTAATATAATTCCCTATATAAGTAAGCTAGAGTTGTAGCACCCCAAGATAGAGTGCCACAATGTGTAAAATTAGACACAAGAGGGAGGTACCTAACATACACTCTATCCCCAGTACTATCTGGGATAAGGTAACTACCTAAGAAGTATAGGAGATATGCCTTGGTGTACCTTGTCCTCAGTTCTAATTGTTGCTCTTCATCACCCACGGTAAGATCCATATCCCTGAAGTTCTCACGCAGCCAAATCAAGGAGATATGCCCCTTAGACATTCCATCTGGTGCATCTCCTAAGAAATTATCACAAAGGTGAGACCAAGAAGAAAACTGCCCCTCATTTACACCTATAGGAAAAGAAGCTATAATAGGTGGGCCATCAATCCTAAGACCTAGAAGCACTACAACATCCTGAAGTGTTACAGTCATCTCAAACGGGAGAAATCTAAAAGTGTTTCTAGTGTTATCCCACTGGTTAACTAATGCAGTGATTAAAGTGGGGTCAAGGTGGATAGAGGGTATCCTATGAACAAGCCCAAAACCATCCATGGAAATATTTTCTAAAACATCTGGGTCAGTAATAGGACATTGTGCCAACATGATGTGGTACTGGGAGAGTCGGAAGGTTGCTTGTCTAGGAGCCATATCTATGAAAGTTACAAATATTACATTAAATGAAAAGTGCAAATATTGTACAACATATAAGTTTGTCAAGATTCTTCATTACATAAGATGAAATTAATTCAAATACATGAACTACTAAATAATATTAAAATACAACATGAACTATTAAAAGAGAAATATTACAATAATTAGTTACTGCATTTGATTCAATATCTCATCTACATGTTCATAAAATAGCCACATTTGATGTACAACTCGATGTATCTCTGGATGTGATACAACTAACTGGTTTTTAACTTGTTCATTGATTGGCATTGTTTTCTGTTTTGTGTGATCCCAATACCAACCAGGTAGCTCAAGAAGTTCTTCATACATGTAAAATATTTTCTTTAAAAATTTCCAATGAAATTTTTCTTATTCTTTTGTCACTATAAATCCTAACTTGTTGTACAACAAATCTGGTACGTCATGCAGTCATCATCCAATAGAGTTTGATGAGCCATTTTTCCCTATAGGCACTTTGTAGCTATTATTTGGATTAACTCTACTGACATGTGAAATGTCCATGTCTTTCAATGAGCCATCTATAAAAAAACCTATTATAAATTCATTCTTTTAGTGAAATTGCAAACATTACATGACGTGATTAAATTGTAAACATTACATGACTTGAGTAAATTGAAATTGCAAATATTACATTACGTGATTAAATTGAAATTGCAAACATTACATAACTTGAACAAACTAAAATTGCAAACATTACATGCCTTGAGTAAATTAAAATAGTAAACATTACATGACCGGACATCATATTACATTAGGACAAGTGTGTCTATTATGGGCCCTTTTGCCACACTTATGAAAGTGATATGTATACTGATTTGGATCAAAATCCATAGTTGAAGGCCTTCTCTTTGTCTTTAGTCTTCCAGCTTACCTTCATTTCCTAGGGGGTAATAAGGGATAAATACCTCTACTTTCATCAAATTGAGGCCAATACCTCTTGTCAGGAATACCATGATATTCAGTTATGTATGCGTTTAGATAAGCCTCATTTGTATAATATGCTCTCACAAGTGCATCAAGATCCCAATTGACAGAGTCTGCAGTTACCCAAATATGAAAACATGGATAATGCCATTGTTGTGAAAAACCACAACTGCATTGACTGCCACCATTTGGACGTACTATTACTTGAAATCTATGTCCATCCATGTCACCAACAAGCCATTCATCATTGTTCACATGGATGTGTATTGTCAGTTTTTTTGCATCCTCTCGAACATTATAAAGCTTATCATGAACCCTCAAGGGTCATTTCAGTCCATCTTGTGCACGTTTATTTGTGAGATTACGCCTCTCCAGCCACATTTTCATGGAGTGATAGTATGTGGCAACAATTAACGCATGTATTGGCAAACCTCTAACACCTTTTAAGACTCCATTACACCGTTCAACATAATTGCTGGTCAATGACCCATACCTGCAACCTCTGTCATATGCGAGAGACCAAAGTACTGGATTTTGGCCTAATAAATACGCCTTCACTGCTGGTTCTATGGTTTCTATAATAGTCATATGACGCTCAAATCCATGTATACCAGTTGTGGATCCCACCTTCCACAAAAGCTCCCTCAACTCCTGGGACTTGAACTACTTATGGAAGTTCTTCCGAAGATGTCGAATACAATAACGATGTCAAGTGCTAGAAAAATCCCACTCATTTGATCAGAAATAATACACAAGTCTGTACGTTGTGGAATGATTGGAATACAAGTTTGTAGACAACCAAAGAACCACTCCCAGGAGTCCTTATTTTCTTTCTCGACAACAGCAAAAGCAAGTGGAAATAGACCATTATCAACATCTATGCCACATGCAATGAGAAGTATGCCAGTATATTTTTCTATCAAAAATGTGCCATCAATAGTAAGAACAGGCATTTAATAGGCCCAACCCCTCACAGCTGGACCAAATGCCCAAAACACCTGCTTGAATCTATGAGTGTCTTCAATTTGAAGGTTATAATCATCAATAAGGTGGGCATATATAGTTCTTGAAATATATTGTGTCAGAGATATCAAGAATGACAACAAACTATGATATGATGATTCCCAGTCTCCAAATATTTTACAGACAACCTTCCTCTTCACTAGATATGCCTTCTTGTAAGATATCTGGAGCCTTAGTTCAACATTCACCTTGTCACGGATTTCTCGTGTCGACATATCCAATCATGATACTAGGATTGGCATTATCATTCGACCAATATAAGATGTTGTGACTTGGTGATGATCATGATTCATAAAGTTAATTCACAATTGTGGTCTGCTTTACAATGTTTTATCTTCCACATACCACCTGCTCTTTTAGACTGGCAAGCGGTCAATCTCCAAGGACATCATTGATCATGGATACAAATAAGTTTAAGATGACGATTATTTGAGTGTAATGTACGATACTGGACATTCTTTTGTATCGACCATTTTTGGAGCATCTCAACTAGTACAACTTTGGATGCAAATAAAGCACCCTCCTCTATAACAATGCTGAAAGGATTGTAATTGAGACGGAATTCATGATGAAAATCTTCCACCCAGTCATCATCTTGAAAAGCTTCATAGTTGGAATCAATGTGTTCATGTTGGGGCCATTGGTTGTCAAATATGGATGGAATAGAACTCAATGTTGCAATAGAGTCAGGGAATGGATGTGTGCTCATCATCAGTTTTAGTGAATGAATCCTCCTCAGGTGGTTCACTATTATTACGACCTTCAATATCACTATTGTTATCACCTTCATGATCACTATCATTATCACCTTCATGATCACTATCATTATCTCCCTCGTCAACCTCAACACCAAGATTCTCAGTAGTAGGATTTTGAGAGAATTGAGGTGGTTGACTCCATTCAACACTTAAAAAACTTTGAGAGAATTGAGGTGGTTGGCTCCATTCAACAATTAAATGACTTTGAGAGAATTGAGGTGGTTGACTCCATAAATGATTGTGAGGGAATTGAGATTGAAATTGATTCAATAGACCCATGAAACAAGGTTGTTGGTGGATAGATGTTTTTTCAAGAAACACATCAATATAGGCATCAGCTGAAAGTGATAACAAGGTTCTGTATGCATCATCATCATCAACTTGTACGAACATATGATTTTCTCCAGGGAAAAGATAGGATATTTTGATAGAGAAGTGGTTGGGATTGATGTCAAGTGTTGCATAGATATATGATTTTAGTTTAGATAGGGTATTAATAAGTGAAATGTTTATGGGTCTAACAGATCCACTAAAATAAGACCCATCAGAGAAAAATTGACCATCATATCGCGTCTTGACAATTCGTGAATTTGAACTACATGCCATTTTCCTATCATTGTAAAACAATAATTCATATTTTTTAACATTATATTAATATGAATAAATATTTTAGAACAATGACATCATTTTTAAAAGAGTAGTTAAGATTTTAGAACAATAATTTTGAATTTGGAATTAAATTTATTTTACTATTTTTCTATAACATTAACTTTTTAGAACAACAATTCTACTATTTTTTAGTAACATTAACATTTCTATTCAACAATAATTTTGCTATTTTTTCAGTAACATTAACATTACAGAATTACAATTTTGTAATCCCGAACAATAATTTTTAGGTATTAATTAACCTTCAATTGTCATTTTTGACATCATTATTTCACTAATGTGGAATTAAGGAGTAGCAATACAATTATTTCAGTTATAATATTGCATACTAATGTTAAGTTCAAGTTTTGGTAGAAAAAAAATCTCAAATAGAGAGTTCTCCCTTGTCAATCAAAGAATACGAGAAGAGAAAGAAGACCAGCAGTAGAAGCGCCTCCAAGCAGTACAAGAAATGAAGAAGATAGCAGCTCCAAGATCGCCCGAAATAAACTAGAAATCGCCTCCAAGTAGTAGAAATCCGAGCAAGAACTCCAAAACAATGGGAGTAGAGAGCAAGAGTAAGGAAATGAAGAATGGTGTGTGTTTGGGGGGCTGATTTTGCCTAATATATATAGGAGAGTAATGCGTCCCGGTTGGGGACGCATTGCTCCCACGTGACACCGCGCCGCGGCCCAACGGCAAAATAGTCGTTGGTCCAGGGAGCAATGTGTCCCCGTTCCGGACGCATTACCCATTTAGCCGTTGGGGCGTCTCTGCGCGTGACGTATTGGCCCCACAAAAAGACAATGTATCTTGGTTCAGGACGCATTGCCATCCTGTGGAGGCAATGCGTCAACAGGGACACATTGCCCTCCTGTGGGGCCAATACGTCCCAAACCGGGACGCATTGCCTCTTGCGAGAGCAATGCGTCCCAGAAGATGACGCATTGCTATGCAAATGTGTCATTTTGGGCAATAAGTTCAAGGTGTCATTTAGGGCATTAATATGGCAAATGTGCCATTTAGGTTTTTTGGCCTTATTTATATATTATACATAGTTGCTTCACTCCAAGGCATAGGCGATCTCCCGGAAGAGCGGGGCCTGCTCCTTTTTCACTGCTATGAATAGATGAGCGCCACCACCGTCCTCGCACGATGGTGCAAGTATTGCGAGTCCCTCCAGCGGCAGAAACGGGTTGCAGAAAGAGCATGGCAGCCCGCCGCCGAAATCTACGCCGGTGAACTGCAAACCGAGCCAGCTGTTGAACTCCACGTCCGGACACAGTATGTCCCCAGCGGACGGCAAGGAATTCACGAACTCGTCGTCTTCACTCTTCAATTTGAGTTCTCCGAAATCGATGAATGATCGGAAGTAAGCCTCATCGACCTTAGCCACAGCTCTACGGATGACACCTGCCACCTCGCCGTAGCTCATGCATAGGAGCTCTCCGGCTTTCAGTCTTGGGAAAGCCCACAGCACGGCATTACCGAAGTACGACTGAGGTACAGGAGGGTTCCTCATCCTGCGCCGGCCATCGACGGCTGCCCGAATGGTGGTGTACTCGTTTAAAGACAGCCCCCGCACGAACGTGAGTTTCTTCCAGACGTGCGCAAGGATGCACTGGAAAGTAGTGCACCGACGAGAAGGATCAGCATGTGCGGCTTCGGCTTTGAGTGTGGCAATAAATTCACTAGAGTAACGGATGCCGACAACAGTGAGGCCGGCAAGAGAAGCGGCCAGTTCGCTGTCACTCAACGGTTTGCGGAGTAGCGCCAAGGACTTATTCTTAAATTCAATCTGATTGTGTGTGGAAACTGAGCTACCTCGTCGCTAGGGTTTACAACAGGCTGATGGGTAGAAGACGATCGATGGTGGAAGAGTTGTCGCTGTTATTATCATCAAACGATTACAGGACTCTATTTATAACAGAAATAAAAGACCTGATAACAAAGGAGACGTGTGATCCTATCTACACGCTCCCACCTACGGGATGAACTCACGTTCCCCGGAACAGACTCCACTCTCCGCAACACCTCTTCCACTCTTTTTTTTCTTTTTCTGTTAATGCCTACATTATCTAGTTGGCACGGGCCAACTTAACCAGCTGGCAAGACCAGCTTAATCCCAACATTGTGTGGGTAATCAATCCGGGGAGGGTTCCGGGGAGTCAACACGGCTCTCCGATCGTGGAACGGCGGTGATGGGAGATCTTCCCAGCCTCGAGCCATCATTCCCCATGCAACGAGGAACGCGCTGATGGCGCCACCATCCGCCACACGGTGCTGGAACGCTACGCCGATGGCAAGGCCTCCGCAGGTAAAGCGGTTGACTTGGACGAGGAGGAGCTCGCGAGCGGCGGGCAGTAGCGGGATGAGGCTGGTGACCTCATCGGGAGAGTCGAAGGGGAGGTGGTCAGCTAGGGTTGTTGGGACATGCGTCTCGATAAAGCGAATGCCGGTGTCATCCAGCAGGATGCACGGCCAACCATCGTCGTCACTAGCAAAGCTGCCGGCGAGGTGAGGGTAATTGAACAAGGTCCAAGCAAGGGCGTCCTCTAAAGTTCTGTTGTCCGGCGAGGGGGCCTTGAAGGCGTAGAGAATAGGAATATGGCAGTTATAGTTTGCAAGGTCGAAGACAGTAAGTGGGACTAGGGTATGCAGGTAAGGGTGAGAGGGAGTGTTGGAAGAAGAAGAGCGCAGGCTTCGGGGTTTAATCACGCTGTTGCGCACCACCTTCAAATCTTTTAGCTTCAACGCCATGATCTTCTTGGATTGGATTAGGATAACTTATACCAGAAGTGGTTGAGCAAGGATCTGTGTTCTGAGCTGATTATATAGCCAGTTTCTTCAACGTGTGCACGCAAGTTGCATTTGTTTCACCATCTGTGGAACAGTTTTCTTCTATCATTTGAAGTGTTAGGTGAATGGATATCGATTCCTATAATAAACTTTAAATTACCTGTAAAATGGCCGTAGTTAACTATGGGCAGGTATTAGTCCCCAAAACGTAGTTAAAATGGCCGTAGTTAACTATGGATATCGATTCCTATAATAAACTTTAAATTACCTGTAAAATGGCCGTAGTTAACTATGGGCAGGTATTAGTCTATCATTTGAAGTGTTAGGTGAGTGCGGGTTTATTTTCTACCTGAACTTTGCAGCCGCGTCCAACCAAACGTAATGAGTTGAAAAACATAGTGTTTTCCAGCTGCATGGGTTCCAACTCATCAAAACCAAACGGGCCCTTAGTAGCATTTCAACCACATTAATAACTGTTTGTCTCGAAGGTCGACGTGAAGACGCTAATGTGTAACGTTGTTATGCCCATTCATGGACAAAGAAACGATGGAGTATGCAGGACCATATTCGATACCACTTGAATACTACTTGACGGTAGCCTAACCGATACTATCCCCACCACATCCTCGAGGACAAGCAATAGCTGCGATAAACTAATATCTCGGAGCTTCTGCGAACCCACCACGGAAGATATAAAAAAGATGGCAGTACATGATTTTGATTTGGTTACGTATATGACGTCGCGTGGCGGTAGCTTCTAGTAGCAGCAGCCGGCGCGGCCCGTCGTCGTCGGCGATGTCAACTTCTTCTACCAGCTCACAGCCAGCCGATCGAGTGGCGATCAGTGGTCAGGTGAGTTGCATATTTCTTGTCCCTTACGAGCTTTGTTACACGCTATTTGACTTGCAACGAAGAATCCGCTGCATTATTCCCACTGTGCCATCTTTTGTGGGTAACGAAATGAACCGCAGGAAACCGAAACGAGAAACTACGAGTCGATTCGCTACAAATCCGAATGAAAACCACAATGAAAAAGGAACGAAAATCTATATCAACCGTGGAAAATAATTTTAAAGCTATTCATTCAATGCTTTAGGAATACTTCTCAGTTCAACGGTCATTATCTTATTTTATATCCTTATGTTATAAAGTTCACTCCTTGCGTGAGCATATCATCATGAGAAGTTACAGAAGCATATTAATGACCCTTTTGTACCTATTTGCCAATCGTCAAAAGGTTTATACTTCTTCTATATACCTATTTGCCAATCTTTATTACTTGGTTTCATATTTCTTATCCTACTGAAGTCATATGTTCTTTGTTTAACGCTCGTTTTCAACTAATACTAGTACGATGCTATCATTCTTGAACTAAATGAATGTATCATGGTACACCTTGTTAGATATATAGTTTTTACAGCTATTATTTAGCATGGGTTAAGCCCAATGTAGCGCAGTCAGTACATAATGGAAAGGAATGTAGTTACCCCTTTTGTATAAAAGGATAATCACGTTATTAATTATTTATTTAATTAATTGTATCTTTCCGAAACGTTTTAGCATCTTTCTGTTATGTGAATAAGAGATGAAGTTAATTATTTATATAATTAATGGTCTATTTTCCTTTACGATTAAGATATGTATGTTTCGTGTACAAATCTGAAACGGTTTAGCAACTTTCCGTTATGTAAATAAGAGATGAAGTTAATTATATATAATTAATGGTCTCATTTCCTTAACGGAAAAGACATATACGTTTTGTGTACAAGAGTGATCGAGTGATCGTGTCTGTCTAGGATTAGGACGTGGGGCGTGAAAGGGTTATAAAAAGGGAAACATGTCAATAGAATTGAACACATAATAAATTCAGTCTCTCTGCATAACCCACAGTCATCAGCTGCCGTTTGCAAGAGACGAGAGATGTGTCCTCTTGACGAAGTGTTTCTCTTCTTTCCCTTCGCCCATGTGAATTGCTGCTTTGTGGAGACTTGTCTTCAGAACGAATCGAGTATTCAGAAAAGTTGTCTCATGGAGATCCTTCTCCTGAATGAGACCAACAATGTTGTCCTTCTATTCCTTTGACACGATCTGTCCGGACGGTGGTACTTGCGGTCGTTGGCCTACACTGATGGTGCAAATGTTTCGGCGTCAAATTGACGTGCCGAAAGAACGACGTTAAACGTAAGCAGATATGCGGAGCAACTCGACTTCTAGCGTTAGCCAGACGAGCCGAACGACGTGAAGTCATCTATTCCATGACAACCAAACGACGACACGTTAGGCGTCAATGTAACGAGCAAGGCAATCGACGTCTAACAACATCGAGATTAGAAAATAACTTGGCGTCAAACGTTAGCGAGATGAGCCAAGGATATAGACTTTGCTGCATTCTTAATGACGAGATGGACTGGAAGAACATCGCTTATCTGTGAAAAGCCACTAAAGGGGGGTGAATAGGGTTTTATAGATATTTTAAAATAAATCAACTCAAACAACCACAATTGAGATAATAAGAAGGAGACAAGGTGTTTAGAGTGGTTCCAACCTTAGCAAATACTAAGACAGTCAATCCACTACCTGGTTTCTTACCCAACTAGGATTTTGAAAGTATTTAATTTTATTATCTTGGAAGGATATTACATAAAATTACAACACTTTCAACACCTTTTGGACAACCTTCACCTTGAAGTAGTCTCACCAACTTTGAAGAAGTTTCCTTGAAGTAACTTCAAGCTCACCTTTGAAGTATCCTTCCTCTTGAAGTAGCTTCCCGTTGAGACAACCTTCTAGAAGTAGTCCAAAGATCTCCTTCTTCACCAAGAAGATCAAACTCTCTCCAATCCGCAACCTCCAACCCTAGGAGTAGCCAGGAGAGTACAAGCAATACGAAAGAATAAGAAAGGAAATAGAAATTACAATTACCACTTGAAGCACAAGGCTTGATTTCCTATATCAAGCGTATTGATCTCCTAACCAATGAGTATGGAAGTGTAGGTTTAGTGGATAGGAGATGCTAGCCTATAGGGCACGAATTTGGAGCAAAGGGAATGAGTAGCAAATACTAGTGTTGCTCAATTTCTCAAAATAGATTGCCAATTTGCAAGTATGAAAGCTCAAGTATTGCACAAGTGTGTTTTGGGTGTCCTATGGCTTGTCCTATTTATAGGAATGGCTTATGGATGCTTAAGAACGTTCTAGACACTTTCTAGGGGGTTCTTAGTGCTTAACTAGCTGTTAGGTAACCATTAGTTGCTTTAACAATGGCTACTTAATTAACTCTGAAAGGTGCAGACAGAACTCTTCTCGGTCGAAGAATTGTCGACCGAGAGTCCTTCTCGGTCGAGGTCTTATCGACCGAGGGACTATCTGGAGCAAGTGTATATAACGTTCTAATCCAACTCCCAACTACATTGTCTGCTGTGTCTAACGGCTACCTGGGTCATTCTCAGTCGAAGAGTTTGTCGACCGAGAGTGTCTCGGTCGAGAATTTTGTCGACCGAGGTTAACCCTGTTTCAATGTTTTAAACTAAGTACTTAGTGTGTGTATGAGTGTGCAGTTTTGACACTATTGTAGGGGATGACCTATCTAAGTGTTGTGATTGACTAAGGAAGATCTACACGCTTGATTTACATGATATCTAAGTACTTGTACATTATATACTTGTACAAGTTTTTATATTT
The DNA here is from genome assembly GCA_963693085.1 of Alisma plantago-aquatica. Taxonomy (NCBI): domain Eukaryota; kingdom Viridiplantae; phylum Streptophyta; class Magnoliopsida; order Alismatales; family Alismataceae; genus Alisma; species Alisma plantago-aquatica. The sequence continues at coordinate 1,307,327,564 of OY856411.1, read as the reverse complement.
GATTACAATCATGCATTAAAGCAATTTGAGCATATAGATCTTCTAAGTTGTATGTCATCCACCTAATTCCTGCAACACTCAAGTAGCACGTTAGATCCACAAGAATGAAATGTTTGTCATCATAAAAAAAAGAGATTATAATATGTCCATTTAGCCAACAATCTGAAGGATTGCAAGGCAATGATTTCTTTAAGTATATACGTATATAAATATACGTGTCTTGTTTCTCAACGGGACGATCCGATCAGGAGTTTTTTACTCATTTATTTATGTTCCCCTACAATATTTTATTGTTGTATATCTTATCTTGATCTACCTGCAATTGTTAATTTTTTTTGCAACTATTTGTTGTTGCATGTAACGCCGTTTATATCTAAATTATCTAACAATCTTAAAGAAATCATTCTTTGTTGTTAATTAACAATGTAGATCATGGTATGTGCACTAGAATTAACAATAAACATATGCCTGGAATTTATTGTTTTGAACGTTGTATATTAGCAATGTTGAATATATAATTGGCATAATATATGGGTATGAAGAATCGGAACAACCATAACTAAATAAAATTGATCCCAACAATGTGAATATTATTTCTAGTTGGAAAAAGACTGATACGAGTTGCCAAGAGTTAATTTTTTTAGTGTTAAAAATACAAACTGTATAATTATACTCTTAGCAAGTATTGCTTATTTCCATGACATTGTATAGGGATGGTAGAAATAAAATATAAAACTGAGAATAAGGGTACTAAACCGTGCTGCATTTCAAAGTTTATAATATTTCTAAACATTTTATTTAGTAGAGATAAATCTATTCTTGAACAAGTAATTAATGTTTTAATTCTTGGTGTACAAAATTTTGGATGCATGCATTAAATGCTTGAAAATTTTGTTGTTATGTCTATAGTTGAGATATTCTTAATTTTTTAGGAAGTCGTTTGACATATATCTCAAATATAAAGGAGAATGTCAATGAGTGGTCTCATGTTAGACATTAATAAACAAGACGTACACCTGAAAGATACAAATGTCAAGTTACATGTTAGTTCTTACCCGACAGTTAACTTTAGTGCTAAGATCAAAGATAAGATATTAAAGATAGTACATATATCTATGGCTAAGAACAAAGTATGTCCTTTATATACAAAGGATAGAAGGTTGCCACATCTGAAATTAAGGATATTATAATTAGATAATTATTTTCTTGAACCTTAATGATGGGTATGTATCTTTAAAACTTGAAATCTCAATTATTAAATGAGATGGTTTTGTAATAGTTTGTAAAATGTAATAATTTATTATTGCATACCTTCGTGATACTATGTTCTTTAGCAAATGATATTTGTGTAACATGGAGAACAAGTTTAAGATTCTTGCTGAACATATTTCAAATTGCAATATTTGAATGAATATAGTTCTGTATGCATGAATCTTATTTCATCTAATATATAACATTATTGTTTGAGACATATTTTGTTGTCTCAATGAAATAAATGATGAATCATGAATTGGTTCCAAAATCTGACATTAATTCTACAAGATATAAATTATATATGTAAACTAAATTGCCTAGAAGAATTTCTTTTTATAATAAGAATTCTGAAATTCTAGATTTAGTTCACCATAACATCTCTGAATTTAATGAAGCTACTTATAGGAACTGGAAATTGTTATTTAATAATATATGTGGATGATTTGTGTAGATATTGTTATGTCGTTTTACTTAAAAGTAAAATTGAGACATTAGAAAATTCAAAATATTTTAGATGGAAGCTAAAACTCAAACTAGTAAGGTACTTAAATAATTAAGTTCTGATGGGGAGAAGAACATACCTTGAACTTGTTTGTTGGAATTTTAACAACTCCACTGTGTAGTTCATGAAGGTTGTTGCTTCATATACACCATGGTTTATTGGGATTGTAGAATGTAAAATCTACTTCCTTATTTAAATGACTAATAACTTTCTCCAGATCTCAAGTTTACTCATACATATGTGGAAGAAACTTTGACGATGGCTTGCTAAATTTTGAATAAAGTTTTTCATAGACATAATAAGAGTAACATGATTGAGTTATCGACTGAGAAAGAATTGTTCCTCTAATATCTTTAAATGTGGGGGCATTTTTACTAAGGTATATGTCTTTGAACACAAAAAAAAGAAATTAGAAAAACGGTTGATGCCATTTTATTGGGTCATGTAAAGACAAGTTACGCCTTTAGATTTATGATTGTAAAATCTGAAATCTTAGGCTATAAGGTTTATACAATTGTGATATTACGTACGACATTCTGTGATAATGTGTTTCCCATGAAAAATAGGTGTATCTAAAGAAATATCTCATAAAAGATTCATTATACACATGGTCTTTTCTCGAGTACATAGAAAGGATGAGAAATATGGGGGCAACTTAGAATTTGCTATTTCTGAATTTATTGATTCTGATGAAATGGCTGAACAAAGGAGAAGTTAACATACTAAGATTTTCAAGGATGATAGAAGTGAGTTTCTCACTTATAATATCGAAGATGATCTTGTTCCTTTCAAAGCATGTTATGGATTCTCGAGAAGCTTAGTTTTGAAAGAATTTGTTAACAAAAAATCTTATGAATTCTCTCAAATCAATTATGAGAATTTATAGATTTGTCTTCTAGTGGTTCTAAAGTTGTTAGTAAATGGATCCTTAAGATGAAAATAAATTCAGCCTGGATAATCAATAATGTACTTTGCTAGGCTAGTTGCTAAGGATTTTACACTCCAAAGGAATAATGTATTTTGATACATATTCTATGTTTCCTACATGAACACAATCTGAATGCTTAAGGCATTGGTTGTCACATATAATCTCATATTCAATAAATGAATGAGAATTCCATATTCTTACACGGTAATATTCACGAGAAGATATATATATGTGTGGAATAACTGATAACACCCAAATTAGCGCATATTTTCTATGCATTTTATCTATAGTTTTGTACCACTTTAGTCTTAATATGCACTCTTTTGTTCATGTTTTATGTTTTTTGTCTCTCCATTAGATAATATAGTGAAAATAGCCAATAATGTAGCTAATTAGCCTGTTTTAGACTTGTAGGCACCGAAACTAGCCAATTTTGGGACTCTCAAGTACCGAACCAGAACAGACAAGAATTCCAGCAGCTGCATGCGCCGACCGATACGGTTGCGTCGCCCAATATGGCTGCGTCGCCCGATGCGGCCGTCGCCCGATACGGCCTGCTCGATACAACTGTCTGACACTCCCCCTTCCCGACATGGTCTTCGGGTGACAGTCATATTGGCCGATCCGATGCCTCAAGATTTAAGCCACGGATGAAGGACACGTGGACCAATAAAAGCTACAACTCCCATCAACTCGGTGCCTATAAATAGCAGCTGCCAAACTACAAGAGTGCTCTCTCGAAGAGGAGCCAGAGGGAGGACCCTACAAGAGCTAGTTCCTAGACCAAGGAGCTAGTGTGTCGAGTTCCCCAAGAGTCTACTGACCGATAGGCCCTCCGCCCGATAGGCCCGCCGCCCGATACGCCCGCCGCCCGATACGCCCGCCGCTCGACAGGCCCTCCGCCCGATACGCCCGCCGCCCGATACGCCCACAGCCCGGCACGGTCTAGAGAGAGAGAGCTGAGGAGTCCAGAGGGACGAAGAAAAGACCCAAGGGCCGAGATCCGACCTGCACAGAGGCCTAGGAGCGAGAGCCACCTCTCCTCTACGTGTTATATCTCTTCCCTCTTCTCTTTCATTCTACTGCATTCCTTTGTTTCTTGTACAAACGATGTTTATCCATCTTTGTTCGGTGCCAGCTATGCTTGTCTATGGCTAGTTAGCTCCTTCTTGGCTATGTGGCCCGATCTGGGCATGTTTATATACTTTTGCCTTTAGCAAGTAGATTCATATCATATCTAGTATGTTGCATGTTCTATTTTCTCTTTCCAAGTTATGATTGCTAGTTTGGTTGATCTCTTACTCGCTTGAATTGCTGTTTCTGCCTGTATCGAGAGATCCGTTGTAGGAATAGCTAAGAGACGATAGTTTAGATTCGAACCTGAGAGGGGGAAGATCTGAGGTATTCTGTTCCTAACACCCCGGAATATCCTAAGACCTGAGAGGGAACTTAGTATATTCTGAGGTGTTGATATGTCATTCCTTGAGAGAGGGTCGATGACATATCATTGATGGTTTTAGTCACACATCGTGAGAGCGAGTGGGACGACCCACAGGACAGATGCCACTGTGCGCACTAGATGCTTGCTTGGGTGTTCGCGGGTTGTCTATGCCCTAGAACGAGTGCATAGACTGCCCCGTTTGTGGTTACATAGCCAAGAACTCTCTTTCTCTATTTAGTAGACTCACGAGCTCTATTTTGTTTTGTTTTCTTTTCTTTGTTTTGTTTTATATCGTGACAACCTGCTAGACTAGTTCTAGCATTTACTTTTATCGACTATCGTCTTGGCTTATCTGACTAAAGAACAGAAATCTGTGGCATCCTAAACGTCACCACGTCCCTGTGTTCGATCCCGTAAACAAAGTTACGGGGGCCTAGAAGGTTTCGGGTTATAAATTTAAAGCTTGATTCCTTCCTTTGTCCCGCGTTCATTTCCGGACGCGTGAAAAAGGTCGGTCAACTTTTTGGCGCCATTGCCGGGGACGTGGTTTTCCACGTTTACACGCCTAGTACATTTTTGTTCTGTCACTATAAGCCTGTATATACATGCATAGTTTTCCTCTTTCTTTACACATACTTGTTCATATATACTAACTCACTTTTCTTTTTCTCATACCTTTTTCAGCCATGGACCTTGCTTCCACAAGACAAGTCATCTTGTCCACCTGTCCTCCCGAGTTTTTCCGCAGTTTCGACTGCTGGCAAATAATTGAAGGACGTGCTCTGCAACTAGTCGAGTTATACTCACCTCCACTATCGTCATATGTTGAAATTCCAACAATGGAGACAGCCAGTCAGCCCTCGAACCCCATGCTATCATGGGATCAAGAACTGATTAAGACAGTGGAATTAGCTGGAGAAAGTGTCAAAGCACCCACCTCCCTAGTTCCTCATCTCCAAGAAGACATCGATCCACTCCAGTAGTTATTAGACAAGCAGGAGCATCATCTCAAAGTAGCCACAGAGGCTGCAGACCGCAGTAGAAGTCTACTTCAAACTGTTGAACAAGGATTCATCCTAAAGCATCAGTTTGATACAGCGGGTCCCCCTTATATGTGCATGGCAGAACCGACGGGTCTCGAAAGCATTGCTGCTCAAGTACAACAACTTCATGATAAAGATGTTGAACAAGGCAGGAGGCTCCAAGAGCTCATTGATCTGGTTACAATTCAGTTACAACTTCCATCACAAGACAATAAAGACATTAGTCATTAAGACCATTTCATTGGGTCTGAAGTGGAGTATGCACCATCATCCTATTCAGACCATCAACTGGATTCACCAGGATTTTTCTGTGAAGACCAACCCACTTGGGGAAGCCCTTCATTCTATCTAGATGACCCAGCTGATGAACTAATGGAAGAAATGAGTCATAGACATGAATGGGTCTATGATGACGATGATGAAGACTCGAAAAGCCAATCGACCTCACAACCAGAAGGTTGGTTTGAGGAACCAGAGTCAAATATTGAACCAGACCAGAGTGACATTTCTCATATTGAGACTTGTCATTTCGCTTTGAGCAGTATGCCAACCATGGTTTGGGACAATTTGTTCGACGACGACGACGACAACTGCTCGACATGGAGCAGTGAGTATAGTAACAAAGACGAGTTGGAGCAGCACGAGCCATCATTTGCCACCATACCTTTACAAGGCCTGGTCGACGTCAAGGGGGTAGGATGGACAGTTCACTACAACATGGTTCTTGAGCATGAAGACACCCCTCACTCCACGCCAGGTGATAAGCTTGGGGTGGTAGAACTACAAACAGATTCTTTAGGGGGTACTTTTTGCTCAGAAGATGATTGGATGACTCAGACAGTACATGAAGATTTATTTGAGCATCCAACCTCAAGTATAGAGATGGAGAGAGAAGATATGAGTCCTCAGGATGACATCCAACCTCTCTCATCTATCTTATCCTGTGTAGACATCCCAGGACCTTCATTTTCAGAATCATATAATGAAAGGTACCTTGAGGATGATATGCCGAAGAATTCATCCCAGTGCAGCTCAAGTCAATTCCAGCACAAAGATGACTTCACCGAGTTGCCGATTTTCACTTCGCTTCTTCAGACTCGGCATGGCCAACACATCCGCCAATTCGACTCCTACTATGTGGCGGAACCCGTCGGCAAGACACAGGTAACACTGGTCCCAAAACTTAGGATTTGGGATCTCAGTGTCGGTATCGTGGGGCAACCACCCCCTTTTTTCTCTTACCCACCCTCCCGCCCTTTTATTACAATAAACTTTGCTTTTCGTGTTCTTATTAGTTAGCTTCTTTCTCCTAACTATTTTATATCCTTGCATCCATGCATCATCTTTAGAAATTCAATAACTGTCGTTAAAATCATGCATTCCTGCCTCACTATTTCAAGTTTAAGTCTTGCTCGAGGACGAGCAAACTCTTAAGCTTGGGGTGGTAGGCTTCGCCCTTCTTTCTCTTCTCCCTTCTTGCATGCATGTTTATTTCTTGCATATAGCATAAGCAAGTAGCTTCGCAATTATGGCTATGTGGTGCGAATCTAATAGATAAATGCTTGACTTTATGCCTAATTGCACATGTTTCATCTTAAAAATTGATTGACCTCTTGCTTGACTTGCTCTTTGACTCTTTCCTTGAGTTTGGTAATAAATCTAAGGTTATGTCCCTTTTTCATAGCTTAAAGCTAAATTCCCTTGATCTATGTCGTGTATGGAAAATCCATGGTAAAGGACCGTTGGAATGAGCTAAATCATGATTAAAGTCTCCTAGCTGCGAATTTCACAAGCTTGCCTCTATTCTAAGGATTCTTGAATCATAATTGCTACTTCTCACACAGGTATCAAGCGGATTATGATGGGCTTTGAGCTATGATCAAGATGAAATGTTTCTCCTTGATGGACTACGTGCCTTCTCACATTAGATTGAGTCAAAAAGATGAAAAATATAAAAATGTGCAAAAGAGGCTTGGCCGCCCACAAAATCCCAAAAATATCTATATAGTTCTCACCTAAGCCTACAAATAGAATGCAGATGATAAAAGCTTGAGTGTGAACAATAAATGAGCGCTTGTTTTCTCTTTTAGGAGAGTTGAGGATGGTGCCCAGCCGGTGTATGACTGTGCTCATGAACGCGAGTATGTCGTGCCTGGTAGTATCACTCCAAATGCTCATTAGAGAGTCACTAGGAACCCCTAGGAGACCTATGAGATCATCTCAGTAGCAGGGTTGGTTCGAGCGTAGTACGAGGAGTTCGTCTCACGGCTTTGGACCAACTGGTTCGGACTGCAGGGACTGTTGCTCGCTACATGGACCAACCTGACACAGATCGGGATCCTCAAAAGTCATTAGAGTCTTTTTGCTTTATTTCTTAGGACATGAATAAGTGAGAGGCGTGGTATTCCTGATTGGTTTGCATGGATTCATGGTGATGGATCATTTCTCATCACCTGCGTGATCACCTGTGTGACAACTCTTCCATGTTTAAATAATTATGATTCAAACCCTCATGAGTATCGACGGGCTATAGTGAATTTGCTTAATCTTGCCTGGAAACTTTTTGATCTTGCTTTGGCAGGATTGTGCATGATTGGTGGGGGTTTGTTCTGAAACGACATGGATCAGGAGAATTTATGTTTTAAATTGTTTTTCTTAACCATAACATTTATTGCCAAGCTTAATTTGGATGTTATCTTTTTGTTCTTTGAGCCCAGTCTTACTTGAGGACAAGCAAGTTTTAAGCTTGGGGTAGTTGATAACACCCAAATTAGCGCATATTTTCTATGCATTTTATCTATAGTTTTGTGCCACTTTAGTCTTAATATGCACTCTTTTGTTCATGTTTTATGTTTTCTGTCTCTCCATTAGATAATATAGTGAAAATAGCCAATAATGTAACTAATTAGCCTGTTTTAGACTTGCAAGCACCGAAACTAGCCAATTTTGGGACTCTCAAGTACCGAACCAGAAAAGACAAGAATTCCAGCAGCTGCATGCGTCGATACGGCTGCGTCGCCCGATACGGCTGCGTCGCCCGATGCGGCTGCCGCCGATACAGCCTGCCCGATACAACTGCATGACACTCCCCCTTCCCGACATGGTATTCGGGTGACAGTCATATTGGCCGACCCGATGCCTCAAGATTGAAGCGACGGATGAAGGACACGTGGACCAATAAAAGCTACAACTCCCATCAACTCGCTTCCTATAAATAGCAGCTGCCAACCTACAAGAGTGCTCTCTCGGAGAGGAGCCGGAGGGAGGACCCTGCAAGAGCTAGTTCCTAGACCTAGGAGCTAGTGTGTCGAGTTCCCCAAGAGTCTACTGACCGATAGGCCCACCGCCCGATAAGCCCGCCGCCCGATACGCCCTCCGCCCGACAGGCCCGCCGCCCGATACGCCCGCCGCCTGACACGGTCTAGAGAGAGAGAGCTGAGGAGTCCAGAGGGATGAAGAAAAGACCTAAGGGCCGAGATCCGACCTGCACAGCGGCCTAGGAGCGAGAGCCACCTCTCCTCTACGGGCTATATCTCTTCCCTCTTCTCTTTCATTCTACTGCATTCCTTTGTTTCTTGTACAAATGATGTTTATTCATCTTTGTTCGGTGCCAGCTATGCTTGTCTATGGCTAGTTAGCTCCTTCTTGGCTATGTGGCCCGATCTGGGCATGTTTATATACTTTTGCCTTAAGCAAGTAGATTCATATCATATCTAGTATGTTGCATGTTCTATTTTCTCTTTCTAAGTTATGATTGCTAGTTTGGTTGATCTCTTACTCGCTTGAACTGTTGTTTCTGCCTGTATCGAGAGATCCATTGTAGGAATAGCTAAGAGACGATAGTTTGGATCCGAACCTGAGAGGGGGAAGATCTGAGGTATTCTGTTCCAAACACCCCGGAATATCCTAAGACCTGAGAGGGAACTTAGTATATTCTGAGGTGTTGATATGTCCTTCCTTGAGAGAGGGTCGATGACATATCATTGATGATTTTAGTCACGCATCGCGAGAGCGAGTGGGACGACCCACAGGACAGATGCCACTGTGCACACTAGATGCTTGCTTGGGTGTTCGCGGGTTGTCTATGCCCTAGAACGAGTGCATAGACTGCCCCGTTTGTGGTTACATAGCCAAGAACTCTCTTTCTCTATTTAGTAGACTCACGAGCTCTGTTTTGTTTTGTTTTGTTTTCTTTGTTTTGTTTTATATCGTGACAACCTGCTAGACTAGTTCTAGCATTTACTTTTATCGACTATCGTCTTGGCTTATCTAACTAAAGAACAGAAATATGTGGCGTCCTAAACGTCACCACGTCCCTGTGTTCGACCCCGTATATCTACTTCGACCCCGTAAACAAAGTTGCGGGGGCCTAGAAGGTTTCAGGTTATAAATTTAAAGCTTGATTCCTTCCTTTGTCCCGCGTTCATTTCCGGACGTGTGAAAAAGGCCGATCAATAACCTGATGGATTTGTGCATTGTAGGAATGAGCATAAAACTGTGTATGTTTATTAAAGCTATTACATGACTTGAAACAAGCTCCTAAGAAATGATATGAGATGTTTGATAGAGTACTATCAATGAAATGCTTCATTTAATAATTTTGATAAATGTATCTACTGTAAAAATCGTCAATGGCTGATTCATGTTGTTATACATAGATGATGTTTTGTTTCCAATATAAAAGTATAAATTAGACTATCATTCTTATGTAACAAGTTTTAGATGAAATACAGATGAGAGTCGTTTACATGATTTTAATGCCTAAAATCATGAGATTTACTAATGGTATAACTCTCTAAAAGTCTCATTATGTTGAGAAGATACTAGAGAAGTTTGAGTACACATCATGCAACCATGTTAAGACTCTATATGAACTCATCAAAATGTCTTATATAAGAATGTGACTAGAGTTCTAATGAATTAATTATGATACTTTTTGGATATTGGAAGTTTGATGTATCTTACGAACCACACAAGTACATACATTATGTTTATTATGTGCAAGTTGAGTAGATACACGAATGATCATGCTAAGACCCATTTAGAAATCTCTTGATAGAGTATTGAGGTCTGTAAAGGGAACGTGTTACCTTGACTTCATTATGACAAATATCCTTTGGTAGTAGAAGGATATAATAATGCATGTCGGTTTGTCATGAACTCTAGGAGTAATGGTGTCTTGTGAGATATTTTCCTAATAAGAAAATGTGTTGTTTTATGGATTGAATTGGTCTTCTTCTGAAGCTTAGTGTGGTGTTTTATATATGAATTTAAATTGTAAGTTGAATGGCTGCATAGATTTTAATCTAAGTTAGCTATTAAAAATAACTATGATTCCTGCAATTTCATTTCATATTAATAACAATACAACTATAAAAGATATAAAGATTGACAAGTATAATTAAAACAACATTACCACATCCAAGTCAGACTTAAGTCTGTAAGGGAGTTATTGCTTTGTTGGGTCACGTCTTGACTATGTAGGTACCTTTTTTCTTATAAAGTCAATCCTTTGACTATATGTCTTAATATGGCATTAGTTGAGAAATTCAGGTTGGGGATGGGACTGAAACCCCTTCTTATTCATAGGCAGTAGCAACCCAACCCAAAAGAGTGGAGATCCCACAAATTGGGTTCAATGTGGTAATAACAAGCTGTTGGGTGAATTGATGACACTATGTAAATTTATCTTTGATGCTCCATGCATATGTGTCTCTCTCCCCTGAAAACATGTTTAGTGTCATAAGCTGCAAATTAGTAACAGATTAGTCTCTGAATGGAGTCAAGTCCTAGGATAAGATGCTAGCAGTACATCCTTGGAGACTTCAACTAAGTGATTGATGTTGTGTGGGCCCTGATTAGGGTTGTTTCCTATATCAATCATGATTCCCTGATTAGGATGCATGGCCTTTAATGCATCATTTTACTTCTTTACTGTCATGTCTTTATTATGTTGTTACCAACCGATACTCTTGCAACCAAGGTTCAAGTTCAAGACTTTAGTGCACTAAGTTCTTGTGGGAGTGTACGTTGGATAACTCAGGTAGATTCAAACCGAAAGGTATCTACTGAAAGCATAGTATGGAGGACTGTTTGGCAGGGCATTACACATTGGACTTTGTGGGGGATTGTTAGATATATAGCTTTTACAGCTATTATTGAGCATGGGTTAAGCCCAATGTAGCGCAGCCAGTACATAATGGAAAGGAACATAAGTTACCCCTTTTGTATAAAACGATAATCACGTTATTAATTATTGATTTAATTAATTGTATCTTTCCAAAATGTTTTAGCATCTTTCTATTATGTGAATAAGAGATGAAGTTAATTATTTATATAATTAATGGTCTCCTTTCCTTAATGATTAACATATGTACGTTTCGTGTATAAATCTAAAATGGTTCAACAACTTTCCGTTATGTAAATAAGAGATGAAGTTAATTATATATAATTAATGGTCTCCTTTCCTTAACGGAAAAGACATGTACATTTTGTGTACAAGAGTGATCGAGTGATCGTGTCCGTCTAAGATTAGGATGTGGGGCGTGAAAGGGTTATAAAAAGGGAAACATGTCAATAGAGTTGAACACACAATGAATTCAGTCTCTCTCTGCATAACGCACAGCCGTCAGCCGCTGTTTGTAGGAGACGAGAGATGTGTCCTCTTGACGAAGTGTTTCTCTTCTTTCCCTTCACCCATGTGGATTGCTGCTTTGTGGAGACTTGTCTTCAGAACGTAGCGAGTATTCAGAAAAGTTGTCTCATGGAGATCCTTCTCCTGAATGAGACGAACAATGTTGTCCTTCTATTCCTTTGACACGATCTGTCCAGGCAGTGGTACCTGTGATTGCTGGGCTGCACTGGTGGTGCAAATGTTTCGGCGTCAAATTGACGTGCCGGAAGAGCGACGTTAAATGCAAGTAGACATGCGGAGCAACTCGTCTTCTAGTGTTAGCCATATGAGTCGAACGATGTGAAGTCATCTATTCCACGACAAACAAATGACGAGACGTTAGGCGTCAACGTAACGAGCAAGGCTGTCGACGTCTAACAAAAGTGAGATTAGAAAATGACTTGGCGTCAAACGTTAGCGAGACGAGCCAAGGATATAGACTTTGTTGCATTCTTAATGACGAGATGGACTGGAAGAACATCGCTTATCTGAAGAATTGTAAGTCAATGATTTCTTTAAGTATATATGTATATAAATATACATGTCTTGTTTCTCAACGGGACGATTCGGTCAGGAGTTTCTTACTCATTTATTTATGTTCTCCTACAATATTTTATTCTTGTATATCTTATCTTGATGCACCTACAATTGTTAATTTTTTTTGCAACTGTTTGTTGTTGCATGTAACGACGTTTATACCTAAATTATCTAACACACCCAGTGTTCAGAAAAGTACTATTCGATGTATGGGCGGACAGGGCACTGAATAGAATAGAGTATATGTGGTATGCGGGAGTATATGCGATTTTGGATTTTTTTAATAAATTAATATATCTATGTATATTTATATATTACTCATATAGAATTATATATCACGTTGAACAATTACATATAAGGACAACATAGAATGATTGATTAGAAGAAAGGGAGCAACAATATCATATAAATATTTAATTAGAAACAACATAAATATCATATAAATTTCATTTCTTCAAGTCCATGTATGTGTGTTTGGAAAAGTGGTGATTAAGCGGCCGCATAAGTGGGTAATCGGCCACATAATCGGGCCTGGACCGATTATTGGTCCGCTTTGACATATGCGGTGTGGTCCCCTATCCGAACCGCTTAAGCGGCCGCATATGCGGCCGCACGGACCGATTCCCTGAACACTGAACACACCTATAGTTCATTTTATCATGGTGGTGTCATTGTACTATATCAACAAAAAGATTTCTTCAAGATTTTTCAATCTAATTTTACAATGCTTGCTTTTATGATTGAGTAAAAAATATGCAAATTTAAAATTGCCCAAAAAAAGGTTCAACTATGACTGGGCCTCACCCACTTTCGATTCCTCACCCTCTTAACAGTGATGTCGTGGAGAATGAAGAAACGTTCTAGATGACCAACCGGAATGCTTCTTTTCATTTCTTGATGGTTCGAATTTTGCCAGTCGTCGAGTACACCTGACCATGGTCCGGGCCAAGCGCACTTGTTTGATCCATGGTCTAAATGGAAAAGGCCAAGACTGAACGTGTTTTAACTAATCGGGCCCTGGGTGAGTGAGTGGGTTAGATATGATTATGGAAAATTGTAAAAAAAAACTGTGGGGGTCGCGCGAACGCGTACCCCCTTCCACAAATTATGACGTACATTCTCCCACTTTGGTGAGATGTTGGACGGGTGCTCCTCCCATGTGCAGTGGAGGCCACCAACCCAGGCCATGGGCCTTGTTGATCACCCATCGACCCCATCTAGGTATCACCAATATGTACGCTATACATCCAGGAAGCACCAAGATGTACTATAATCTCAAGGATTTGTATTGGTGGCATGTCCTGGAGCGTGACGTAGCTGAGTTTGTGGCTAAGTACGCAATGTGTCAGCAAGTTAAGGTAGATAATTAGAAATCTATAAGTACTTTGCAACAATTATCTATACCACAATGGAATTGGGATCATGTTATGATGGACTTTGTGGTTGGTCTGTCAACGACATCCAAAGGCCATGAATTGATATGGGTGATTGTTTATCGGTTGACTAAGTCAGTGTTCTTTCTTCATGTGAAGATGGCATACACAACAGAGAAGTTTGCACAGATATATGTTGATGAGATGGTTTGTTTGCATGGTAACTCAGCTACCATTGTGTTAGATAGAGGTCATCAGTTCATCAGTCGCTTTTGGAAACGTCTGCACACAATTGTTGGTACGCAATTGAAGTTCAGTACAACATTTATATAACATACCAAAATATGAATATATTCTTAGTTTAACCTTAGTCTAAGTTTCTCATAATCCTTATATCATTTTTAGCCTTGATGTTTGATTTGTGAAAATATTAATGGGTTGGAATATAATTGAACATTAATTAAATTAATGTAAGGTTATATGCATAAATATCTTAGTGGGTGTTTCAATCAGGATCTAAAATGTAATTTAACCACTTAAGTGGTATGATGATAAAATAAATTTGACCTACAAATTTCTATGGCCTTTTGGAACAAGAAAGAGAATAAAGAATAAATAAAAAATATATACATGAAAATGTGGCATTAAATGATTTAATTTGATAAGTAATGATAATGTGAAGTAAATATCCTAAAATTCATAAAAGTAAAACTAAAAAGATAATTCTAAGCCAAAATTAATTTTCCCTGAGTATGAGTTTTCTTGAATGACAAGTTTCATAATTTTGAAAAAATTAATAATTATCATTGCATTAAATGAAATTGGAAAATATGAGTTTTTCTCAAATTATTAAATAATATATTATGAATTGACTTCAAAAGTGGAAACAAACCTCAAATTCCTAATCTATATGTAATAATTTGTCTATGTGTGAATTTTCATCTGATTTGGACAATGTTAAATATTTTAGATAATTTAGGAGAGAGAATATAATTTAAAGCGAAAAAATATTAAATAATACGTTGAAAAAAATTAATTAATGCCAAAATCATGTTATTTACATTTATTATTACTTATAGGCCAAGTTTCATATTTTTAGAAAGTTTCTAGATGCCTCAAATTTATTAAAAAGATAAAATAAGTGATAAGAAGCAAATACATTAAATAAAATATTAGAAGTCTTCAAAAAAATAAAATAATTCTAAAATCAGATTTCTTACCCCAAAATTAGCTAACCTACCAAATTTGAGTTTATTTAGACTTTATTTGCACCCTTAAATAATTATATAAAGATTTGAATATTTAATGCATCAAAAGAACAAAGTTGAAAGATAGTATCAAATGTCATCCCTACCTTCCTCTGTATGAAAAGTAATTATGCGAATATGTGATTTTAAAAATGAAATATCTCCCTCATTTCTTACTCTTTTTCCATGATTCTTTTGTTATTAGTTTCTGAATTTGATTACGAATATTTTGAGCCATCACTCATGGGATTTAATTGTGATTTGGGGAAATGACCAATTCCTTTTCTGAAACACCTTGCGGCTACTTTCCTATCCTCTACTTCTCTCATCCGCACCTATATAAGACCAAAATAGAGAACATCTTCTCATGTGGATTGTTGTGGTGATCGTGTTTTTAGATGACAAAAAGATTCGGATCGTGGTTGGCTTGCGGCGGCTCTTTCTTCTCCTCCTCGCCTTTTCGATTCGATTCAACCTAGAAGTGAGTTCGTCTACTTCTCTTCTTTCTTTTCCCCTTCACTATTTTTCATTCGGTCAAGTATTGAAGAATCACCTAATATTGCTGGAGCAAGAATCTCCTTCCTGTCACCTATGGCGTCAGGGTGTGGGAGAAGAACCACCCTTGGTTATTTACTATTTTGTCCTTTGATTCTCTCTTCTGTCCTCTCTGTCTTGCGCAAGGCGTACAAATGTCTTTTGGTGTTTGTCTGCTTGGCCTTTGATGAGGCTGACTGGGAACTGACCATGACTTGGCAGCTCGCGGTTGGACCAAGTCATGTGGTTGTCCCCTCTCCCTCTCTCTCTTTTTCGCTTGCAATGGACTTAATGATGTGGCTTTTTTATTGGTCAAAAATGAAAAATTCATATCTTTTAAATTTCTTCTCCAAAATTAACAAAAAAATATGTTTTGGAATTAGAAAAATATTTTCTATCTAACAAAAATACTTTAGGAGTCTAGTTTCAATGTTTTTCGAATTATGGTTTTTGAAGAATAAAATATATGTATAAAAATCAAAATAATTGTAACTTAATCATATAAACTCCAAATTGGACAAAAAGACATGTTTTATTCATTAGGAGAATCTAATAGATCGTTTGGTTATGTTTTCAGAGTCTAAATCCAATTTAATAAAAAGATGATTTTTCTAGGAATCAAATGTGTACATTAATTAATGATTTACATCTAATATTATATTAGGTGAAGATATACTTTGTTTGGACCTAGGGAGTAGATCCTAACCTGTTACATACATTAAAAAGGTATGTTTGCATCCCCTATTATTCTTGATGAGCAATTTACCTATTTTCTTCTTTCTCTTGGTCCTATGGACATTAGCCTACACATTATCTTGTTCTTTAGGAAATTATGCTTCATGTGAAGTATCATATTTGTTAGTGATCTTGTGATCATATTATTTGATTTGACATTCTCTTAGAATCTTTATCATGCTTTGTTCATGGTGGAACTCTATATGATGACATGTGATGTCTTTTGCCCACTTGTGAGGTGGATGTATATGTTGGTCACTTTTATGGTGACTACTTTATATAATCTGACTATACTTTCTACTTGCCTCTAAATTTAACATGCTATGTGATTCAGTAGCACTAGAGTAGTGTAATTGTATTGGTTTTCGGGTTATGTGCCCTTATTTATTTTTGGGATGGAGGTTATGTGCCCCATACCCGGGTTTCAAATTTATGAGGTTGTCTGTTGACCTAAGTGTCGCACATTGTCCATATTTTGATAATGAATCAACCATTCCATTCATATGTATCTAATGTATCTATTTAAGATTGATTTCAGGCATTATGTACAAAAAAGAATCAAATTCTACATGTATCAAACTTCTCAAGTTCAAGCAAAAAGACATCCAAGTGACCAATTTCGGAAATAGCCTCAAATGACCTAGAACAATTTTTATAATCACTTGTATACATGTTATGTATTGTAACTAAGATGAGAAAAGTGATTGGGACACAAAAATCCACGGTTTGATCATCCAAACCAAATTCTGTTAAAATTTTCACAGGCACTCTGTCAGTCGAGTTACCAACTCGACTGATCTATGTGGATTTTGGAATTTGGACGATTCAGTAGAGTTTATACTTCACAAAACTTGACCGATCGACCATTCAGTCCAAAACTGATTTTAGTCAATCGGTCGAGTTTGCTCAGACAAACTCGACTGACAGTTCAAAAATCAGCTTTGTTGGATAGTGGATAGGTCGAGTTGCCTTTATGAAAACTCGACCGATTAGACTATACTAGAAATGCATAAAAAGCAATTTCAACTGTTGGAGATGTGTTAGGATCCAAAATAGATCTATTGCAAGTTGTAAAACGACTATTTTTCATCCCTAAGTGTTCCCACTATCAAAAGGGCACCCCCAACTATAAATAGGACCCCTTGGGCTTCATCCCAAGTTTTCTCTTCCATTGCTTAGCTTGGTCCTAGCCTAGTTGAGAGTGATGCATCCCTTTGAGCCCCTTTCTCTCTCTACTTTCAATTCAAATCCATGAATATGAGTGAGTTAGGATCCATTATAAGAGAGATATCCTTTGTATCCATGTAAATCTCTCCACCTCCATCTTCCTACCCCCTTTCCTCATTGAAGAAAAGGATTGAAGATCTTCTCCAAGTGAAGGAGAAGGAGTTGATGTTCTTCAAGGTTGAAGAAAGCATGGTGATCAAGATCTCTGAGTGAAGGAGATAGGCAAGGCGGACGTTCAAGAAAGATAGGTAAATCCTTGAAGGCCAAAGACTTGATGATGGAGTGGGTAAGTCCTTGTTGAAGGCTGAAGACTCCTTTGCTCAAGTGGGTAAGTTCCTTCGATATGTTGAAGATCCTTGCTTGATGTATTAAGTCCTTGGATGAATGTGGTTTTGACTTGTAATCTTATAAATGAATATAAGAGTACTAAAATTGCAAAGTCCTAGAGACTAACCACCTCTAGGTAGTGGATAGACTTGCTCCTAGTGAGGACATGGAACCACTCTAAACCACTTTGTCCAAATGTATGCTATAATTGTCTCACATCCTTGCTATGCTTGTTAGTTAGGACTTCAAATTGGCTATATGATTTAGCTTTTGCACTTAATATAATTTGAAGGTCTAATCAATTTTGTGAGAATTGTGAAGCTCTATTCACCCCCCTCTAGAGCCCTTGATCCAACAAGTGGTATCAAAGTAGGTCTTCTCCAAGCTACTTCCACAAGTAGGAGAAGATGGGGGATTCAGCACTTGGATCTCTCAACTTGGAGGGCAACTTCTCCATGCGACCTCCGATCTTTGACAGCACAAACTTCCTTTATTAGAAAAGAAGGATGCAGTTCTACATCCAAGGAGTAAGCTATGAGATGTTGAAGGTGGTGCACCTAAAGTATGAATATCCAAAGGAGGAAATCTCTACATAGACAAAAGCTCAAATGAAGTAAGCTCAGCTCAATGCCAAAGTCGTGAGCATCATCTATGCATCCCTCACTCCATCCGAGTTCAACCAGATCTCCTCATGGAACACCACACATGAGATTTGGAATAAGCTATCTGTCACCTATGAGGGAACGAAGCAAGTGAAGGAGGCAAAGATCTACATACTTGGTGGTCTCCTTGAGAACTTCAAGATGGAAAGAATGAAAGAGTGGTAGACATGTTCACAAGGCTTAATGTCATCATCAATGGATTGATAGCTCTTGGTCATGTAATGGACAAAGGCACAATCAACTCAAAGATCTTGAGATCTCTTCCAAAGAGATGGGAGCCCAAGGTGACCTCCATTGAAGAAGTGTACAAGCTGAGTGACTTGGCAACTGAGGAGCTGGTTGGAAACCTCCAAGCTCATGAGCCAAGGCTTGACAAGCAAGAATAAGAAGAAAAGAGAGAAGAGAAGGAGTCTAAGAAGATAAAGGACACCACCTTTAATGATCAAATTGAAGATATGGTTCAGCAACAACAACTTGCACATCGGTCCCCGACTCCTTCCTCAAGTGAAAATGAAGGCCAAATGAGCATGAAGCTAACTACTCCAAGGGCAAGCACTTCAAAGGGAAGTTTTCTTCTTCTACTCCTAGGTGCTATGAATGTGATCAAAAAGGCCATTACAAGAGTGACTGCCTTAAGGCCAAGAAGAGCCACCACAAGAGCAGCCACAAGAAGGACAAGGAGTATAAGAAGGAAGGCAAATACAAGAGAAAGGAGAAGAAAGAAAGAAGAAGCAATGATGCACCTCATGCAACTTGGGAGGAGTCTTCCTCAAGTTCTTCTAGCTCTAAAGATGGAGAATGCCACCTTGCTCTCATGGCCTCTACAAGTGATGATGTATGTGAGGTAAGTGAGGTAAGTGAAGTTTGTTTGCATGAGTAGTCTACAGAAACACTTATTGATATGGTTAACACTAGCTGGTCATCTTTTACTAAATGCAAAGCTAAAAAGAATAGGTTCAGAAAGATTATAGATGATCTTTATGCTAAGATTGAGATTCTAGATCAAAATGAAAAGCTACATCTTGATATTATTGATTCTTTGCAAGAGCAATTTCTTGATCTTGAGCTCCAATACAATGGAGTTGAAGTTGAGAATGGTGTATACCTTAAGACCATTGCTACTCTTAAGGAAGAGAACCAAAAATGCCAAGTTGAGATTGATGTTCTTAAAACTAAAAATGTAGAACTTAACCTCAATGATGAATCTAGGAAACAAGAAACTTATGCTTATCAAAGAGAAATTCAATTGCTTAAATCTGAAAATGCTAAGTTGCTTGCTCAAGTAAATGATCTATCCTCTAGACCTATCTTGCAAAGTAATGAGGTAGCTAGCACTACTCTAGAATGTGATTCTTTTCATACTAAAGCCCTCTGTTTGGTGGCCAACTTGTTGCATGCTAGAGATGATCTTGCCAGCTTATCTTCTACTGTCATTAGTCTCAGTGATGATAATGAAAAATTAAGAGCTTCTTTGCAAAAGTTTCTTGCTGGAAATAAATTTCTTAATGATGTCCTAGAACACTCTACCAAACAAGTTGGTACTAGTGGTTTAGGATATGATGGGACTGCTCCTAAGAGTAAGAACAAGAACAAGAGAAAGGGTAAAAAGAAGAGTGTGGAACCTCCTTTCTTCCATGGAGAGACTTCCGGCTCTAAGAACCCAATGGTATGTGCTCATTGTAAATGTAATTATCATTATTCAACTTATTGCCCTTACAAGCAAAAGGGGACCAACCCAAAGATGAAATGGGTCCCCAAGCTAAACCCAGATCCCAAAGTTTGAGTTGGGCACCTGCATCCTTCTTTCATGCAGGTCAAAAGAAAGTGGATAGTTGATAGTGGCTTCTCAAAGCATATGACAGGTGAAATCAGCCATTTCAACAAATTCATAAAGAAGAAAGGAGGATCGGTGACCTTTAGGGACAACAAAAAGGGTAAGGTAATAGGTGAGGGTGATGTAGGCAATGAGCTTTGTATTAAAAATGTATTGCTTGTTGATGGTCTGCATCACAATTTGATAAGTGTAAGCCAACTTTGTGATAATGGTTATCTTTTTCTATTTACTTCTTTAGAATGCTTGCTTCTAGATTCCCTCACTTATAATGTTATATATAAGGGAACTAGAAATGGTAATCTAAATGTTATTGTGCTTGATGATCTAAAGCCCGTACTTGATAGATGCTTAGTTCTGGATAAAAATGATATATCTCTTTGGCATTGCCAGTTGGGTCATGTGAATATGCATCAAATGAAGAAATTGAGCAAAAAGGAATTGGTCAGGGGTCTTCCTAAATTATATTTTGAAAAGGATGATGAATGCTAACCTTGCACACAAGGAAAGCAAACCAAGTACTCCTTCAAATCCAAAGGAGTCCTTAGTACCAAATGAGCTCTTGAGCTTTTTCATATTTATCTATTTGGACATATGAGAACTCAAACGCCTCATGGTTCCAAGTATTGTATTATGATTCTCGATGATTTCTCTCGCCATACTTGGACATTATTTCTCATTTCTAAAAGTGATACTCTATATGTTTTCTCAATCTTTTGTAAATGAGTTGAAACGAAGCTTCTTGCCAGATTGTTTCTATCTGTAGTAACCATGGGGGAGAGTTTGAAAATGATCTTTATGAGAACTTTTGTGAAAAATCTGGTTACTCGCACAATTTCTCTTCTCCTCATACACCTCAACAAAATGGAGTAGTAGACAAAAAGAATAGGTCACTACAAGAGATGGCTAGGGCCATGCTTCTAGAGTATGACACTCCAAAGAAGTTTTGTTTTGAAGTTGTTAGCACATCATGCTTTGTGCTAAACTGAGTTTTTACACATCCATCTTTGAAGAAAACTCCCTATGAGTTATGACGTGGTAGAAAGCCATCTATCGACTTCTTTCACATTTTTGGATGTCCTTGTTTTTTTTTTAACACAAAGAATTCTCTCGACAAGTTTGATCTAAAATCTTACAAGGCTTTTTTCCTAGGCTATAGTACTACAAGCATGGCTTATAGAATTTTTAATATTGAACTATCTAAAATTGAAGAATCCATTAATGTCAAATTTATTGAATCTAACCCTGTAATTGGAAAGAATGTTGTTGATAATGATGTTGCAGATGACTTAATTCCAATCTTAAAGACCTCAACATCGACAACAAAGGTAAGTAGGTGGTTGAAGAAGAAGATGAAGAAAATAAGGATCCCACTCCTCACTTCACAAAGAATCGTCCCAAAGAGATAATCATTGGTGATCCATTTGATTGGGTGAAGACATGAGCTGCCTACACCAAAGAACAAGCAGACAATGTCTTCATCTCATAGTCAGAGCCAAAGAACATCAAGGAAGCTCTGGGAGATGAAGAGTGGATCCTAGCCATGCAAGAGGAACTAGAGCAGTTTGAGAAGAACTGAGTGTGGACTCTAGTGCCAAGACCAAGTGATAGAAAAATCATTGGCACCAAACCGGTCTACCACAACAAGCTTGAAAAAAATGGCAAGGTGGCAAGGAACAAAGCAAGGTTAGTGGCTCAAGGCTAAAATCAGTAGGAAGGTATTGATTTTGATGAAACTTATGTTGTTGTTGCTAGACTTGAATCTATTAGAATGCTACTTGCTTTTGCTAGGTATAAGAATTTCTTGCTATATCAAATGGATGTTAAAAGTGCATTTTTGAATTGTACAATCAAGGAGGAAGTATTTGTTGCTCAACCTTCGGGCTTTGAAAATGACAAGCTATCTAACCATGTTTATTTTCTACAAAAAGCTCTCTCTGGACTCAAACAAGAACCTCGATCTTGGTATGAGAAATTAAAGAATATTTTGTTAGATAATGGCTATGTCATGGGCAAAGTTGATTCTACTTTATTTTTAAAACACACTTCTAGATTCCTTATCATTCAAATTTATGTTGATGATATCATATTTGGCAGAACTAATCTTGATCTTTGCAAGGAGTTTAGTTCTCTTATGCAGAGTGAGTTCGAGATGAGCATGATGGGTGAGCTTACTTTCTTCCTCAACTTCCAAATCAAGCAAACCAAAGATGGAAATTTCATCAACCAAGGCAAGTACACCAATGAGCTACTCAAACGCTTTGGAATGAAGAACATGAAGCCGATGGACACACCCATGTCCAACACCACCAAACTTGATAGAGATGAAGAAGGTGAGAATGTAGATGAGAAGCTCTATAGAGGTATGATTGGAAGTTTACTTTAATTAACTGCCTCTAGACCTGACATGAAGTTTAGTGTTGGCTTGTGTGCTCGCTTTCAATCAAGCCCTAGGAAATCACATCTTATTTCTATTAAGAGGATTTTGCAGTACTTAGCCAAAATCCAAAACTTTGGACTATGGTACCCTAAGTCAAGGGACTTTACTCTTGTAGCATATAGTGATGTTGATTACGCGGGTTGTTTGATTGATTGAAAGTGCACAAGTGGCATTTTCTTCCTCCTAGGACCATGTTTGGTGTCTTGGTTTTCCAAGAAACAAAGCACTGTTTTATTACAAACTACCGAGGCTGAGTATGTTGCAGTCGGAAGTTGTTGTGCCCAGGTCCAATGGATAAATCAAATGCTCCAAGACTTTAACATACATTTTGATGCTTCTCCTATCTATTGTGATAATACCAGTGCAATCAATCTATCGTATAATCCAATATTACATAGTAGAGATAAACATATAGAGGTTCGTCATTACTTTCTTTGTGATCACATTGCCAAAAAGGATATTTATATCATGCACGTGGACACAAAAAATCAGTTGGCAGACATTTTCACCAAGCCTCTAGCTAGAGAGCAATTTAACTTCATTAGATCTGAGCTAATCATAATTGATTTAGATGATATTGGCATTTTATATAGCTAGTTGCTTTTATTATATATGTCTTTCTCATGCTTAAATCACCTTGCTTGCATAAATTTACAAAAAAAATCTTGTTGTTTTGCTTAGTTTCACTTGTTTTTGGGAATGTTTTTGAATTTTTGGTTTTTATCACAAAATAGTACCCAATGATGAATGGAATGTGCCTAAATATACTTAATATGCATAATGGACCAGCAAAATAAATTTGATTAGCATGTATGTGGCTAGAAATTGAAAATGTCAATTTTTGGTCAGGTTGACAATCGGTCGAGTTGCTAACTCGACCGATCGAGGCCGAGGGTTTGCTTTTTGCAACCAATTGGTTGAGCTTCCTAGTGACAAACCTTAACTGATCAGCGACAGAGATGCAACTTATATCTCGATTCGGCCGCCATTTCTCCCTCTCAACTAGAGAAAAGTAAACATAATCCCCAACAGCAGCTCCGCCTCCCTCAACCCTAGCCCTGACCCTCCTCTCCCTAGCCCTAATCCGACCTAGTATGACCTCCCTCGACGTTGTTCCTAGATCCCCTAGGTCTGTTGACCATTTTGGTGGTGTTTTTTCCGCAGATTGCTTGTTCCTCCTCTCCATTCTCATCTCAATGACATCCTAAAGGAGGAAACGTGTTGTTCTTGCTGGTGCTCCCTCTTCTTCCTCATACTCTAGGATCATCCTTTTTGATGATACTTTCTTCATCTCCTCATAGGTTGTGAATCGGTACAAGGAACTCCTCCCTAGGAGCCCCTTTCCTTTCTGACCTCTTTATGAGCCTAATCTGATCAAGCAAGATGTGATAGAAAGGGTAGCTACCATCTTATACAATCACCACCTATCCGCTCTATGTATCGAACGCACATGCTATCACAAATGCCCTCACGAGCACGAAAGCAGTTCATGAATTCTACGCTAATCAGCAATGGAATTACGACACTAGAGTTCCCCCTCCTGACACTCAGGTAGTTCTTACCTCGATGATAGCCGGTAGGAAGTTTCAAATCACTGAATATTCCTTTAATATCCTTTTCAATGGTGATGACGAGACTGATTCCTAGAGGCATGACTACAATTAGTACTTCAACCTTTTGGATGCTGAGTATTTATATAAGAAACTCGACGTTAACCTGTCTGAGATTCACATGTACCTGAACAAACCTCAGTTTCCATATAGGAAGAAGGTAACCCTACCATCCTCTGCTCTAGACCTTAGAAACTACATCCTAGACCTAGTGGTATCCATCCCAAGAAGAATCAGACAGACATTGCAAAAAACACTGTAGTTATGATATATTGTATCCTTAAGAATGTCGGAGTCAAGTGGTCCCGATATATCCTTTATCACATGACTTGCTTTGACTCTAGCAAGAACACTCAAGGCACCCATCCTCCTTATCCAGCCTTGATTTGTGGTCTTTTTCACAAATCCACTAGCAAATCTCTCTTTTAGGATTTCCACTACAAACCTGCAAGAAAAGGAGTCTACATCAGTGACACCACACTTCTCAAGAGTGTTCCTACCCCAGCCTCTACCACACCTGGAGCCACCTCAACCTCCACCCATGCACCTCCTCCACCATCTAGCCCTCCACGGCCTAGTTTTGCCTCCTTCAATGTGTCAAATGAAACCCTTATGGGCTATATGATACATCAGCAGGCGTATAACCTATAGGTCCAAGAACATCTACACCAGGACCTTTGCTAGATAATGTCGACCATGAATCTATCTTATAACCATCCCTACCCCACCTACCTACTCTATCCCGGTGGTGACCATGCGTCCTATGCATACAATCATTTCTACCCAGATCCATCCCCTGCTGCTTCTGTTGATCCCTCTACTGGTGGACCTGAGTGCCTGGTATTACCCCTCCATGTTGGTCGCTTGGTTGATCTACTCGCCAGCATCAACTCTTCTACTCCTTCCTTCCCAGAGGCCAATGAATTACACTCACTTAGCATGCCTTGGGTTGAGCAGAACGCCAGATGGCCGGGTCATGGGTATGGTTCCACTGACGTGGACATGCTAGACCAGGATGGTGATGAGGAGGCCAATGAGGATGATGGAGATGGTAGCTCTGATGGTTCTGATGATGGCTTTGCTAGAGCGTCTGGAGATGAGGCTATTCATGTTGTCACTGCTTCTCCTTTAGACAACGATGAGGATTATCAGCCGGAGGAAGTTGATGATGACCAGATAGATATAGATGATATAGATGTCTGATGTCTTGGTTTTTAGCCATGTATGTTGATAATATTATCTTGATGGACTATTTTGTACTTATAACATTAGGCACATCATCTGAGATGTACTATTTTTCATTTTCTGCATTGTATGTTGTTTTTAGTTCACATTTACAAGAACACCTTCATTGTTGTAATCTTAATCTTTATGTACTATGACTCATTGATCTGTCATGTCTTATTTTTTGGAGTATGTTTCTACCATATTTTTATTATGATTGTTGTTTGGTGTTTCCTCTGTGTTTGTCTATTTTTGAGCTTGCGGTGATCTTTGTTTTGTGGTTTTTATTTGTTATGGAGAAGACTTATGCTTTTAGAGCTCTTCTACCCCCTACCTTTTAGAGATGACAAAGGGGGAGAAATAGCTCAAACATATTGTTTTATTGCTTATATGCTTCTTTTCTTGTCTACTAAACTAAAATTTAACATGAATTGTTTAAGAATCATATAGACTATATATGTGCAATGGTTTCTTATTGTTTAACTAACCATGTAGTAATAGGTAAGCATGAATTGAGGGGGAGCAACTCATATTTTTCAAACATGCACCCCCTTGCGATTCTCAAGGCAAAGGTATAAATTTCATATTCTTTTCAATATGTTGAGGAATGGTTTGTCATTTTCAAAAAGGGGGGAGAATATTGACCCACGTGTCGCACATTGCCCATATTTTGATAATGACTCAACCATTCCATTCATATGTATCTAATGCATCTATTTAAGATTGATTTCAGGCATTAGGTACAAGAAAAGGATTAAATTCTACATGTATCAAACTCATCAAGTTCAGGTAAAAAGATATGCAAGTGACCAATTTGGGAAATATCCCCAAATGACCTAGATCAATTTTTGTAATCACTTGTATACATGTTAGGTATTGTAACTAAGATGAGAAAAGTGATTGGGAAACAAAAATTCATGATTTGATCATCCAAATCGAATTCCTTAAAATTTGTCACAGGCACTCTATCGGTCGAGTTACCAACTCGACCAATCTGTGTGGATTTTGGAATCTGGATGATTCGATCAAGTTTACACTTCACAAAACTTGACCGATCAATCATTCGGTCCAAAACTGATTGTGGTCAATTGGTCGAGTTTCCTCAGACAAACTCGACTGACAGTTCAAAAATCAGCTTTGTCAGATAATTGATCGGTCGAATTACCTTTATGAAAACTCGACCGATTGGATTGTACTGGAAATGCAGAAAAAGCATTTCCAACCATTGGAGATGTGTTGGGACCCAAAATAGATCTGTTGCAAGTTGTAAAATGTCTATTCTTCATCCCTAAGTGTTCCTACTATCAAAGGGGAACCCCCAACTATAAATAGGACCCCTTGAGCTTCATCCTAAGTTTGCTCTTCCATTTCTTAGCTTGGTCCTAGACTAGTTGAGAGTGATGCACCCCTCTGAGCCCCTTTCTCTCTCTAATTTCAATTCAAATCAGTGAATATGAGTGAGTTAGGATTCATTGTAAGAGAGATATCCCTTGTATCCATGAAAAGCTCTCCACCTCCATCTTCCTATCCCCTTTCATCATTGAAGAAAAGGCTTGAAGATCTTCTCCAAGTGAAGGAGAAGGAGTTGTTGTTCTTCAAGGTTGAAGAAAGCATGGTGATCAAGATCTCTGAGTGAAGGAGATAGGCAAGGTGGACGTGCAAGAAGGATAGGTAATTCCTTAAAGGCCAAAGACTTGAAGATGGAGTAGGTAAGTCCTTGTTAAAGGTTGAAGACTCCTTTGCTCAAGTGGGTAAGTTCCTTCGATAGGTTGAAGATCCTTGCTTGATGTATTAATTCCTTGGATAAATGTGGTTTTGACTTGTAATCTTATAAAAGAATATAAGAGTACCAAGATTGCAAAGTCCTAGAGACAAACCACCTGTAGGTTGTAAGGACCCTGACCTTCATTTTGGGCTTACCATGTTTTCTTTACCTAAACCTTGTGCTTAGATGTTTGCTAACCACCTAGGGTTCTGTTTGTGCTTTGAAGGGAGGTTAAGGTGCAACTTGCAATTTACCCAAGTTTTAGGGTTTGTGTTCAATATTGCCACCTTAAGAGATGTCTTTCTCTCTCCTTGCATCCTTTAAGGTTGAGAGGATGAGTTTGGCACCTTGTTTGAGTTGTTTTTGGGCCCCGTTTAAGCTTGTGAAGCTTAGTCTTGTTGTTCTGCTTTCTTGGGCCTAGTTTGTGCTTGGTTCTGCCTCCTTTCTTGGTGTGTCGAGCATGGTGTGTCGGCCAAGAGGTGTGTCGGCCAAGAGGTGTGTCGGGCAGTGGTGTATCGGCCATGGCAGCATGTTCGGCGATACACACCCTTCTTAACCTAGCTTCGTTTGTGTCACCCTTAATGACACTTGGTGCTTTTTGCTTGCAAGGTGGCATAGCTTGGACAAGTGGTGGTTTAGGCGAGCACATGTGTAGTAGACCTCTAGTGGATGCCCACTTAACCACCTTGTATATATATGACCCTTCTTTCTTGCTAGTAGCTCCTTAGTTCCCTTAGTTTCTTCCTTTCCCTTGGTGGCCGAGCTAGGAGAAGAGAAGAGGGAGTGGTGGCTGATACAGTTGGCGTCTTGGCCAATACCCTCTCCTTGGTGAAACTTAGGGGGGGGGAGACATAGCTCTAGTCTTCTTCTTCCTCTAGTGGTGACCGAAACCGTAGAGTGTCCCTTGCTCCTTTCCTTCTCTCGTGGTGAGTATCCTTCTCTCTTTCCTTGGCACCTTCTCCTTCTTGCTTATTTTTCGGCCATGGTGGTTATGAGTTGTTCTTCTCTTCATGAGGTGGTCGTAGGTGGTGCCTTGGAGCTGGGAGCTTGGTTCTTGGAGCTTAAAGCTTGAGGAGTTTGCTTGAGGTGGGTTACATAACTCCTAACCCTAGATATACTACCTTCTTTATATACTTCTTGTTTACATGTTATCTTGATCGTCCATGCATACCTTGTTAGTAATATTCTTTCTCTAGTATGATCCCTTGATGTTATGGATATGATGACCTGGTTATGTGCTTAGATGTGTCCTTGGACCTTGTTGTACGAACCGTTGAATTAGGGTTATTTGGGAAAAACCCCTCTCTCTTAGTTGTTGAGAGGTGAGCCTAGGGTTCTCCTAAATCCATGGTGTGTGTGGTGTGTTCTTGCTGTAAAATCCTTTTCTCTCCCTTTGGTTTTGAGAGGTGAGCTTGAGCTCTAGTGGTATAGGAAAAACCCCTCTCTTCCTTAGTCATTGAAAGGTGAGTCTATGCTCTAGTTGCTTGGGAAATACCCCTCTCTTACCATGGACTTGAGAGGAGAGCCTTTGGTTGGTCTTGACCTAGTTAGGGTTGGAAAGTTGGCTGGTATGGGATGACCCACCTTGCTACCCGATATGTGATAGAAGTTGTGCAAAACCCCTCTCACTTAGTTGTTGAGAGGTGAGCCAACTCTCTTGATCTTTAGGGTTTGGTGGCTGTCTTGAGGTTGAAGATGACCAACCCAATATGGCCTTTGGACCCTTAACTAATATCCCTTGCTACCCGATATCTTTCACAACCCAAGATGCCCTACTGATATCGTTCTGTGTAGGGTGGTGCCTGATATCCCTCTCCTAGGGTTGATCTTGGACGATATGCTAGATGGGTGTCTTGTTGACCCCTTTGACCATTATGTGTCTTTACCCCTAGATGACTTGCTGCCCAATATGATATATTGGCCGATATGCCTTGTGGTCGTTATCGACTTGATGAGGTGACGCAGTGTTAGCCATTTTCTTTGGGAGAGGTATCCCGTTATGAGTGATAACCCGGGAAGGTTATTAGCTGTTGTGTTGGTCCCTTGAGCATTAGGTGGTCTGTGTTGGGTGTCATGGCATATCGGTTCCTTGCATGACATCCTCTTGGATGGTGCTGCCTGACACCTTGTTGGATGATGCCTTGCCCGATACGGATGCTTATGTTGTGATGACGTTGTTGATAGGGTTTTATCCCTTGGCCATTTTACCCCTTGTAAAGCGATCCTCTTGAGTGTTATGGTGTGTTTCCTGACACAGTGCTTCATGGGCGACAAGGGTGTGCCGTTCAGATGACCTACGTGGTTGTTATGATGCTACCTGACAGTCTATTGCAACATGTTGTCTGTCATGGGGCATTTCATGCCTTGGGCGTCATAGGTTGTGTGTTACTTGATACCTAAATGATAGTGGTTGTCCGATATGGTTGTAGCCTGAGATGGGTGTTGGCGGATATAGTAGGTGGTGAAGAGTTGCATGCTTAATCGATATAGTTAGAGACATTGTACCTTTGGTGAGGGCTATCCCTTACCCGAGATGCCTTTGGTGAGGGTTGTCCCTTACTCGATACACCTGTAGTGAGGGTTGTACCTTGTGTTCAGTTGGTAACCCTAATTCTTGTTATGCTTTGGTACATGAGGTTGTTATGCTTTGATATAGATATAAGAATGCTATGCCTTGATACATTCATATATGTTGCATGGTTGATTCTTGTATTAAAGTAAGGAGTTATAAATGTTCCTTGTATAAGTACCATTGTTTCTCTATGATTATGTTAACCATGCAGGTTCCATGTGTATGGATATGAAATCAGGTAATAGCCATAATGATGGTATGGCAACGATATGATGTTGAACATTAAGGGTTATGATGAACCCAGTAATATATGATGGGTGTTACCCATGGAATGGCAATGCGTGTCTTGATGATGGGATTGAGTCCCTGTGATGTTGATCCTTGAGATGGATCTTGATGATTGGCAAGAGGCCAAGTGGTAACATGTAATGTTCGATCCTTGTGATGGTTCAGGATGATTTTGATGGATTTGAAAATAGCAGTGACAGTGTGACACATGATAATGAGATCTATGTTGCTTACTTGTGTTATAGTTTACATGTTACATAAATTTGTTGAATCTTGCAATCCACTTAAAATGCAATAATTAATTACAAAGGAACTTTTCAAGTAGTTTTCACTGGCCATAGATCCATCATTGTAAGGAGTTTGGTGATGGTGAAACGGGTTCTCCTGCGGGTTAACCCGGAATGCATATTGTTGAAAATACGGGGTGCGCCTACGCCCTAAGTAGTAGTGCATGTTTAGAGCACAGTTTTAGGCCCATGGATCATTGTGGTTAGAGCATGATGAACAGGCCCATGGCTCAGGATATGTGATAGAGCAATGGTGAATAGGCCCATGGCTCAGTAATGATGGAGCACGGTGAACAGGCATGTGGCTTGGTTTTCTAGTGTCGATACCTATACCAAGGTGGGCTAGGAAGAGGGTAGCCTGAACCTATGTGGCTGAGGCGACTTGAGCATGAGACTGCGGTCCTGCTTTTTGGTTCTCATGCACTGACCACGAGGAGATGAGGTCATGGAGTTTGACTCTCCCATTGACCTTGTATGGCACCGGTTTTTGGCTTCACAGCTAAAGGTTGGATTTGAGCGGTACGGCTCACTTCCACAGGGCATAATAAATTTGTAATCTAGTCGTATAGTATGTATTGCTTAGGGAAAAACATGGAACATTGGTTGAGGCCTTGCTTATATAGTTGCCCTAGTTTTATTTTGCATCTAATTACATGTTCCTCAGATGTTATGATAAGTTCTTGTTAGACTTGTCTTGTCAATCATGTTCCATAAGAAGTATCTGGTTATATACCTCTCAGATATCTTGGTAAGATGTTATAACAAGTTAGTTCTGCTTAGTATGCTGCTCATATATGATCAGCTTATATCAGTTACATGTTCTATCTGTTCTAGCTCTTCTTTGAGGTTTTATAGTTTCGGTGGGGGTTATGTTTCTCATTGGGACTGTGTGTCTCACCCTGTTGGTTTAAAACCTTTTTAGGTGATCAAGCTAGATGTGGTGGTGATCACGGTGTTGTAGCTGAGCAGTAAGAAAAATAGTAGAAAGCACAGGTTGATATGTTGTTGCTATTGTTGGGTGTTTTGTAGTAGAGTCCTAGAGTCATCCATGTACTCTCAGGTCCTTAGAGGAGTTTTGATGAGGTTTCATGATGTATAGTTGATGTATCTTGTTTATCATGTTGTTCATCTAGCTAGGTCTATTTTGTATATAAACAAGTGATGCATCCTTTGTGGATAAGTAATAGTTGGATCCTATAAACTATGGATATGTATCAGGTTGATGTATGTTTATATAACATGTTTCCTTTTCAGATGTGGATCTGGTTGTCATAATTCTTTTCGCATCTGCTTTCTATAATCGGTTTTAATTAACCTGTGTTTTCAGTTATATGATGTTTATGACAGTTTTGCACGTTTTCGCATGGTGTTTCATTGTCTGTGTGATAGCAGCATGTCACATGATAAGTTTGGTATCAGAGCCCTAGGTTCGCTGAGTCTATAGGGATCTAGGACTAGGTTTGTGTCTTTTCTTATGATTTTCTCCATATTTTCTCATAATGACTTCTACCCCCAGCAGAAGATAAAGCTAAAAGATGTTTGGAAATCACAAAGAACATGCTGTCGAGAGCAGTGTCGCTGCATTAGTTGATGGAGCGAGTATGCAGGCACATGAAGATCGGGTGCCTGAGGTCCCCCAAATTGACCCAGCCATTCTTGAGAATCATGTCTACCAGCACCTTATGGGTTAGGTAATGGCTACAATGAATCTCATGGTAGAAAGATTGTCAGTGCCTCCGCCAAGAGCACATGTTCCCCATGGTGAATCTTCGGGTATTGGGAAGACCTTTGAGCAGCTTCGCCGAGTTGGAGATTTGGATTATGCTGGAATGACTAATCCAACAGATGTTCATCTGTGGATGACAGGCCTTGAGAAGGCCTTCCAGATTCTCGACATCCCTGGAGCAGACAAAGTCAAGTATGTTGTCTACCTTCTAAATGGAAGTGATGGCCACTGGTGGGCAATTGAGGAGGAGAAGTGACCCGGTGAGGTGATCTGTTGGGACGTCTTCTGGTGGGAGTTCGTGAGTCGATACTTCCCGAAGACGTATCTAAACAAGAAGATCAGCTACTTCAAGCATCTGCGCCAGGGTTCTCTTAGCATCACTGAGTATGAAGCCAAGTTTATGGTGATGCTAAGGTTTTATCCTCACATGGAGGCAACATATGATGATAAAATCAGACAGTTCGAGAAAGGTTTGAGTGTCGAGTTGTCGACACCTGCTGCTGCTTTAGAGAACCGAGAGAGGTTTGCCACATTTGTGGAGTCTGTTCAAAGAATTGAATGATCAGTCAAGGAGAAGAGAGAGACCATGTCCAAGAAAAGGCCTGCTCAGCTTTAGAAATAGAGGTTTGACAGCCATAAGAAGCCGAGATTTTCTACACCTTCTGTGATGCAAGGCTCTAGTGCACCATCTCAATGGTCACCAAGTAAAGGAAGAGGGTGTGGTTTTCTGCCATCCAGAGCCTACAGTACAGCTTCAGTGGCAGTGACATGACCGTCTAGGCCGCAACCGAGAGACCCATCATGCTTTCTCTGTGGACAGGTCGGGCATATTAGGAAGAATTTCCCAAGGAGAGACATCGAAGTGATGCAACAATCGAGACAGAGTCAACAATGGTTAGATAGACAGCAGTTCAGTGGTAACAAAGGGCAAGGGTGCGGTCAAGCGTCGCAAGTAGGATAATCTGCTCAAGGAAGCAAAGAACGTGGATGACATCAAGCAACAGCTCAATTCTATGCTATGAGTCAGCTAGAGGCGATAGTCAACCCACGAGTAGTTGCAGGTCAGATGGATTTATTTCATTCTGATTTGTCTTCTTCTTGCTTTGTATCTGTTTTGGTTGACTGGGGTTCTACGCACTCTTTAATCACTCGTAATATACTTGATAGATGTCTTTTACCTATTAGTTGTAAGAAAGATAGCTTGTTGTTAGAAATCCCTCTTGATGGTTCCTCGATGCTTCGAGAAGTGTGTCCATCTTGTGTTCTATCCTTTTTGGGACACAACACACAAGTGGATATCATACCACTTGATATACATGGATTCAATGTAATCCTTGGGATGGATACCTTAGAAAAGTATAAGGTTGTGTTGGACTGTGGTTTCAAAGAAGCGATGTTTGCTAATGATGGTGAGAAGTGGATCTTCTAAGGAGATAGGAAGATTCTTCCAACGTGTTTGGTTTCCGCTATGGTGGCATAGAATTTGTTGCAGCAAGGTTGTAGAGCGTTCTTGGCTCATGTTGTGGATACCAAGGCAGGAGGTTCTAGCCTTGAGGATGTGCCTGTTGTCAAAGAATTTGTAGATGTGTTTCCCGAGGAGTTTCCTGGTATTCCACAACCTCGAGAGATTGACTTTGAAATCAATTTAGTGACAGGGACACAACCAGTTGCTCAGAAACCATAGAGGATGGCATTAGCTAAAATGACAGAACTGAAGAAGTAGTTACAGGAGCTATTGGATAAAGGTTTCATCAGATCGAGTGCTCCAGTTCTGTTTGTGAAGAAGAAGGATGAATCTATGCGTCTATGCATAGATTACCGGTAATTGAACAAAGTGATCATCAAAAACAAGTATCCTTTGCCAAGGATAGACGATCTGTTTGATCAGTTGCACGGTGCTACAGTGTTCTCAAATATCGATCTATGATCTAGATATCATCAACTCAGAATCAAGGGTGATGACATACCAAAGTTAGCTTTTAGGACGAGGTATGGTCACTTCAAGTTTGTTGTTATGTCATTCGGGCTAACCAATGCACCTGCTACTTTCATGGATTTGATGAACCATGTGTTCTGTCTATTTCTAGACCAATTTGTTGTAGTCTTCATAGACAACATCTTGATCTATAATCGAGATAGTCCACAGAATGAACATCACCTTCGACAATCACTGACTCTCCTTTGCCAGAATCAGTTGTATGCCAAGTTCAGTAAGTGCGAGTTCTGGTTGAAGGAAGTAACTTTCTTGGGTCATGTGATATCCGCGGAAGGAGTCAGAGTGGACCCTAAGAAGTTGGATTCAGTTGCATAGTGGGAGAAACTGAAGACGCTAACTAAAGTTTGTAGTTTTCTAGGTTTAGCAGGATACTACCAGAGGTTTATAAAGGACTTTAGTGTAATCGCATTGCCATTGATGAAGTTAACCAGGAAGGATGTACCTTTTGTTTGGGATGATCGTTGTCAGCAAGCTTTTCAGAGCTTGAAGGAAAAGTTGACTAGTGCTCCAGTGTTGGTGCTACCAGAACCAGGGAAAGGCTATGTTGTTTTCTGTGATGCTTCCAAGAAAGGCTTAGGTTGTGTGCTGATGCTGGAAAATCATGTGGTTTCTTTTGCTTCGTGACAGCTTCAGAAACATGAGGAGAGTTATCCGACACATGATTTGGAGCTGGCAGTGGTGGTCCATGTGTTAAAGATTTGGAGACACTATCTTTATGGGGAATTGTGTCTTATCTTTACAGATCATAAGAACATGAAGTATATCTTCTCGCAGAGTGAGATGAACATGTGACATCATCGTTGGATGGAGCTGATCAATGATTATGACTGCACCATTGAGTATCATCTAGGTAAGGTGAATGTGGTAGCGTATGCGCTCAGCAGGAAGTCTTCTTCTCTTCCTACGAAGAAGGCACAATTGAGTTCTTTGATATGCCATAGGCGGGATATGTTCGTCTCTTTGCGGCAGATGAATGTATAGTTGGAAGTATCTTTGTTGGCAGGATTGATGGCACGGATGCAAGTGAAGCCTATGTTGACGCAGCAGATCAAAGAAGAACAACACTCATATGCTACAGTTCAATTGATCTGATTAGAGTTTGGCAGCGAGAAGCGTGATGGCTTCGATGAGTCCGAGGATGGACTAGTGTGTTATCATAACAGGATGATGGTTCCCGATGTTGATGATCTGAGGAATTTGGTGCTCGAGGAAGCACACACTTCGATGTATGATATGCATGTAAGTGTCACCAAGATGTATCATAATCTAAAGGATCTGTATTGGTGGCCTGGTTTGAAGAGAGATGTGGCTGAGTTTGTGGCTAGGTGTGCGGTATGCCAGTAGGTTAAGGTTGAGCATCAGAAGCTGACAGGTATGTTGCAACCCATGCCAATACTGCACTGGAAATGGGATCATGTAACCATGGATTTCATAGTTGGTCTTCTGAGGAAAAGTAGAAATCATGATTCCATTTGGGTGATAGTGGACAGATTGACGAAGTATACCCATTTCATACCTGTGAAGACAACATATACAGTAGAGAAGCTTGCTTAAGTATATGTGGATGAGATAGTGCATTTGCACAGTGTGCCAGTAATGATAGTCTCTGATAGAGGTCCCCAGTTCATGAGTCATTTTTGGGAACAGTTGCACAGAGCGTTGGGAATGCAGTTGAGGTTCAGTACCACTTTCCATCTGCAGACAGATGGAAAGTCTGAAAGGACTATTTAGACTTTGGAGGATCTTCTCCGAGCTTGTGTTTTATAGTTCCTAGGTAGTTGGGACATGCACATCAGTTTGATAGAGTTTTTCTACAACAATAGTTATCAACGGAGTATCGACATGGCACCTTATGAGGCTTTATATGGAAGGAAATGCATATCTACTATATGTTGGTATGAGTCTGGCGAGTATCAGCTTTTGGGTCCTGAGTTAGTGCACCAGACAACATAGAAGATCAAGGTGATACAACAACAGTTGAAAGCGACACAGGATAGACAGAAGTCGTATGAAGAAAATCGTCGATGACCTCTACAATTTCAGGAGGGGGACAAGGTGTATCTCAAAGTCTCTCCATGGAAAGTCATGTTGAGGTTTGGTCAGAAAGACAAGTTGGCTCCCAGGTATATGGGGCCATATCCAGTAATAGAACGTGTTGGCAAGGTAGCCTACAAGTTAGAACTACTACCAAAGTTACACAGGTTACATCCGGTGTTCCATGTCAGTATGCTGAAAAAAAGTCATCCAGGCACAGAGACCGTGATACAGCCAGTTGAGGTTGAGCTTGATGAAGATGTCACCTATGAGGAAGTTTCGGTGTTGATCCTTGACAGAAGAGTGAAGAAGTTGAAAAGGAATAACCTGGTTCTTGTGAAGGTTCATTGGCATCATCATGGCGTTGAAGAAGCCACGTGGGAGCTTGAGGAAGAGATGAGGAGGAAGTATCCCTTGCTTTTCTATTCAGATTTCGGGGGCTAAATCCTTTTGTAGAGGTTTATGGCTTGTAAGGACCCTGACCTTCATTTTGGGCTTACCCTGTTTGCTTTACCTAAACCTTGTACTTAGATGTTTGCTAAGCACCTAGGGTTCTATTTGTTCTTTGATGGGAGGTTGAGGTACAACTTGAAATTTACCCAATTTTTAGGGTTTGTGTGCAAGGTTTCCATCTCGAGAGATGTCTTTCTCTCTCCTTGCATCCTCTAAGGTTGAGAGGATGAGTTGGGTACCTTGTTTGAGTTGTTTTTGGGCCCCATTTAAGCTTGTGAAGCTTCGGCTTGTTGTTGGGCTTTCTTGGGCCTAGTTTGAGCTTGGTGTCGCCTCCTTGCTTGGTGTGTCGGGTAGGGTGTGTCGGCCAAGAGGTGTGTCAGGAAGGGTGTGTTGGCCAAGAGGTGTGTCAGGCAGTGGTGTATCGACCATGGCACCATGTTGGGCGATGCACACCCTTTTTGACCTAGCTTTGTTTGTGTCACCCTTAGTGACACTTGGTGTTTTTTGCTAGCAAGGTGGCATAGCTTGGACAAGTGGTGGTTTGGACAAGAACATGTGGAGCAGCCCTCTAGTGGACGCCCACTTAACCCCCTTGTATATATACGACCCTTCTTGCTTGCTAGAAGCTCCTTTAGTTCCCTTAGTTGCTTCCTTTCCCTTGGTGGTCGAGCTAGGAGAAGAGAAGAGGGAGTAGTGGCTGGTACAGTTGGTGTCTTGGCTGATACCCTCTCCTTGTTGAAGCTTGGGGGGGGGAGACATAGCTCTAGTCCTCTTCTTTCTCTAGTAGTGACTGAAACCCTATAGTGTCCCTTTCTCCTTTCCTTCTCTCGTGGTGAGTATCCTTATCTCTTTCCTTGGCACGTTCTCCTTCTTGCTTGTTTTTTGGCCATGGTGGTTATGAGTTGTTCTTCTCTTCTTAAGGTGGCCGAAGGTGGTGCCTTGGAGCTTGGAGCTTGGTGCTTGGAGCTTAGAGCTTGAGGAGTGTGCTTAAGGAGGGTTACATAACTCCTAACACTAGCTATACTACCTTATTTATATATTGCTTGTTTACATGTTATCTTGATCGGCCATGCATACCTTGTTAGTAATGTTCTTGCTCTAGTATGTGCCCTTGATGTTCTGGATATGATGACCTGGTTATGTGCTTAGATGTGTCCTTGGACCTTGTTGGCCAAACCGTTGGATTAGGGTTCTTTGGGCAAAACCCCTCTCTCTTAGTTGTTGAGAGGTGAGCCTAGGGTTCTCCTAAATTCATGGTGTGTGTGGTGTGTTCTTGGGGGAAAATCCTTTTCTCTTCTTTTGGTTTTGAGAGGTGAGCTTGAGATCTAGTGGTATAGGCAAAACCCCTCTCTTCCTTAGTCATTGAGAGGTGAGTCTATTCTCTAGTTTCTTGGGCAATACCCCTCTCTTACCATGGACTTGAGAGGAGATCCTTTGGTTGGTCTTGACCTAGTTAGGGTTGGAAAGTTGGCTGGTATGGGATGACCCACCTTGTTTCCTGATATGTGATAGAAGTTATGCAAAACCCCTCTCACTTGGTTTTTGAGAGGTGAGCCAACTCTCTTGATCTTTAGGGTTTGGTGGCAGTCTTGAGGTTGAAGACGACCAACCCGATATGGCCTTTGGACAATTTCCCGATATCCCTTGCTACCCGATATCTTTGACAACCCAAGATGCCCTGATGATATCGTTCTGTATAGGGTGGTGCCCGATATCCCTCTCCTAGGGTTGAGCTTGGACGATATGCTAGATGGGTGTCTTGTTGAACCCTTTGACCGTTATAAGTCTTTACCCTTAGACATCTTGCTGCGTGATATGATAGACTGGCTGATATGCCTTGTGGTCGTTATCAACTTGATGAGGTGATGCAACGTTCGCCATTATCTTTGGGAGAGGTAGCCCATTATGAGTGATAACCAGAGAAGGGTGTTAGCTGTTGTGTTGGTCCCTTGAGCATTAGGTGGTCTGTGTTGGGTGTCATGGCATATCGGTGCCTTGCACGACATTCTCTTGGATGGTGCTGCCCGACACCTTGTTGGATGATGCCTTGCCCGATACATATGCTTATGTTGTGACGACGTTGTAGATAGGGTTTTATCCCTTGGCCGTTTTACCCCTTGTAAATTGATCCTCTTGAGCGTTATGGTGTGTTTCCCGACAGGGTGCTTCATGGGTGATAGGGGTGTGTTGTTTGAATGACCTAGGTGGTTGTTATGATGCTTCCTGACAGTCTGTTGCAACACGTTGCCCGTCATGGGGTGTTGCTTGCCTTGGGCATCACATGTTTTGTGTTACTCGATACCTAAATGATAGTGGTTGGCTTATATGGTTGCATCCCGAGATGGGTGCTGGCTGATATAGTAGGTGGTGAAGAGTTGCATGCTTAACTGATATAATGAGAGACATTATACCTTTGGTGAGGGCTATCCCTTACCCGAGATGCCTTTGGTGAGGGTTGTCCCTTATCCGATACACCTATAGTGAGGGTTGTACCTTGTGTTTGGTTGGTAACCCTAATGCTTGTTATTCTTTGGTACATGAGGATGTTATGCTTTGATATAGATATAAGAATGCTACGCCTTGATACATTCGTCTATGTTGCATGGTTGATTCACATATTAAAGTAAGGAGTTATAAATGTTACTTGTACAAGTACCATTGTTTCGCTATGAATATGCTAACCATGTAGGTTCCAGGTGTATGGATATGAAATCAGGTAATATCCATAATGATGGTATGGCAACGATATGATGTTGAACATCAAGGGTTATGATGAACCTAGTAATATATGATTGGTGTTACCCATGGAATGGCAATGTTTTCCTTGATGATGGGATTGAGTCCTTGTGATGTTGATCCTTGAGATGGATCTTGATGATTAGCAAGAGGCCAAGTGGTAGCATGTAATGTTGGATCCTTGTGATGGATCAGGATGATTTTGATGGCTTTGAAAATAGCAGTGATAGTGTGACACATTATAATGAGATCTATGTTTCTTACTTGTGTTATAGTTTACATGTTACATAAATTGGTTGAATCTTACAATCAACTTAAAATGTAATTATTAATTACAAAGGAACTTTTCATGTAGTTTGTCCTGGCCATAGATCTATCATCATCAGGAGTTTGGTGATGGTGAAACGGATTCTCCTGTGGGTTAACCCAGAACACATATTATTGAATATGTGGGGTGCGCCTATGCCCTAAGTAGTAGTGCATGTTTAGAGAATGGTTTCAGGCCCGTGGTGCAGTGTGGTTAGAGCATGGTGAACAGGCCCATGGCTCAAGATATGTGATAGAGCATGGTGAACAAGCCCATGGGTCAGTAATGATGGATCACGGTGAATAGGCCTGTGGCTCGGTTTTCTAGTGCTGATACCTATACCAAAGTGGGATAGGCAGAGGGTATCCTGACCCTGTGTGGCTGAGCCCACTTGAGAATGAGACTGTGGTCCTACTTATTGGTTCTCGTGCACTGACCATGAGGAGGTGAGGTCATGGAGTCTGGCTCTCCCATTGACCTTGTATGGCACCGGTTTTGGGCTTTGCAGCCGAAGGTTGGATTTGAGTGGTACAGCTCACTTCCTCAGGGCATAATAAATTTGTAATCTAGCCATACAGTATGTATTGCTTAGGGCAGAACATGGAACATTGGTTGAGGCCTTGCTTGTATAGTTGCCCTAGTTTTATTTTGCAGTGAATTACATGTTCCTCATATGTTATGATAAGTTCTTATTAGAATTGTCTTGCCAATCATGTTCCATAAGAAATATTTGGTTATATACCTCTCGAATATCTTGGTAAGATATTATAACAAGTTAGTTCTGCTCAGTATACTGCTCATATATGATATACTTATATCAGTTACCTATTCTATTTGTTCTAGCTCTTCTTTGAGGTTTTATAGTTTCGGCGGGGGTTGTGTTTTTCGCTGGGACTGTGTCTCACCCGTTGTTTTAAAACTTTTTTAGGTGATCGATCTAGATGTGGTGGTGATCACGGTGTTGTAGTTTAACAGCAAGAAGAACAGTAGAAAGCAAGGTTGGATATGCTATTGTTGTTTTTGGGTGTTTTGTAGTAGAGTCCTAGAGTCATCCTTGTACTCTCAGGTCCTTGGAGGTATTTTGATGAGGTTTCATGATGTATAGTTGATGTAGCTTGTTTATCCTGTTGTTGACCTGGCTAGGTCTATTTTGTATATAAACAGGCGATGCATCCTTTGTGGATAAGTGACATCTGGATCCTATGAACTATGGATATGTATAAGTTGATGCATGTTTATATAACATGTTTCTTTGCAGGATGTGGATCCGGTTGTAATTGTTCCTTTCACATCTGCTTTTCATAATTGGTTTTAATTAACCCGTGTTTTTGGTAATATGATGTTTATGACGGTTATGCACGTTTTTACGTGGCATTTTGTTGTATGTGTGATACTGGGATGTCACATAGGTAGTGGATTGACTTGCTTCTAGTTAGACATGGAACCACTCTAAACCACTTTGTCTAAGTGTATGCTATCATTGTCTCTCATCCTTGCAATACTTGTTAGTTAGGGCTTCAAATTGGCTATATGCTTTAGCTTTTCCACTTACTATAATTTGAAGGTCTAATATGTTTTGTGAGAATTGTGAAGCTCTATTCACCCCCCCCCTAGAGCCCTTGATCCAAGAAGTGGTATCAGAGCAGGTCTTCTCCAAGCTACTTCCACAAGTAGGAGAAGATGGGTGATTCAATACTTGGATATCTCAACTTGGAGAGAAGTTTATCCATGCGACCTCCAGTCTTCGACGACACCAACTTCCTCTATTGGAAGAGAAGGATGCAGTTCTACATCCAAGGAGTAACCTACGAGATGTGGAAGGTGGTGCACCTAAAGTATGAAGATCCAAAGGGATAAATCTCTACATGGACGGAAGCCCAAATGAAGCAAGCTCAGCTCAATGCCAAAGTCATGAGCATCATCTATGCAGCCTTCACTCCATCTGAGTTCAACCAGATCTCCTCATGGGACACCGCACATGAGATTTGGAATAAGCTATGTGTCACCTATGAGGGAACAGAGAAAGTGAAGGAGGCAAAGATCTACACGCTTGGTGGTCTCTTTGAGAACTTCAAGATGGGCAAGAATGAAAGAGTGGCGGATATGTACACAATGCTTAATGTCATCATCAATGGATTGGCAGCTCTTGGTCATGTGATGGACAAAGGCACAATCAACTCAAAGATCTTTAGATCTCTTCCAAAGATATGGGAG
Organism: Alisma plantago-aquatica; assembly: GCA_963693085.1. Lineage (NCBI taxonomy): Eukaryota > Viridiplantae > Streptophyta > Magnoliopsida > Alismatales > Alismataceae > Alisma > Alisma plantago-aquatica. Next base: position 1,307,285,598 of record OY856411.1, on the reverse strand, counting down.
CCCAAGGTGACCTCCATTGAAGAAGTGTACAAACTTAATGACTTAGCAACTGAGGAGCTGGTTGGAAACCTCCAAGCTCATGAGCCAAGGCTTGATAATCAAGAACAAGCAGAAAAGAGAGAAGAAAAGGAGTCCAAGAAGATCAAGGATACCACCTTCAAAGCTCAAATTGAAGAGATGGTTCGACAACAAAAACTTGCACTCTGGTCCCCAACTCCTTCCTCAAGTGAAAATGAATGCCCAAATGAGCATGAAGCTAACTATTCCAAGGGAAAGCACTTCAAAGGGAAGTCTTATTCATCTACTCCTAGGTTCTATGAATGTGGCCAAAAAAGCCATTACAAGGGTGATTACCCCAAGGCCAAGAAGAGCCACCACAAGAGCAACCACAAGAAGGACAAGAGAAAGGAGAAGAAAGAAAGAAGAAGTAAGGATGCAGCTCATGAAGCTTGGGAGGAGTCTTCTTCAAGTTCATCTAGCTCCAAAGATGGAGAATGCCACCTTACTCTCATGGCCTCTACAAGTGATGATGTATGTGAGGTAAGTGAGTTAAGTGAAGTTAGTTTGCATGAGTTGTCTAAAGAAACTCTTATTGATATGCTTAATGCTAGCCAGTCATCTTTTACTAAATGGAAATCTAAAAAGAAAAGGTTAGGAAAGATTCTAAATGATCTTTATGCTAAGATTGAGATTCTAGATCAAAATGAAAAGCTACATCTTGATAGTATTGATTATTTGCAAGGGAAATTTCTTGATCTTGAGCTCTAATACAATGGAGTTGAAGTTGGGAATCATATCTACCTTATAACTGTTACTACTCTTAAGGAAGAGAACCAAAAATGCTAAGATGAGATTGATGTTCTTAAAACTAAAATGTAGAACTTAACCTCATTGGTGAAGCTAGGAGATAAGAAACTGATTCTTATCAAAGAGAAATTCAATTGCTTAAACCTAAAAATGCTAAGTTGCTTGCTCAAGTAAATGATCTATCCTCTAGACCTATCTTGCAAAGTAATGAGGTAGCTATCACTGCTCTAGAACGTGATTCTTTTCATACTAAAGCCCTCTGTTTGGTGGTCGACTTGTTGCATGCTAGATATGATCTTGCTAGCTTATCTTCTACTGTCATTAGTCTTAGTGATGATAATGAAAAATTTAGATCTTCTTTGCAAAAGTTTCTTATGGGAAAGAAATCCCTTAATGCTATCCTAGAACACTCTACCAAACAAGTTGGTACTAGTGGTTTAGGATATGATGGGGCTGCTCCTAAGAGTAAGAACAAGAACAAGAGTAAGCGTAAAAAGAAGAGTGTGGAACCTCCTTTCTTCCATAAAGAGACTTCCAACTCTAAGAACCCAATGGTATGCACTCATTGTAAATGTGATGATCATTATTCAACTTATTGTCCTTACAAGCAAAAGGGGACCAACTCAAAGATGAAATGGGTCCCCAAGTTAACCCCAGATCCCAAAGTTTGATTTGGGCACTGACACCCTTCTTTCATGTAGTTCAAAAGAAAGTGGATTGTTGATATTGGCTGTTCAAAGCATATGACATGTGAAATTAGCTATTTCAACAAATTCATAAAGAAGAAAGGAGGATCAGTGACCTTTGGGGACAACAAAAAGGGTAAGGTAATAGGTGAGGGTTATGTAGGCAATGAGATTTGTATTAAAAATGTATTGCTTGTTGATGGTCTACATCACAATTTGATAAGTGTAAGCCAACTTTGTGATAATGGTTATCTTGTTCTATTTACTTCTTTCAAATGTTTGCTTCTAGATTCCCTCACTTACAATGTTATATATAAGGGAACTAGAAATGGTAATCTATATGTTATTGTGCTTGATGCTCTAAAGCCCGTACTTGATAGATGCTTAGTTGTGGATAAAAATGATATATCTCTTTGGCATCGCTGGTTGGGTCATGTGAATATGCATCTGTAAAGAAGTGAAACCGCCCCCTTACTAAAAATTTGAATAACAAAACATCCAGTCCAAACACACTCAGAAGGTATGATGGAGTGGGTGTAAAATTTTCAAATCTTTATATAATGGTAATCAAAAGACCGAAGTAAAGCAACGGAATAAAAACATGACTATATTCAATTATAAAATAAAGGGTTACAAACTTACATCATAAGGATCCATGTAGTGGAAATCTAAACCACCTCAAGATTGTCTCCAACCATCATCAACATAGTCTAAGTCCAGGTCAACATGCTTTGCATCCGAGTCCTCCACCAAGGGTTGGAAGCATACCCCAGCAAAAGAGAAATAATAGGAGACATCAGTAAAGGCGGGTATGTGCATACTAAAAAGGAAATTGAGCAATTTATAAAGAATAACTGATATCAAAATAAAAGGCTTTCCATGCAAGAGATAAGTACCACCCAAACGGGTATCAAGAGAAAAGAATCATAACAAAAGGGATACTTGCCATAAAATAACATATAGAAGGATTGTGCCATAAATAAATCCACTACTATGGTGGGAAACAAAGCACAAGTAGGGCACACACCCCACAATCAATATCATGCATGCATGTGAGATAAACATAGCCCTAGAACAATATAAGCACAATTGGCGACCAACCCCCATAAAGTTGAAGCCTGATAGAGAAAGGAATACTGCCAATCTCCCAAATATATATAAAAACATGGTCCAAGAATCACACATCTTGCCCTGGGTATGAGGTTCCTTTCCATCCCAAAAGAGCAGGAAGTATCACATCTATTATAAACAAAACCAATGCAATTACACTACTCTAGTGATACTGGATCACATAGCATGCTTAATGTAGAGGAAAGCAAAAAGTATAGTCGGAATATACAATGTTGCCATCACACCATGGACAACACAAACATATAAACATCCACATCATAGTGGGCATATATCAACAAGTAAAAATCCACATCACAGTGGGTGTATATCATCAAAAGGCCAACTTGCACCAAGGCATAGGAAACAAGGTCAAGAGAATATCCATGATCACAAGATCAAGAACAAAATAATATACTTCACATGAAGCATGATTTCAAAAGAACAAGACAATGTGTAGGCTAATGTCCATAGGACCAAAAGTAAGACAAAAATAGATTAATTGATCAACAAGAATAATTGGGAATGCAAACATACATATTCTTTTCCAATTTAAATTAAATGAGTTATTATGCGAAATAATGTGAAACTTGACTCCCATGACAATTGGTACCCAAGGAAATGTTTTTTAACTTATATTTCACTTTTGGGATTTCTTTTTATGAAATATGCCTTATGGCCCAATAATGACCCATTAGCTAAATTATGCATCCAATTAAGTTAGTTATCATCTTATTATCACCAAACGAGTTATATGACGTATTATACTACATTATTCATGCATTAGATTATTAGGATCACTCTAACCTCAACCTTATTTGGTCAAACCCAAAAGGTCACAATTCTAGTGTAGGGTCCAAGATCTGGTATGTTACAACACTCCACCCCTTAAAAGGATTTCATCCTTGAAATCTATTGATCCAAACATCAACAACTAACTACTCTGCACCCCTTAAAGGGTTCAACCTAACAAGTCAAACTACCAACTTTTTAGAGCTACCCACATCTCTTAGTTTTGATATTTTTAGAGATTTATGTTTCTCATGTATCCAACTATCAAGTCATCATCTAGGGTTGAGTTTTAAATCCTTGTATTTCTAACCTATCAACCCTACATGAACATACAAAAGTCATAGGGTAGGTCAACTACACCATTATATCAATCCTAGTCACAAAAATAGGGTTAGATTCTACTCAAACTATAGTTTCTCTTCATTGTGACTTAGTTCAAGAAAATTTTGATAAATCAAAGAAATTTTTTGTACATATAGTAGTATAATCGAAAATATTTTTTGGCAATGAAAACTTTTTGAGATGAAACAAAATGTGGATCCAAAACCAAGTAACAATATTTTCGTATGAATATTTCCTCATAACCTAATCTTCTCCTCAAATCAAACCTTATTGCAGAAAGGATCATCATAGATCAAATCTAGGGTTGTAACTAAGTCAAGGGTTCTATAGGGAAACAAAATTTAAATAGCTAAATTTCGACTACCATGGGCTCTGATACCATGTTGTAAAGAAGCAAAACCACCTCCTTACTAAAATTTTGAATAATAAAACATCCAGTCCAAACATACTCAGAAGGTATGATGGAATGGGTATAAAATTTTCAAATCTTTATATAATGGTAATCAAAAGACCAAAGTATAACAGCAGAATAAAAACATGACTATATTCAATTATAAAACAAAGGGTTACAAACTTACATCATAAGGATCTATGTAGAGGAAATCTAAACCACCTCAAGATTTTCTCCAACCTTCATCGACACAATCTAAGTTCAGGTCAACATGCCTTGCATCTGAATCCTCCACCTAGGGTTCGAAACATACCCCAGCAAAAGAGAAACAATAGGAGACATCAAAAAAGGTTGGTATGTGCATACTAAAAAGGAAATTGAGCAATTTATAAAGAATAAGTGACATCAAAATAAAAGGATTCTCATTCAAGAGATAAGTACCACCCAAACGGGTATCAAATGAAAAGAATCATAACAAAAGGGATACTTGCCATAAAATAACATATAAAAGGATTGTGCAATAAATAAATCCACTACCATGGTGGGAAACAAAGCACAAGTAGGGCACACACCCCACAATCAATAGCATGCATGCATGTGAGATAAACATAGCCCTAGAACAATATAAACACAATTGGTGGCCAACCCCCATAAAGTTGAAGCCTGGTAGAGAAAGGAATACTACCAATCTCCCAAATATATATAAAAACATGGGCCAAGAATCACACATCTTGCCCTGGGTATGAGGTTCCTTGCCATCCCAAAAGAGCAGGAAATATCACATATTCTATAAACAAAACCAATGCAATTACACTACTCTAGTGATACTGGATCACATAGCATGCTTAATGTAGAGGCAAGCAAAAAGTATAGTCAAAATATACAATGTTGTCATCACACAATCGACAACACAAACATATAAACATCCACATCATAGTGGGCATATATCAACAAGTAAAAATCCACATCACAGTGGGTGTATATCATCAAAAGTCCAACTTGCACCAAGGCATAAGAAACAGGGTCAAGAGAATATCCATGATCACAAGATCAATAAAAAAATAAGATACTTCACATGCAGCATGATTTCAAAAGAACAAGACAATGTGTAGGCTAATGTCCATAGGACCAAAAGTAAGACAAAAATAGATTAATTGCTCAACAAGAATAATTGGGGATGCAAACATACATATTCTTTTCCAATTTGAATTAAATGATTTATTATGTGAAATAATGTGAAACTTGACTCCATAGACAATTGGGACCCAAGGAAATGATTTTTAACTTATATTTCACTTTTGGGATTTTTTTTAAGAAATATGACTTATGGCCCACTAATGGCCCATTAGCTACATTATGCATCCAATTAAGTTATTTATCATCTTATTATCACCAAACTAGTTATATGACGTATTATATTACATTATTCATGCATTAGATTATTAGGATCACTCTATCCTCAACCTTGTTTGGTCAAACCCAAAAGGTCACATTTCTAGCGTAGGGTCCAAGATAAGGTATGTTACAGCATCAAATGAAGAATTTGAGAAAAAAGGAATTGGTCAGGGACTTCCTAAATTGGATTTTGAAAAGGATGAGGAATGCCAAACTTGCACACAAGGAAAGAAAACCAAGTCCTCCTTCAAATCCAAAGGAGTCCTTAGTACCAAAAGAGCCCTTGAGCTTCTTCATATTGATCTATTCGAACCTATGAGAACTCAAATGCCTCGTGGTTCCAAGTATTGTCTTGTGATTGTCGATGATTTCTCTCGCTATACTTGGACATTCTTTCTTGTTTTTAAAAGTGATACTCTAGATGTTTTCTCATGATTTTGTAAATGAGTTAAAATGAAGCTTCTTGTCGGATTGTTTCTATCAGTAGTGACCATAGAGGAGAGTTTGAAAATGGTCTTTTTGAGCACTTTTGTGAAAAATCTGGTTACTCGCACAATTGCTCTTCTCCTAGTACACCTCAAAAAGTTGGGGTAATAGAGAAAATGCATAGGTCTCTATAGGAGATGAATAGGACCATGCTTCTAGAGTATGACATTTCGAAGAAGTTTTGGGCTGAAGTTGTTAGCACCTCATGCTTTGTACAAAACTAAGTTTTTACGCATCCATCTTTGAAGAAAACCCCCAATGAGTTATGGCGTAGTAGAAAGACATCCATCGACTTCTTTCACATTTTCGGATGTCCTTGTTTTGTTTTGAATACAAAGGATTCTCTCGACAAGTTTGATCCAAAATCATAGAAGGCTTTCTTCCTAGGCTATAGCACTACAAACAGGGCTTATAGAGTTTTTTATATTGAACTATCTAAAATTGAAGAATCCATTAATGTCAAATTTATTGAATCTAACCCTACAAGTGGAAAGAATTTTGTTGATAATGATGTTGCAGATGACTTAATTCCAATCTTAAAAGACCTCAATATCGACAACAAAGGTAAGCAGGTAGTTGAAGCAGAAGATGAAGAGAAGAAGGATCCCACTCCTCGCTTCGCAAGGAATCATCCCAAAGAGCTAATCATTGGTGATCCATTTGAGAGGGTGAAGACACGAGCTGCCTACAACAAAGAATAAGGAGACAATGCCTTCATCTCACAGTTGGAGCTAAAGAACAACAAGGAAGCTCTTGGAGATGATGAGTGGATCCTAGCAATGCAGGAGGAACTAGAGTAGTTCAAGAAGAACTGAGTGTAGACTCTAGTGCCAAGACCAAGTGATACAAAAATCATTGGCACCAAATGGGTCTACCACAACAAGTTTGATGAAAATGGCAAGGTGGTAAGGAACAAAGCAAGGCTAGTGGCTCATGGATACAATCAGCATGATGGTATTGATTTTGATGAAACTTATGTTCCTGTTGCAAGACTTGAATCTATTAGAATGCTACTTGGTTTTTCTAGTCATAAGAATTTATTTCTATATCAAATGGATGGTAAAAGTGCATTTTTGAATGGTACAATCGAGGAGGAAGTATTAGTTGCTCAACCTCCGAGCTTTGAAAATGACAAGCTACCTAACCATGTTCATTTTCTACAAAAATCTCTCTATGGACTCAAACAAGCACCTCAATCTTGGTATGAGAAATTAAAGAACATTCTGTTAGATAATGTCTATGTCACAGGCAAAGTTGATTCTACTTTATTTTTCAAACACACTTCTAGCAATTTCGTTATCATTCAAATTTATGTTGATGATATCCTATTTGGCAGAACTAATCTTGATCTTTGCAAGGAGTTTAGTTCTCTTATGCAGAGTGAGTTCGAGATGAGCATGATGTGTGAGCTTACTTTCTTCCTCGGCTTCCAAATCAAGCAAACCAAAGATGGAAATTTCATCAACCAAGGAAAGTACACCAATGAGCTACTCAAACGCTTTGGAATGGAGAACATGAAGCTGATGGACACACCCATGTCCAACACCACCAAACTTGATAGAGATGAAGAAGGTGAGAAGGTAGATGAGAAGCTCTATAGAGGTATGATTGGAAGTTTACTTTATTTAACTGCCTCTAGACTTGACATAATGTTTAGTGTTGGCTTGTGTGCTCACTTTCAATCAACACTACAAAAAAAAGACGATTTAGCTATGATTGTTTAAGTTACATTTAATTTATGTGTAGCGAGAGATATTTTTATGTATAAATATATTTGTGTAACTTAAATAATTGTAGCCACCTCAATACATAAGATCTAGCTACAAATTTTACTCCTTTTAATTATATCCAAAAAAATGTAACAAGATGGACTAGAAGGAAAAACTCCTACACTCTCTCCGCATAATCCCCCTCACCTTGTGCAAAAGGTTTTGCACCTCTCATCCTCTGACCCGATCATGCATAGCCAAGGATCCCTCGTCAATGCTGCGACTACCCCAATCACCTACCTCCCCGACGCCGCCGATCTGAGCTGAGCCTCTCTGATGTCGAGTGCTCCATCAACTCCCCATCAATAGATTTCCCTTTCCAAGCCTCCTCGCAGCGGACTTCCCTTTCTGACGGACGCCTCCCAGCCTCCAAACCGATCACGTGAAGTAGGATTCCTCATCGACTCAGTGGCTCCCCCGATCACCTGCCTCCCCCGAGCTAAGCCTCTCTGACGCCGCGGAGCCGAGCTGAGATCTCCGATGCCAAAAATCAAAGCAGGGGTGTGTTCTCCCCTATAACTCTTAACTCTTTTTAAGTTGTATTGACATGCTTCTCAACAGTGGTGGAGCCACATTGGGAGTGAACTTGCTGCGAGATGTTTTTCATACCCTGGTTAATTTATCACTGCTTGAATTTGCTACGAGGGGCATCATGAATAGTAACTAAAAGCATTTGATAATCTGACGTTTGATTAAACGTTCACCTGACAATTTAGATTTTCGGTGACCACTGTCAGCTTCCCTATGGCTAGGGAACTCAATATTCCCAAACAAAAATGGCATGAATAGAATAGGAAACCAGACCATAGTAAGGACTGTGAATATCTAAGTCAGTATTTAACTCAAAAAATGATTACACGAATACAAAGGTATTTTCCTTTTGTGCCCTAAGTTTTTGGCAGCACCCTTGTGGCGAGCTCTAGCACACTAGAGAGAGATAACAACTGGTGAGATGTCCAGTGAAGCATTGGTGACCCTGTGTTTTATTTATGATGGATTGGTTGTTGAAGAATTAGTAGTGTGAGGCTAGGACCAGATCTTGTTCTATTCCCCCTTGGCTAAAAGTTTTCTTGGAAATTCTAGATTGCTGGTCACTACTGTATTCTTTTAGTATAATATATGTTCTATCCATGTTAACAAAAGGATCATTTAGTAACATTACATGGTCATTCACATTGCTGCCTTTCGTACAATCATCTAGTATCCCTTGTTATTACACTACTCTACACTAGACAATTGTGGGAAGGCAAGACTAGAAATTTTTCGATTTAATATCTCCATGGACATCATGCATCCGTTATAACTTGTGGGTGATGCTGGAGCAATCTCTCTGAATTATTGTAGTGGGAGGGAGGCATTTACATTTCTCATCAAGTTTTAGGTATGTATATTCACTAGCCTCTTTTCTCATAGTTCTCCTATCTCCTTTACACTCTATGTTGCTTGATTAGTTCAGTCTTCTTTGGTTTTTTAGTTTCTTTTTTTTTAATAGAGAGATATATGTTCTGAAGCTGCTCAAGAAACTAGATCTTTGATGGTTCTTGCTCTATAGATTGTTTGTTGAATGGTGAGGAGTTACTCATATTACAAACATGATTATGTGATTAATTACTATTGTTTAAATGTATCATGTGTAGAATACATCGAGGTTGAATCTTATCGCCTTATCGTATAAGGTATCCAACACTCTCATATGCATCAATTAAATGTATCATGATTAATTACAAAATTCATCTTGATTTTTTAAAAAGCAAAAACCACTTATTTGTGTGCTTATGATTTGGAAGTCTAATCTAAGTCATGTTGGTGTCACTGATCAAGTAATGATTCCAAAGGTGTAACCCATTTCTCTGATGCTAGATGTAAGTCACCCAAAGGATATGCTTCACTTTCATGCAAACTAGTTTGAGATCCTGAGAGGTTTACCTATTTCTCTAATGAGTCCATTGAGTCAGCAGATCAAATTTGGACTTGATTAAAATTTCTTCTAAATGCTATACACCAACAGGATGATTCTGCTATTGTGTGCCTTTTTCAAGTAGAGCTATCTCTATTTAAGTTTTCTCATGATTCATCTACTGAGTGCCTTTTTCAGTAGATGTGCATTTTTTAGTGTTTCATTATGTTGTTCACACCGTACACTTTTTAGTGTGTTCTTGATTTAATTCCATGTTATGACCTTAAAGTACTACGACTAAATAATGGCTCCTCCTAGAAACTATTTCTCATGTAATGTATATCAAGACTGAAGCCATATTATCTTCCATGTTTCTTAGTCTTTTCTCAACGACTAACATCCATTTAGTGCTTGATCCACATCACCTTCCTAGTTCCATTAACTAAAAGACACATAATAGATTATTAATCCGGGTTGAGGTATTAGGACTTATTTATTTCATGGTTGTGAATGCATTTTTTAGAGTTTGAGTCTAGCATTATAGTCTGTCATCTAATGGAAGAGGAGGACACACTTGGTGAATGCAGACTGCAAATGAAAAACTAGTTGGTCCCTTATCATATATAATAACCACTTAACATGCAATTCAAGCAGGTATAGAAGAACAATATGCACAAAGAATGTGCAGTGATACTGCATTGCAATCTCTGACCATCTATCTTAAACTAGTTTCAAACAAGTGATTTTTTTACATAGATACAAACAAATGTACTCAGATACAAATTTTTGTGGGGTATCTTGCTACCTAAGAAAGATATGAAATGTTATAATGTCAGCTATTTAGCTTTTGACGATGCTCTTGTTTGCCAATCATAGTTATCCATCTATGAGCCCTCCTTTAAAGGCTTTTTACAGAACTTATCCCAAGTACTCCAAATATGTGAGGAAAAACAATTGGTCTTTAAGTGGGAAAAGAGCCATTTTTTGGTACGTGAAGGAATTATGCGAGCACATAAGGTTTATGAAGTTGGAATTGAGGTCAAAAATAGTAAGATTGAAGCCATATCCAAACTATCACATCCTTCCTCTATCACTTCTATTAGTAGCTTTCTAGGCTCTACTTATTACTAGTGATTCTTTATTAAAGATATCTCAAGTATCTCCAAGCCTTTTTCTAGACTATTAGTAAAATACACTTTGTTTGTTATTGACGTGAATGTCTCAAGGTCTTTCAAGAGGTCATTTGTGAGGTAATGTGATAATATATATTATCATTCACTCTTGCATATATCCTCAACTTCACAATTGTTTCACTTAGGCCCCTCATTTCCAATTTCCCCTCTGATAAGACATCACCACTTATTTTTGATGGCAATGCTACCTAAATATACATTTGCTAATATGCTATCAAAAAGTATAGAATCACAATTGCTTCAGCATCTGGTGCATCTCACTCACCACGACATATTTTTTCTTCCCTAGCATGGGGATAAGTTTTTTAGTTTATTTATTTAATATTACTAGCTTGGTAATTCGTAGACTAGTTTCTTAATCCATTAAAAGTAGTATGAGGGTGAACAACTTTATCTGTCAAAAGCCACTTATTCGTGCATAACCAAGATAGATTTGCAGTACATTTGCATGGCACATGCATATGTATACATGGATGCACTCAAGATTTATCTGTAAGTACATTGCTCCTCTAATTTTAGTTCTATGTTTGTCATGTCAGGTTGTTTTACTATACTTAGGGTGATTGTCAATGAAGATATGCTCAAACTGGAGGTAAAATTGTCTTCCCCTTCCTTCCATGACATTTAACCTTATAATTTGTTTCGTGTATGTCTGATTCATTAGTTTGACAGTATGCCCTCTTTGAGAGTGGTCAAGTGGATGGAGAAAGGGAAGAGATCCATATGGACATAATGATAACATGCTTTTAAATTTTTGTGTAACATATAAAAATGATGCTTACTTTGATGGGTCTAGATGATGTACTCTTGTTGTTCGTGCTTTGAATCTTATGATGCAATATGTAGTACCTTAACGTCTGCATTACTCTCTCTTCATCTCTTACTCCCTCTCTCCCCCATCCATTCACACATTATACTGACAATTAATTGAATTTTATTTTCTATTTGTAGTTTCAAGCAAGAGTGGACAACCTCAGTTTAGACCAGTGTCTGGTTCCTATCATCCAAACTAAACTATGATCAATTGTTTTCAAGTTCCTAATTACACAGTGATAACATGATCTACTAAGGGGGAACACAAGTTAGGCGAACTCATGTTAATTGTTGGAAGACTATTTCTTTGTGGTCTTCTAACCATAAACCTCACCATTCTATAGGACCTAATGTTGTGATTGGTCAAGTATGATAATGGTTCAGTTTTTGTGAGAAGATATGTTAATCTTGGTAACCTTCATAAATGATTATTTGTGTCTTTTATGGTTATGAGTCAGGAACCTATAAAGTTTTTCTTTCTGCAAGACATAATCCTTACTCGAGCCACTGACATGTCCTTAATTGCAGTTAGACAGCTGGTGAAGTTTCTCTATGATATGGAGATTGGAATGATGGTATTATGAGCAGGCCATTATGTGCCTTCTTTTCTCCAGATGAATATTTTTATACCTGCATGTTTCTTTTTATGAAAATTTCAACCATTTCTTTAAAGCTCGCGAGTCTTAATAACATTCTAAATGAACATGAGGGTGTCTAAGACAAGACACAAGTGATGGATTTTAATCAAATATAATTATACTTAGAGATTTCTCTGACATTATTTTTTCATGACCATCATGACTACCTGCTAGATGAGTTTGACAAATATTTTCGATGTGCGGATTGGGCTATCATTAAAGGAGGCTGGAAATAACATAAAAAGAAAATTACATAACAAATTTTAATTTTGGGTTATTTAATTTTTTCTTTGGTTATGTTTAGATTCCAAAAAAGTTGGTAAGCTTGAAAGAGTGATGGTTTATAAGGATTCTATTTACTTCATGTTTTCCAAGGAGAAAAATCCTTTATATCCTAGTCTTTAATATTGGTAAGGAACACCTTCATCTTTGTACTCATATATGTGTTTCATTTCGATATATATCAGTATTTGTGAATGCACATACCCATTACATGATATTCCAATTTCCAAGTTGTGGAGACAACCATAAAGATTTTCATGGATGTCTAGCCCATCCATCCCTCTAAATGACATGCTATCCTACTCATTTGCTCAACCAATTAATTCACCTTGTCTCCTACAGACATAACATTAACCTTAACTAGAATCCTACCTCATCCATTGTCTTATGGAAGGATCTTCATAACTATACATTGTTTTAATTTATATTCTGGTAAACATACCAATTAGGCAGATAATACAATATATGTGGCAACATTAGATTATTTGACCTGCTCTCTCTCTAGGTCAGGAGCTCCCGCTTCTCTCTACCCCCCGCCGGGGGGAGGGGCGCCACCCTCAAGCGTGCCCTCCCCTTCGTCCTTCTTTCTGAAGTATGGAGCAGGCCGGAGCTTCTCCTAAGATTGGGTTCTGGGTTCATGCGCCTTGATTGGTCTCTTCCTGTTGGATCACGGGGGCCTCTCGGCTGGCCGGAGCGGATGGTTGCGGGATGCGCCACTAGTCCTGATCTAGCTATGGGGTCGACCTTCGATTTGATCGACTTCAGTCCATTCAAGAGTGACAGCTGGAGAGAAACGTCCCCGCCTTGGATCGCGATTTGCGTGCTGCTTCGTTGTGCAGGTGAGGAACATGTTGTGTTCTTGTCCCTCTCCGGCGCCATCTACCCCAACGGTTGAGGGGAGCTCGACTGCCTAGGCTTTCGGTGACCCTCTCGACCTCTGATGAGATCCCAGACAGGTGGTGTGGTGACGGGGGGTGGTGCTCGCCCTCCTGGAGTGCCATCCGACGGTTGGGGTCCTCGCTTCCGCCTGCTGCGCTGTGGCTGCTTTCCCAGGCCGCCGAGTGCATCTGGTATCCATGGCGGAGCTTGGGCTTCTCGACGGGTATCTGGTTGGGACTCAAATCTGGCGTCTTCCAGTCGTTGGATCCGACGTCTTCCAGTCGTTGGGCTCCTCCATCGACCTGATCCCGACAGAGCAGACGTGTGGCGCCCTGGTGGTGTCTGCTACCCACTGCCTCTGGTTGAAGGAACACTTCAAGTGGTCGATGATTTTCCTCTGTGCAAATAGGGCAATGCACGATGGTGTTTTGTTCTCTGGCCGGGGGTTCTTTGAATCTCTGTGGTTCCAGTTTGTTCGAGATGATTGCAGGATCTGTGTAGGATTCACTTGGCTGGTTGCCTAGGTTCTTGGCCGTTGGAAATCTTGATGTCTTCGCATACTACCACATTTTTTGGGTGGCTATAGTGATAGTTGGTGATGTGCAAAGAATGAAAGGTGGAATCGGCTGCCCCTTGGCTACTCTCCGGTGTGTGTATGCATTGTTTCATCCTTCCCCAAATGGTTTGGTCCTTTCGTGGATAGTTTTCTCGGGGTTTCTTGGTGGATGTACAATCCATGAAGATACCCATGATCCTGATATTCAGAGAAGGTCAAATAGGCTTAAAGCTAGCTCAAGACAGGAGGTCCTGGCAGTTGCTCTGCTTTAGTCTGTAATTACTATTTGTGGGTGGGCTGAATGAATGTAATTACAGGCTTTAATATCCATTCCCCTGATCGAATGTCTAGTTTTAGTTTATAGCTTGTTAGGCTTTCTTCATTATTTTTTTCTTGATTCTTGAGATCATCTGAGTATCTCCTGTGTGAGGTTTCTGATCCATTGCTGAGTTTGTTTAACTCCTATGTTGTAATGGGGTACTTAGTGCCCAAAGTTTTTGGTATCTTAGTAACACGCTTTTGGACCGACCAAAAAAAACATTAGATTATTTGACATATTTCTTATTTGCATAATAGGAAAATGGCTTCTGAATTGGACTCTATTTTATGTTATAATCATGCTAATTTGCACTTCTTTTATCATATTTTTTATGTACACTGAAATTAATGATATGGTAACTTCCTCAAAGGAATCACAATATGATATAGATTTTTGGATTCAATCAACATAGATCAACCTTATTTATAGGAAGAATACTTATATGTTTTTCAAGTTCTAGTCATGTGGAAAATTCCATACTCAGTTTGATTCAAACAAGAAGTACTACATGAGGACGTGGGTCCTTGAGATCAAATCCAAAGCACCCCCATAGCTAGGAACTTTGTCATAAGGCATATAAGGATCTCGGGTTATGAGTTCTATTTTTTTGTACACCATTTGCATAACATCATTATCACTATTAAGTGTGACATCCCGCCATCACAAAAATAGCAAAACACCATGTGAAAATATGTGGAACCGTCGTAAACATCGTATTACCAAAAACACGAGCTAATTAAAACCAATTGTGGAAAGCAGATAAGAAAGGAACTATTACAACCCGATCCACATCCTGCAAAGAAACATGTTATATAAATATACATCAACTTGATACATGCCCACAACTCATAGGAACTAGCTGTCCCATAAGCACAAGAGTTCACCACCTGTTTATGTACATAACAGACCTAGCTCGGTCAACAACAAGATAAGAAAGCCATATCAACTATACATCGTGAAACCTCGTCAAAACACCTCCAAGGACCTGAGAGTTCAGGGATTACTCTAGGAATCTACTACAAAACACCCAAAAACAACAGCATATCCATCTCTTGCCTTGTACTGTTCTTCTTGCTGCTCAACTGCAACACCACGATCATCACCACATCTAGCACGTTCACCTAAAAAGGTTTTAAACCAACGGGGTGAGACACATAGTCCCAGCGAGAAACATAACCCCCACTGAAACTATAAAACATCGGGAGAGCTATAACAGATAAAGTAGGTAACTGATATAAGCAGATCATATATGCAACATACTGAGCAGAACTACCTCTATAACATCTTACCAGGATATCTAAGAGGCATATAAATAGATAATATATGGAACATGATTGACAAGACAAGTCTTATAGGATCTTATCATAACATTTGAGGAACATGTAATTAGCTGCAAGATATAACTAGGGCAACTATACAAATAAGGCCTCAACCAATGTTCCGTGTTTGCCCTAAGCAAATATACTATATGGCTGGATTACAATTTATTATGCCCTGAGGAAGTGATTTGTACCGCTCAAATCCAACCTTCGGTTGCGAAACCCAAAATCGGTGCCATACAAGATCAATGGAAGAGTCAGACTCCACGAGATCTACCCTCGTGGTCAATGCACGAGAACCAAAGCAGGACCACAGTCTCTTGCTTACATGACCTCATTCATAGGGTTAGCTCACACAGTCTACCCTATTCTCTAGCCCACCTTGGTACAGGTTACAGGGCTAGTATATCTTGAGCCACGAGCCTATTCACCATGCTCTCGAGCCATGAATGCATTCATGCTTCATCACATTGAGCTATGGGCCTATTCACCATGCTCTATCACACATCTTGAGTCTACAACTGCAGTTGCACTCTAATCCTCCTATTTTCGGCTAGGAGAAACCCCGCATATTCAACAATATGTGTTCCAAGTTAACCCACAGGAGAACCCGTTTCACCATCACCATCTACTGACGATGATGGATCTATGTCCAGGGAAAACTACATGAATGGTTCTTCTATAATTAATTAGTATATTTTAATTGGATTGTTAGGATCAACCAAGTTATGTAATATGTAAACAAAAGTAAACAACATAGATCTGATTATCATGTGTTACATTGTCATTCTTATTCTCAAAGCCATCAACATCATCCTAATCCATTACAAGGATCAACATTACATGTTACCACTTGGCCTCTTGCCAATCATCAAGATCCATCTCAAGGATCAACATCATAGGGACTCAATCCCGTCATCAAGGCACACATTTCCATTCCATGGGTAACACCCATCATATATAACTAGTTTCATCATAACCATTTATGTTCCATATCATATCACTATCATACCATTACCATGTCTATCACCTGATTTCATATCCATACACATGGAACATGCATGGTTAGCATAATCATAGAGAAACAATGGTACTTGTACAACGAACATCTATAACCATTTAGTCCATTATTAGGAACAACCATGCAACATAGGTAAGTGTATCAATACAAAGCATTCTCATGTAACCAAAGCAAGTATTAACATAACAATTACCCTGAGTTTGTCGGGTAAGGGATAACCCTTACCAAAAACACATAATCCCTCACTAAAGGTATCATATTCCTCATCATAGGTATATCAAGTAGAGCACTATCCTTCACCCAAAGGTATCAGCCACTACCAAACCCTAGGCACCAAGCCCCATGTCAGGCATCCACCATATCAGGAAACTCTATACAAGATGGTATCGATCAACACACCATGTCGTCCAAGACCCCATGTCGCCCAAGCTAGAGTTAGGGTTTCCATGTTGCCCAACCACCATGTCTTTATCACCCAAGACACATCCATGTCGGTCATCAATCAACACCTTGGTCATCACACCATATCGCCCAAGAACTTCCATATCGTTCAAGGCACCAGCATATCACCCATCTAGGGTTAGGGCTCCCTATCGGCCAACGGACATATCGTCCAACAGCTAGGGTTTGAGAGACCCATATCATCCAACTAACATACCCATCATCATATCGACCAAGTTCTATAGATCACCTTACAACTCAAGGAATAAGGGGTGTTTCTCAACACTCATCATCAAGGCATGGCCTATCCATGTTGTCCATCCATTGAATGCTTTGCGCTTCCTACGATACGGATGGAATTTTGAAAGAAACCTTCGATGACCAAGATATACAGTCTTGCCGCCATGTTTTAGTCTTATTGAATCAGTGTTTTCTTCACATATAGGACACGCTTTAGCTCCTTTGACACTATATCCAGACAAATTCCCATATGCTGGAAAGTCATTAATAGTGCAAAACAACATAGCGTGCAAACGAAATGTCTCTCTTGCTGAAGCATCATAGGTCATCACACCTTCATCCCAAAGTTTCTTTAAGTCATCAATCAAAGGTTCAAGATAAACATCGATATCATTTCTGGGTTGTTTAGGGCCCGATATCAACAATGACAACATAACGTACTTATTTTTCATACACATCCAGGGAGGAAGATTGTATATAACAAGCATGACTGGCCAAGTGCTATGTTGGCTGTTCAATGTCCCGTACGGATTCATCCCATCTGTACAAAGCCCAAGTCTTAGATTCCTATCTTCTTCACCAAATTTAGGGTACAATAGATCAATCTTCTTCCACTGTGGGGAATCAGACGCATGTCGTAGGATCCCATCATTATTTTTCTTAACATCTGCATGCCACCTCAAATTCTTCGCATCTTTCGGATTTGCAAACAAGCGTTGAAACCGTGATATTATAGGTAGATACCACAACACCTTGGCAGGAGAACCAGTTTTGGACTCCCCCGAAGTCGTCAATTTATACCGTGACGCACCACATTTTGGACAATCTTTCAAATCTACAAAGTCCTTTTGAAATAATACACAATCATTCGGGCATGCGTGTATCTTCTTAGCCTCCATTCCCATTGGGCACAACATTTTCTTTACCTGGTATGTTGAGATTAGAAGCTCGTTTCCTTCAGGAAGCATTTCTTTCAACAAAGTCAACAATGAAGTGAAGCTTTTGTCACTCCATCTATTGTTAGCTTTCAACTTATACAATCTCAACACAGCGCTAAGCTTCGTAAACTTAGCAGAGCCTGTGTATAACGGTATCTCAGCATCATGCACAATGTTTGTAAAGATAGGAGGTGGATCGGTGTGCTCTACCCTACAACTATCCAGCATCGCATCAACGATGTCTGCTGGAACTGGTTCGTTCACATTTACGTCATCGGAGGCAATTTCTTCTTCCACCCAAGCACTGCTATCGACATCTACTGGTTTCGATTTTGAAATCTCTCCATGCCAGTGCCATTCTGTATAGCCTTGTACAATCCCGTTGCACATGACATGACTTTTGATTTCCTCACCAGTGTTGACTTTCAAGTTGTTACCGCAATGCCTACATGGACAGTAGAACCTATCTGTAGGTTTTTTCCTATGTTCTTCGACAAATCTAATAAACTGATCAAGACCAGATATAAACTCTGGGGTGCAACGATTACGAATGGACATCCATGATCTATCCATTCTATGATCAGAGAAAACAAGTATATATTAGGAAAACAAGTGATTGTTCATTCTAATGATTGTTCACATTCTAGGCCTACAAACACATTTGATGTCATTCTTATATATAATAAATGTGTACCACCTATCCCATCCTTGAACACCTAATCTCACTAGTAAGTGTATAATGTGTATTGGGTTTTCAAGAAAATTTCGGCAGCATTTCCCCGCTGTTCTCTAAGTACATATGTACTTAGAGAACAAACGGGGAAATTCTACCAAAATTTTCTCGAAAACTCAATACACATTATACACTTACATCCTAAGTGAGATTAGGTGTTCAAGAACAGTCCCAAACCGGGGACTATCCAAGATTTACTCCTAATGAGTCAATCTTGGACGGGTTTCTAGGCCAACAAACACAATAATAGATATCTACAATGAATCCGGACTCCATACAAACAGTATATAATTTAGTGATTGTTCATTCTAATTTATACCAATGTACAAGTAATATAAAGAACAATGATTTTTCACATTCTAGGCCAACAAACACATGTGATGTCATTTTTATATATAATAAATGTGTACCACCTATCCCATCCTTGAACACCTAATCTCACTAGTAAGTGTATAATGTGTATTGGGTTTTCAAGAAAATTTCGGCAGCATTTCCCCGCTGTTCTCTAAGTACATATGTACTTAGAGAACAAACGGAGAAATGCTACCAAAATTTTCTCGAAAACTCAATACACATTATACACTTACATCCTAAGTGAGATTAGGTGTTCAAGAATAGTCCCAAACCGGGGACTATCCAAGATTTACTCCTAATGAGTCAATCTTGGATGGGTTTCTAGGCCAACAAACACAATAATAGATATCTACAATGAAGCCGGACTCCATACAAACAGTATATAATTTAGTGATTGTTCATTCTAATTTATACCAATGTACAAGTAATATAAAGAACAATGATTTTTCACATTCTAGGCCAACAAACACATGTGATGTCATTCTTATATATAATAAATGTGTACCACCTATCCCATCCTTGAACACCTAATCTCACTAGTAAGTGTATAATATGTATTGGGTTTTCAAGAAAATTTCGGCAGCATTTCCCCGCTGTTCTCTAAGTACATATGTACTTAGAGAACAAACGGGGAAATGCTACCAAAATTTTCTCGAAAACTCAATACACATTATACACTTACATCCTAAGTGAGATTAGGTGTTCAAGAACAGTCCCAAACCGGGGACTATCCAAGATTTACTCCTAATGAGTCAATCTTGGACGGGTTTCTAGGCCAACAAACACAATAATAGATATCTACAATGAAGTCGGACTCCATACAAACAGTACATAATTTAGTGATTGTTCATTCTAATTTATACCGATGTACAAGTAATATAAAAAACAATGATTGTTCACATTCTAGGCAAACAAACACATGTGATGTCATTCTTATATATAATAAATGTGTACCACCTATAACAAACACATTGTCCAACATTAGGTTCAACACTTGAAACATACATTCGTTTTCAACATAAAAAAATTGTATCATTAGGGTCCAACATGTGGATTATATGGGACATACACATCAAGGTGGTCATAAGGGAGGATATTTCCTTATTTATGAGTAAGCGATATAAGATTAAGATCCATATAAAAATTAGGGCAGAAGGAAGAAATAAATCTTCTTTAGGATACAATAGACCCTTATGGATGTATTTAGGGTCATAGATACCATCATAGAACAAAAGGGGTACACTCTAGGATTTAAGATCACACTACATCATGTATTTTATACAAAATTACATGTATGTGTATATAAAAAATATATTTATAAGGAATTTCTATACATATCTAATCAACAAATCAGTAATTAACTAAGTATTCATCAATACTTACTATTAATCAGTATCTCTAATCATTAAAATCGGCAAGCAGATCAGTAATTGTAAATAACAAACTATGAATTGTTGAATTAAAGTAATCACTAAAGTAATACTAACCAGTAGTACCAATCATTAATCACTTAAAGCAGCAAGGAAATCAGTAAAACTAATCATGCATTACTAGTATAATAGAGCAATAGGATATTTACTTCGATGCATTACAGCAGTACCCAATTATTTCATTAATCACTGAAAGCAGCAAGGAAATCAGTAAAACTAATCATGCATTACTAATATAATAGAGCAATAGGATATTTACTTCGGCGGCAAGGAGCAGCGACAAGGTCCAGGCATCAGGTAGGCAGGCAGGCGTCGGCGGGCGGCGGCAAGGACGTCAGGAAGGCAGGAAGGCGTCGGTGGGCGGCGGCAAGGAGGAAGGCGGCGCGGAGGTGAGCTCCAGGCGTCAGGCAGGCAGACCAAGGACCAGCGGCGTCGGCGGCAACGATCTCCAGGCGTCCGGAGAAGGGGGCACGGTCCAGAAGGGGGTGCAGCAGCAGTGGCGGTGGAGAAGGGGGCACCGGAGTAGCAGTGGCGGCACGACGGCGCTGTCGTGGAGAACAAGGAGCAGAGAAATCGACGGCGACAGCGTGGGAAATCGACGGAGAAGTAGAAAAAAGGGCTCGCAATGAAACAGAAGAAAGGGGAAGAGTCGGGCATCGCGGGTTATAAAGTCCAAAATAGCGTCGGTTTCTTACAACAACCGACGCCTAAACATCTTTAGCGTCGGTTGTTGGAAAAAACCGACGTCCAATTGGACGATATTTTCATGAAATTGTTTGGCGGGAACCACCTTCAGCGTCGGTTATCCTTGAATAACCGACACTGAAGGTGACACTTTTCGCGCAAATTTTCATCGCACATAGGCGTCGGTTTCTACCTAAATAACCGACGCTTAAAATGACACTATTTTTTTTGATCAAAAAATGGATTTCGCGGGCGACTTTAAGCGTCGGTTTGTTATAAACAACTGACGCTGAAGACAAAGCGGTACCCGTGTCTGGCTGGTCTTCGAATATAGACGTCGGTTTTCGTAAACAACCGACGCCTAACATAGAAGGCGTCGGTTTTCCTTAATAACCGACGCCCAGAAAAGTGTCACTGAATTCTATTTCTGTAGTAGTGCTCGTTGTTCTGGAGTTATTGTATCCCCAACAATGGCTCTAAAAACTTGATGTGTATTTACTACACGTACAAAACACAAGTGTATGGATTGAAGTAATATAGGCCCAAAGAGGACCATATATCAAACATGGGGAAACATGAGTCCAGATTCTACTACTAACAACAACTTGATCAGCTAGACCTATGGAAAAAAATGATTGGTTGATTAATTAACTAAATTGCAAGAATGAAAACTAATTAATTTGGTTTGTGATCAAATATGGAATGGATTCCTTACGAATACAATTTTACCATGATTCACTCTACAACTAACATCAATTCATTAATATTGACTCCTTCCTCCTAACCCTAGACAAAGGGACTTGTAACAAGAATTACCTACTCTAACAACATAATTCACTACCTAATTTAATATAAATTCATCTCTTCTAGTGGTTTAATTATTTGTTAGGTGTGTTACTAAATTATCTGGTTTAGTCCCTTCACAATTCTAAGCTATCTTTTGAAGTGGAGTATAAACTGTGTAAATATAGCAGTATTCCAACCCTTAATCCTTCTATGGAAGCAATTAACAATCTAATATATTACCTATGGTGATCAAGTACAAATAATTTGTGAAGCAATCGTAGAGATATTTTTAGAAATTAAGAGAAATATAGATATTAATTCATAATTGTCAATGACAATGCACAATCGGGCTACTCCCATGTCCTAACAAATTAGGAGATTAGCCCCACATGATTTCTATTGTCATACATATGGGATAAGAAAAGAAAATTGTGGGAAATAACTTTGAAGAAGATGGTCTATATGACTCCCTCTCTTGAACATATCTATTTTCTATCCTCTGGCTATAAATACATCCACCAAAGGTTCCCAAATCATCTGAAAAATAGTTTTCTTCTCTTTTCGCTCTTGGTTATTGTGCAATGGAAAAGAACATGATATCTATGCTTACCCACAGCCCCCCTAGTCAGAGAAGTGACTTAGGTGGTCATTAAGTCTCGACTGTTGGATTAGCAGTGGTCATAAATCTAGCCTGGTCACGACAATTCATTAATACCAATTGGGTGTTGGTATTACACATGCCTTCTCGA
Source organism: Alisma plantago-aquatica (assembly GCA_963693085.1). Lineage (NCBI taxonomy): Eukaryota > Viridiplantae > Streptophyta > Magnoliopsida > Alismatales > Alismataceae > Alisma > Alisma plantago-aquatica. Next base: position 1,307,262,551 of record OY856411.1, on the reverse strand, counting down.
ATTCACAATCCCTTGTAAGTTGTCGGTACTACTGAGCCGATGTCAGTAGCACCTTTGACTCAGGATTTTCCTCCATAGATAAGAAGAGTTAGCTCTGGATTTAATAGACCAAATAGACTCATCTTTTACATATCTTTGATGAAACCATTTGACCCATAAAGACTCTTTATTGATAGCTAAACTCCGAAGATTTTTAAGAAGGCCACCATTAGACCAATCTTCCATAGATCTAACACCAAGACCCCCTCATCTTTAGGTTTACTAAAATACTTCCAAGATACAAAATGCAAATGTTTTTTCTCTTCTAAATAGTTCCATATGAAGCACCTCATATGTTGTTCAATGCTCTTAATCACATACTTAGGAAGTGGAAAAGTTGAGGACCAAAAGATGTTGAAAGCAGATAGAGTAGAAATAACCAATTCCAGCCTTACCACTTGAGACAACAAGAAAGCCTTCTAAGAATCCATCCTCCCTTTAATTTTTTCAATAATATGAGCACACACATCCCTTTTGTTAAATGACATGTGAATAGAGACAAAACTAGGTATCTAACTGGTAGAGATTGTACTTGAATGTTTAGAGTAGAAGAAATGTTGTTCTCTTGCACATTTCTACTAAACAAATGGCTAATCACATTATTTAGCTTCAAGACTAAAACCACAATAAAGGACTCAAGAATATCTTTCAAACAAAATGCATTATGATCATCTTCTTTAGAGAAAATAAGTAAATCATCTACAAAGATTATATGAGAAATATTTATATTTTCTAAAGCAACTAAGGGTTTTAACTCACCACTCTTCATTGCAGCATTGACAATTGATGCATGGCCTTGCATTGCAATCATGAAGAAGAAGGGGGATAATGGGTATCCTTGTCTCACCACGTTGGAAGGAGTAAAATGAGTTGAAGGACTCTTGTTAACCAAAACTTTATAAGTTGTCAAAGAAAAGGTCACACTAATCCATTCAATACAACAACTAGGAAAAACCATCTTCCATAACAATAAAAGAATGTAGTACCTTCTAACTATGTCATAGGCTATAGCAGATCAACCTTGACACATATTTTTTTGGGTCCCCACAAAAGTGCTCAAAACATCATTTGCTAAAATGATCGCATTTCCAATCCTCCTCCCATAAATGAAAGCCACATGATTATGATCAATTAGAAAAGGAAGAACATACTTCACTCTGTTAGCAAGAATTTTTGTGATAAATTTGTAAATAAGATTACATAGAGAAATGGGTCTAAAGTCCTTTAAACAACTAGCTCCTTCTACTTTATGGATCAAAGTTATAAGAGTGATATTGCATTCCTTCAATAATTTCCCAGAACTAAAAAACCCCTGAACAATAGAGATAATTTCCTTACCAATAATGTCTCAAACATATTTATAAAACACTACATTAAAACCATCAGGGCCTAGTGCTTTATCATCCTTCATACATCTAAACAAATGTTCAATCTCAGATCTAGTAACTACTCTTCTCAACTCATCAAACTGATCTTGTAAGATAGTAGGTAAGACCCAATATTTGTTCCACAACACTTTAGTGTTAGGAGTACCATTACACACATTGTTATAAAATTTCATCACATTCTCCCTAATCAGATCAACATCATAAATGTTATTCCCATCATCATAAGTAAGAAAATTAATATGGTTTCTAAGACTTTTGGACATCAAAGAAGCATAGAAGAAAGATGAATTTCTATCACCTAGCTTCAACCAATTTACTCTACTTTTTTGTCTAAGTAATCTCTCCTTATCTCTCATAGATTTAATAGCAGCAGCTCTAGCCTGAGATAAAGCAATATGCTTCGAACAATTATCTAGATTTGCTTCAACTTCCCTCTGCAAAGAAAAAACTTTAAGTTCAATCTCCTTAGACTTAGACAATAGATTACCAACAACCTCCTTGTTCCATTTTTTGAGAGCTTCAACAACCGCTTGTAGCTTTTTATAAACCCTAAACATAGGAGTATCATATATCTTAGAACTACACCAAACATTCTTAACCACATCCCTGTAACCCTACTGATTAGTCGAGGTATTGATAAACCTAAAAGGAGTAGGATTCTTCTTTCCAACAGCTAGTCTCAGTGTGATGATCTTATGATCACTAAACAAGGAATAGATAGAACAAATTACTTCACCCCAGCAATAAGGAAAGGAAGTAAAAAAATTGATATTACTGAAGATATGGTCAATTCTTGAAAATGTGTTATTACCAATATTGATATAACTATCCCACGTAAAAAAGGAGCCCTTAGTTGTCATATCAATAAGATTAGATTTAGCTATTGCTTAATTAAACTGCATCATACTCCTGATTGTTGGAGGCTATTTACCCAACTTCTCACCATTTAGCCTAGGAACATTAAAATCACCCGAAACACACCAATTCATAGGACCAGAAGCATAACTCTCTGAAAGAGAATCCCAAATATAGACTCTATTAGCATCCACATTGGCACCATAAATAGATGAAAGGGTAAACACCATCGAATCCTTCATAAGAGAAGTGAATCAATTGGTTATTTGTAGATATCACCTTGGTATCAATGTCCTGGTCAAGCCACAGTATCAAAATCCTCGTATAGAATAAAACTCAGAATTATCGACATAGATGACTCCCTAGTGAATCTTATTCACAAAACTAATTAAATCATCTTTATCAACTCTAGACTCTAAGAAAATATATACATATACCCTTAGCTTGTCCATCTTCTTCTAAATATGAGGGATTTTGTTGCTTCCTCCCCTCACATTCCAAGAAACTATAGTAAACAAATTAATCATTTGGGGATAAAAACACCCCTCAATCTGAACTTTGTTATCCTCAAATCTCAAAAGTGGGGAATATTTGTTAATCGGTTCAGGGACATTCCAAGTAGTACTTTTAGAAATGACCCTGGGTTGAGATCTAGATTTCTTCTTCCTAGTCTTCCATCCAGTTTCAGGTGACGGAACATGGGTCACCAATCTGCTTTCAATACTAACAGCAATGCCCTCTACTTCTCCTACTTCAGAAGGACAGTTAGATATCGTCACATCCGCCGAAGTTGCAAAATTTCTGACTAGATGTTCATACATTTCCTCACCCCCTTCTTTAGCATCTATGAAAACTGCATTGTCTTCATCCATCTTCTGATATTTGGGATCCTACCTTCTTCATTTTCTTTTTTGGCTTCCCCTCATCCACATCCTTAGGAAACCCAAACAAAGATGACTCATGACCAAGCATACCACATGACAAACACCTTGATGTCTCTCACTTGTACTCAAACTTGATGGTATCACATTGTCCATCCTCACATACAATCTATAGCTCCTTAGGAAATGAGAAATTTGTGGGGATAACCACTTGCAATTTGGTATACTCTAGTCTTCAAAATTCATATGTAAGTTTATTTGGATGGAGGGGCCTCCCAATAAGAGCCTATACTATTAAACATTTTAGTATCACAGAGCTCCAAAGGAAAGTTGTAACATCCCAGGATTTGAGGCCTCAGATAAAACACTCTTAAAAGGAATGATTGGACTACCCATATCACCAAGGTGCACCTCCTTTTCTGGGAGCCCATCACTAAAGAACTCCATAGTTAAGCGTGCTCAGCTTGGAGTAGTACTAGGATGGGTGACCAGTCGGGAAGTTGATCCTGACTTGTACGTCAGTGTGGACAAAGTGCACAATTAAGGCTAGTGGTGGTCTGTGGCGATAGTCATCATTCCTAAAACTCTACTAGAGTTTTGGGCATTACAAATGGTATCAGAGTCATAACCCCTCTAGTAGGTGGGGCCCACATGTGCATGGCATGCCAGTCTTGAGTCGTGCGGTCCACGCATGTAGGAAAGGGTTGTCCATGGTTGACGTAGCCACCCTTGCACTGGTATTCTGTGATCGGGAGTTGGGTGTCCATGGGCCATTATGGATCCACACTGAAATGGGGTCATATTATGAGGCCATATAGTTGAGCCTTGACGAGGACGCCAAGAGTCTAAGTGGGGGAGATTGTAACGTCTGAGGATTTGAGGCCTCAGATAACATGATCTTAAAAGGAATGATTGGACTACCCATATCACCAAGGTGCACCTCCTTTTCCGGGAGCCCATCACTAAGAACTCCATAGTTAAGCGTGCTCAGCTTGGAGTAGTACTGGGATGGGTGACCTGTCGGGAAGTTGATCCTGACATGCGTGTGAGTGAGGACAAAGTGCACAGTTAAGGCTAGTGGTGGTCTGTGGGGACATTCGTCATTCCTGAAACTCTACTAGAGCCTTGGGCAATGGGCCTGGGCATTACACAAGTTATGAATCTTCAACCATATCGAAATTTTAGTGAGCTTCAATTTCTCCAACAGTTCTCTATGTTCACACTTCTTTATAATCAGCAGATTCCCAACAATGAACCACAAACCTCCATCTACTGTTGTAGGAAGTTCATCATCATTTGCAAACATAACTATGAAGAAACCACACCCCCTTGATCTGATCTCAATGGAACCTTTGACTCGCCAGATTTGGGCTATGTGACGAGCAAGTGCCAGCCAATGAGGTTTCAACCCAAAAACATATCTATCAGTCATTCTACTCCACCTAGCCACATTCCTCTCTATAGTTGCCTTAGGATAAAGCAACTTCCCCTCCACGAGACAGAAATCAATTTTTCTCAAGCTGACAGGACCTACATTATCCTTCTTGAAGAGATCTGACCATTGTCTGGAACCCTCCGCGACAGAGATATTCCCCACAACACAATTCAGGATACTATGTACTTCCAAGGCTTTCTCAGGGATGAGATCTGGAGGGTCAAGCATTGTTGTCACCCCAGTTGTTGCCCCCTCAATCTCCCCCTCTCATCAGGTCTCCCGTTTTAAAAACAGTGATCTAAATAAATATCAGTATGCACTAAGTCTTAATTTTAGAATTGCTATCTATAGAATGAAAAGTCTTTCTTGGAAGTTAGCTTGCACACAAATTTTACATATACTATTATTAATTTCAGATTTAGGGATCAAATCCAGATTTCATCATTCTTTTATAGAGTCATCATTCATAACCAAATGCCATTGCCATAAGTCAAATGAAATGAAATTCTTACAAATGGAATTATCATTCAAATTAAGAATAAAATTTGAAAATGAAGGTTCAACATGAATCTTAAAAAGGTTCTCCAAATCACATAAGTACCCATCGTAAAAAAAATAAATTATTTCGAACATGAGTAATAATTGTTTTATTATGTTTGGAATCTATTCTTAAACCATCTCTAGCTATTATTGTACCACTAATAATATTGTAATGAACAAAATAGAATATGTATGACTCTGTGAAACATCAAAACCTCTCCCCAAGGAAATTACAGATCCACCCATCTTTCACCTTTGATTCTATAGAGCTTGCATCGCACAAAGACACGAATCGACCTAAAGTGGCTAGGTAAGACACATACAAAGACTTATCATAACAGACATGCACATTTTTCTCAGTGTCTATAATCTAGTATAGTGGTTCAATCATAGAAAGAATTTCAGGTTTAGTTAACGTACCTATCATTGAGGTTTAAGTAAGTAGTCATCATGTTGACCACAACTACCTCACATGTAGATGTAATATCTTTCCTCATATTCTTGGTAGAACAATCCTTATTTTAATGGTCAACCTATCTACAAATCCAACAAGGTTTGTTCTTTTATTTCTTTTGAATCTTGGCCTTAACTTTAAGTATGTTCTTCATCTTGTTATTTGTATTCTTAGGAGTCATAAGGTTGACAACAGAGTTGACATCAACTGATACCTTAACCACATCCTATTTCAAGGGTTCCCCCCTTATTTTTATATCTAGCATAAGTTCACTTAGGATTATATTACTCTTCTTGTGCTTGGAATTCAGGCCAAAAGGCTCCAATAACATAGAAAACTTTTTAATGATAGACATAACATTGAATTATTAGGTTACTTTATACTCACTTCAGTGATGTTATGACATAAGATCTGGAAACCATGTACTTGATCATAGTCAAATTTACCATTTACAATCCAAAAATTAAGAAATTAGAGGACAAAATATATCTCCACACCTTGATTCTTTATTTTATATTTCTTATCTAAAACGTCTAATAGAACTTTGCTAGTCGTGACAAGATGTTTAGAGTACACATCGTACAAATTATTAGCCATTTCTTAAATGATACATCCCCTACATAGCTGACCATCCTCCTTTCAGTCAACAATTTTCTTAACATTCTCAACATATTTCTAATTAGATTTGGGTTCATCTTTTACATATAGTAAAGAAATCCTATCATTCAAAGTCAAATTTCCATAAATTCTACCGGTGTATGAAGCTGGTGCCACCAAAAATTTTTAGGCATAAAAAACTGTAAAGACTAGCCCAGGATTTCACCTACGAGAGCCCAGAACAGGCAGGAATACATACTAGTCATAGAAAGCTGGATTTGGGCTGGATGACGGACCTAGTAGCCCAAGAGGCAAGAGATCAGCCCGGAATTTTACTTTGGAGAGTCCAGAACAGGCAGGAACACATACTAATCCTAGCCAGCTCGATTTGGGCTGAATGACAGGCCTGATAGCACAAGAAGATTAACCCGAAATTTCTCCTAGGAGAGCCCAGAACAGGCAGGGACTCAGACCAGTCCTAAAATGCTGGTTTTGGGTGAATCGCAGGCCGAAAAAGCCTGACAATATTTTAACCTAAATTTCTCGGGATTGAATACGCTGATACAGTTACATGTAGCAGCGACGGTACACTCTGCACGGGTTCACATCCTCTGTGCCCGGGTATGTGCCAACCATATATTTTGTTATGGGACCCACAAGTCCATGAATCAGATATTCTGGACAGAAGTTGGGATAGAAAACGGATACAGAAGATCTGGGCCCCACTCTGCACGCACTTAGGCTTTGCCTTCCTCGCATTTGTGATTTCATGGTCGACAAATGCTCGTCACAAGGAGTCTGAAACAGGGAATCAGAACCCAAATTTCTCCAAAGAGAGCCCACAATTCCAACCCTATGTAGTCTTGGCTGACTTTGCGAACTCCATGAAAGTGATTTTGTACGCCGTCACCTGGGATGTAATTTCACGAAAGTGATTTGGTCCTAAATCTCTTTACTCTCTGAAATCTTATTTCACTGATGTAATTCGGTCCCATGCCACCGTTACCCGCTCGTTGATCGTAAAGGCCGACACTACGACGCCAACTTTTTATGGACGAGCTTCAAATTGCAGCCTAGTATATCCAGAAATACTTGATTTGCGTGATGTTTCTCTCACTGTTGATCACAAACCTGTATTATACAGGTAAAACGTATTACATTTTTATAATTTTTAATCAAATTACGAAGTAGTTTTTAGAAACTAATTTTGATTATATCAAATTAAGCGTGGGAGGTGTGTGTGATTCACGGGTTTATGCCTAGCTTGTTGTGGAGGGGTTAGTTGTAATATTTTAATGTAAATCTTCAAATTACCATTCGTCCCATGCTCTTTCTGATAATCCTGTATGGTAGACTATGGGAGAGGCTCGATTAAATTTTTATCTTTAAATTCTCAAGTTAATAATTGGTCAACTATATTTCAAAAGTTACGAGAGGGTTGTATACAATTTTAAATTCAAAATTCAAAATTTTAAATTGGCATGTGTGTTTTAATATGACTGTATGTACAACCACAGTATAATGTGACTGTACTGGTCTTCGCACCACGTTGCATATCTTGTAATGACTCTTAACGTGGTAGTGCGGGAGGACCAATGTCGAAACTGATGAAGGATGTAACCACTCATTCGTGCCGACATTTTGAAGCAATCTTTGTTCCTTTGAGAATTTGGGAGTTAAAGTCAGTTTTCTCTTTGTACCATTTCAATTTACGGATCATCTTTTTCGTCTTCCTTAAGGACCTTAATAGCATGTCACATCATTTCTGGTACGACAAGTCCAAATATGATTCAACATAGGTTTGTTTCTTCATGTTTACCATATTCAAAACTCAATAGTCTATTAACTCCAATCATGTCTCTTTAATTTTATTTCTTTAGCTAGACAAAGTAATAATGAATGTCGTAATTATGATCTTCAAAATAATCTATTGTTCTCATGTCCATTCAATGCAAGTAGTTATGATATATGAGGGGTCATGGGAGGGATTCCAAATAAGTTTTATTATTGATTTTCTGAATTAAAAATTTACTTTTGTCTATTTAAATAAGGTTGTATGTATGGTACTAATAGGAGATGACTCCCATTAAATTAATTTTTTCACCACACAACATTTTTCTTTTACAACTGGTAGGATTAGAAATGTGGGGGAACCAAGGTAAGAAGAGGTGCACAAAAGTGTCCATCATTTTATTAGATATGAGGGAACAATGGCAAAGCCAACATTTTCTGTTCGCGGCACCATAGAAAATAATAACTCGCACAAAAAAGACTATTAACATTAAAGCTTATTATAATGCAAAGTATTTGTAAACAAATAATCAATTTTAGAATTCATGTGTCTAATAAACACAAAGAAAAAATATCGATGATCAGAAATCATCAGTAGTTGTATATGAATGAATGAATGCATCCTTGAACTAACTTTTTATGTTTTGTTATGGCTTATCATGAATATAATCTAATTAGCAACAAACATTATAAATTATTTTTACAGATTTTTTGTTTCCTCTTCTACAAAAGTCAAAATCATGATCACTTTGTAGAAAGAACTAGCAAAGGAGGCAAAATGAAAGAATTTTATGTGTGCTCTACTCCAACCAATTATGATACTTATTAAATCAAGGTAGAGTATACCAACATGATTTACTCCCTAAATAGGTAAAGGAAAATTTACAACCATGGGATTAATAAGCAAAATTTATTTAAAAAGCTCTACTAATGATATGATGAACATAACTATCCTAAATTTATATATTTATATTGAAGTCTAAATCGTGAATTATCCCTAAATATATTGACAAACCTACGAAAAACTAGATGGATATATGTCATCATTGCAATATTTTATTAGTTGTTTGGGACTCATGTGGTAATTTGTCCTTGATATTTTTTTATGATGGAATGGCTGCAACATTACAATCTTACATTTTTGGACACTAAATGATATTCTAAGGTAAATTTTTTTATCCCTTTTCTAAAAAAGAAAAGCTACTTAATCATGATTTAAGAAGAGAGGTCTCTTGGAATAACTCTTATTTTGGAACATATGTAGTGAGCCAAGATTTCTAAATCCTAGAGTTTGACTTGTCTAGGTAGTGGAGTTACATACTTTAAGTATGTAGCAACTATAAATATAGCCTCTCCTGATGTATGTTAAGATCTCTTTCTCCTTGCTTAGCACACTTGTATAACTATTTTGGGATATACTTAGAAGGACTATTTTGATTGAAGTGTTTTTAGCTTAAGTCAGGCCCACACTTGAGCATGTAGATCCAACATAGAAGTCATTACCTGAAGGTGAGGCATCACCCTTTGAGTTAATGAAAGAATCAACCAAACCACAATGAAACTATGATGAAGATCCTTGAAGGAGTTTGTGTCTTCAAAGAGGTGAAGCCAAAAATTCTAGATTCTATAACTAGTCTCGTTAAAACCCTACATTTGGCTTCATTCTCTACTGATGATATCCCTAGTGGAGAGGAACACAATAGAAAATGACTCTTTATAATCATACATATAGGTCTTAAGGTCCCATCATACTTCTTGACAATGTTACATGCCTCGACATGTTCCCTCTGAAGACAATCATTATATTGGAGAGGGGTTTGACTGACATCCAACATACTATCAAGAACTCTACCACCTTTGAAAATTTACTCAAATATTCCCTAGGAGATATTATCTTGAACACCAAATCAGATTACAAATGTTCATAGTGATATTTTCTATCATGGAGTTGAACCTAACATTTTATTTACTTCTAGTAAGGTTGTGGATCCATCATAACAATGTGGTTCCTTCATATTCACATCTGGAGTTTACATATTAATTGGGAAACATCAATGGTGACAAACCAAGCAACATTATATCATATATAGAAGATGTCCTCAAGATTCAATTCAACATGCTACACATTGCTACCATCACCTTTGTAATCATAATACAACAATGGACACACCACATACCAAATGATCTGGTCACTGGTACATATATAAGCTATAAAGTTAGTCAATTAAGGCCTACAATGATGATTAAGAATGTCACAGAGGTGGGAAACATTCTAGAACCAAGGATATATTGTATGTTATGTTAGTTCATGAGAACTAACATGATAAAACTAGCGTTAATCGTAAAAGGTAATGTGACTGAGGTTATTAGCTACACAAACTGTCAATTTTCCGAACAAAATTGAACTTATAGACTCTATTTTTTAATATATTTTCTAGTTTTAATGGATATCTATAGAACAATCACTAATATGAAACCACCGTTGTGAGTTTTCAACCTTGGTTCTTTATCTAAATGGATTCTAAAGACTCGATCTTATTAGTAGTCTTGTTAGTTTTCTTTGTTGTACATTTATAGCCTCAGTTTTCTACATATAACTGACTTTATATAAACATAGAACAACAAACTACAATTTTTCTATTCAACAAGTTGTTTGAAAACTTAAAAAACCTTAAATAGACACACATAAAACTAAAATTCACTTGCATTCACATTGACATCTACATATTCACTTATATTCGCATGAAATGACCACATCATAACATACTAACTTGCATTTCTTCTTGTAATCAATGTTGTATCACATCTTATATTCCCTCCTATGACATACCACCTTTTCTAGATTTTTGTTGTCATTGGAAAGAGACAAAATAAATTTCCAGTCCCATGCCAACTGCTACTTCCCTAACACAACCAAGATTCTCTTGAGCATTGCGATACATATTCAATTCATCATTTTTCCCTGAGGGGTGAACTTCCCATCTTTTGTTTGCTAATGGATCTGACACTAATCACAATTACTACAACTATTCATTAAAACATAACAATCAGAAAAAAAACATGCCATTGTGAGGGTTGAAATTCACCATTTTTTGTGTCACTTCCTTCGTTGTGGGATTGGGAATTTCTACAAAGTGGCTTTTTCTATCATAAAAAAACTCCTCATATGGAAGGATATGGAGTTGGAGTTGTTCTTGCTTCATCCCTAGATGAGGTAGTTTTTCCTTATTTTTGTGGCATAAGGAAAACAACCAAGCTCCAATCGACGACCATGCATGTTATTTGTATGCCTTTCATTTTGAGCCTCATGGATAGTCTAATTAATTCAAAAGAAATGTTTTATTATGTGAACTATAAAAAATCCATGCACTATTGTAAAGACCCAATCCTTATGATCAAATATTTACAAAATTGCATTATAAAATATAAGCAATTCTTTATACAATCATGCTTTACATCCTATATTCACGGAAGCTTATACATAGGATTACAAAATCAAACATAGATGTTGATTCCTATCCAACAAAGGACAACTCTTACACATCTTTTCTAGGTCTTGCTTCGGTCAATTGTCTATGAGTTCCCAGAGGGAACAAAACCACACATGAACCCCACCAAGGAAAATGCAGGTCAATCATATGACCAATACAAAATTAATATTTGGAAAGTAAAAGTATGAACCTATCTACAAAGGATTTTCATGACAAAATGCAAAGGAATAAACAATATAGGCAAGTGAAATGGTGACAATGAATTTTAAAATCAACACAAATTCTATATCCGATTTTGAGAATAGTAATTCATTTTTTTCAAAAACATGGCACATGTCAATGTCTATGTTGTTGGGGAAGATATATGCTCCCTCCATGAAAGATGATAACAAACCAACTACTTTTCTCAATCCAGTGAGGGACCTTATGTCCTTGTTTCTATGAAGAGTCATGGAAGCATTATTCCATAGGGCACCAACCTACCCTTTTCGACATTTAAATAGTGTGTTACTATTTTCCAGGATAAATGTTGGCATCCTTTTAAAGAGGAATTCTATGGTTTAAAATAAACTTTTATGGTAATTAACCTATCTAATCATGCTTGCAATCAATGAGGTAAATAACTTCCCAATTAGGAATAAATTTTATACCTTGAATAAAATTGCATAAAATGTAGACATTACAAGTATAGAGTTCCAAGATTCAATCAAAGGAGTGATCTTCTAGTGTATAACAACATTGGTTATTGTTGGCTTGAATCATTAGTTGTTTAGATTTCATTTTATTAGTTCTTTATGTGGCTAGGGTTTTCCATCTAGGAGTGCTATTCATATTTTCCATTGTTCTCATTTCTAGGTTTTCTAGCTAGAATATATATATATATATACATACATATACATATTAACTATTACATGCTCAATTGTTTTATCAGATTTTCTCTAGATTAAATCCTAAAATATGTCTCTCTCATATATAATAAAGTTGTATTTAGTGAGTAGGATCAAAGATGTATATTACCAATATACACTTTCTAGGGATATTTTAGGGTTTATATTCGAAATTTCTCAATACATACTAGTTTTACCCTAATACCTAGATATTCAAATATGTATATAAATATATTTATTACTTGTTTATATGATTTAGAGGAAGTAGCTTATCTTATGGTTCAAACATCCTACTCATCTATTTATGTTTTATCCACAACTCCGTATATATTCTCTTTCCTTAAAATATATCTTAGAAATGGAATTATACATATCTATGTTTCCCAAAGAATAACATCAACATCCAGACCATTCTCCTAACTTTTTAGAAGTTGTTATTTATTCATATGCATACACCAATATACACAATAGTATGACACTTGGGTAAATCGATATAATAATTTAAATAGTTATAAGTAGGCCTAATACTTAATTGCAATACACCTATTTAAGTGTCATGTCCAAACTTGGGTCATTTAGAAGATGAAGTTACATATTTTAGACATGTCGTGTATATCCTTGTGTTGACTACTCTTGATACATTGTTAGTAATAGATACAAATATGATATATATAAGTTTAATAGAGTTTCTAATCTCTAATTGATAACACTATGTTTTGTATCTATAAATGTTATGGTTATATTATATGAAAAGTATTGGGATTTAGTTACTTACTACATTCGACTTAGTAATTTGGTGGATACATCTTCCAATCATAATTTCCTTCATGTTGGATGGTTGTTCCCATGCCACATGACTTCCTAGAACCAACATGCAATTATACTAGTTGGTGGTTGTCTGAAGTTTCCGGAGTAGGACTCAAGTAGTCTTCATGGATTCATTAGTTTCAACCTTACAATGAGTGAGTATGAATCAGGGATTTTATTGAAAAGAAGGGAGGGGTCACAAAGAGACTTTGGCCATAAAGAAGTTTTGATAGATGTGAACCAAAAGCATAATTTCCAATTTCTATGGATTCATCTCCCAAGGATCTTCTCAATAATTGGATCCTTACATTCCATCGTGTCCCCTTAATCTACACTTGCTCATTGGGTGTTAGGTGATGGTTTATACATCATAGTTTATGCCAGGGCTTTATGGTGAGGGTGTGCTAAGAAACATGATCTAGAGTGGACGACGGCTTTGGGTGAGTGGAGTCAGGGTGCTAATTTGGGATATAGTGTGTCAAAGCCATTACAAATTACCCTCCCTCTTGTAGACAGTAACGAGGTTGGGGATCATTGGTAGCTGTAGTGTGGAACATGGTCAACATGTTGTTGATCCATGATTGTAGGTGTGTTGTGATTTGTAGGCATGCTAGTTGGGGACTCACTAGTTTGCTAGAGAGGCGTGGTATCCTATGGAGAGGGCCTTCAATTCATTTCATAACCTTTAGTGAAGATCTCCAGTTTAGTAGGTGGTGGTGCCATGAAGTTGAAAAGGGGAAAGCCCAGGAGGAGGCTTTAGTGGGTGGCTCTAGTTTGCAATTACTAGGTGCGAAAGAAGGCATGTGGAGGAAGAATGTAGCTCTATAAATGCTTGGTGGATTCTAGCAATGGATGTGATGTTTCATATGATAAAAGGCATGGGGGTGCAAGGTAGGTATTAATATAGGCTGGGATCTTGTGGTGTTGTCGTCGATTTGGAGAAACCATGTCTGATAAAGACTGTTATTTTTCCAACTAGTAGCAATTAAAGAAAATGGTGAAGGAGACAACTTCTTCTAGGGTTAGGACCAAAGCCAACTATGCCATCCTTGGGACAATGAAAATCTCATTGGCTGAGGTTATGGTGAATAGGTACCCGTGTCTGCCATGTAGCATATAGGAGTCTATGTGACTTGGAAAAGAAGGAGGGGTAACTTAGTAACCTACTTATTATAATTAATATTAAGTAATAACCCTTAGTTACTAATGATATTTTTAACAAGTAAACAATGAATTAAATTGCTATAAGATTTAACCAATGGTACACAACAATGTATTCTAAATTCTACGTATATAATACATCAATTTTAGTAACCCAAAACCCTTCATTTACATTCTCTCTTGCATAATGAAAATGTTAATAACATTTTTTATATTTGTATCTTGGTGTGATTCCAGAACCAGTAGTCCAAATATAAGGTTTAATATTGTAAATACATCAAATCAAAGTATTCGAGCATGATGATTTCAAATCATACTAAATGATGGGAAAGTGATCTGAAGATATAAATTTAGGGACTAATTTATAAATATTTCAAAATTGAGGAGAATGAATTTATTTATACACAAGAAATTATCGTGGAGTCTTTATTAGTACCAAAGTACATGAGAACCAATCTAAATATCAAAGAAAACTTGGAATGAAGGACCATATTTTATAAATAACTCCAAGTTAGGAACAAATTTGGAAACATAGTTCATGATGTTGTGAGTATGTTACAAATACTTAATACATGGAACTCATTTGGTTTCATAGAGGCAACAATCTTGTTCTAAGCCTTAGGTTCAAAAAAAATGTTTGCATTATATAAGATCACGTTGGTATTTAAATCCCTTCACATATTTCAACATTGTTATAGTACCTTTTCTTGATAATCTTTTTTGTATATTTGAAAGAATCTCCAAAAAGATAGTTACACTATTAGTAAAATTAGAAAAGAAAAGCATAATTACACATTAGCAAACTTAATATAAATTTATATAACTTACAGATCTATCCATCCATAGGAGGTCTTTCAAGTTAACATCAATATGCAAAATTTCTATATATATCCTCTCCTTGCTATGTACAATGAAACCTATAAGTTACCGAAAAGAAACAAGCATTTTCCCCTATAGGTTCTCTTGTCATCAAACTAAATGGCCAACTCCTCCTGAATGGCCCTAATCTTCTACAACCTACACATGAATATGGGACCTCCAGTATACGAAGCATAACTACTTGAAGAAAAAACAACACTATCCTCCTCAATGTGCTTAGGATTAGAGTGTTCCTTTTTTGAGGCCATATCATAGTAATATGCAAAATAGTGATAATATAAAAAAGGTAAAAGAAATATGAATATATACTATAAGTGATAATAAAAACATAAGTGAAAAATGCAATCAGTGAGAAATTTATATGTGATGGCAACATGTAGATTTAAAAAAAACTGATAATAAAGATAAGTGAACAAGACATGCCTCGAATGCTACTTGTATTTCCAGTGAACTAATATTTTGTCCATGTGATGTTGACAACTATAATGTTCATCCATGTTAACTTTGAATTTACACTTAGAAAACTAATGAAGAATGGATTGGAGTCAACACACATGTCATAATACTCTACTTTGTCTATAGGATCTACAATAAACTACCTTATTTTATGAAGAACGACATACTTATTTTTATTTTAACGGCCATCTCTATGGAATACTTGGTTTACATATGATTCCATGATGATTCACTCATCCTTCTCAATGTGAAGTATGATAATATAAACATGAATGTCTAGTAACAATATGCAAAGTATTGATAGTATAAAAAGAAGTAAAAGGAACATGAATATCTAGTAGAAATGATGAAGTGAAAATGAAATTAGTGAAAACCTCACCTATCATTGCAGCATGTAGATTTAAAACAAAGTGATAATAAAGATAAGTGAAAAAACATAGGCCTCTAGTATTGGTTTTTTTTCTAGTCAACTAATATTTTGTCCATGTGATCATGAAAACTATTGTATTCTTCAATGTTAACTAGAATCTTACACTTGAAAACCCAATGAAGAAAGGACTGAGTCGACATACTTGTCATAGTACATTAATTCATCTATAGGAACTACGAATTTCCTTATTCCATGAAGAAAGACATACTCATTTTTATTTTCTGAGTCATTTCTATAGAGTACTTGCTTTAAGTATGATTCCATGAAGAAACATTAACACTAGCATCCTATATGAGCTTAGGATGATAGTGCTCCTCCTTTGAGGCCATCTCATAACAATATGAAAAATAGTGATAATGTGAAAAAAATAAAAGAAACATGAATATTTGGTATTAGCAACATTAAAAGCATAATAGAAATGGAATTATTGAAAAACTCATCTATCATTGCAACATGTAGATTTAAAATAAACTCATGATAAAATAAAAATAAAAACATAGGCCTATAATATTGGTTGTATTGTCAGTCAACTAGTATTCTGTCCATGTGATCATGACAACTAGAGTATTCATAGGTATTAACTTCAAGTTTTACACCTGGAAAACCATTCAAGAATGAAATGAAGTCAACATACCTATCATAGTACTCTTCTTCATCTATAAGATCTACAATGAACTGCCTTATTCCATGAAAAATGACATACACTACACCAAAAGTAATCATCAGTGGCATTTTATATATTGGCATTTATTTGAAATGCCTCTATACATACACTTCTATAGGCATTTTTTATTGAAATGCAACTACATAACAAGTGTTAAACATGGAGCCCATTTATACATGCATTTATAAATACTATAGTGGCATTTTATAAGTGCCCATTCTATTTATTTCATTTCCCGAGTCTATTTGTTACAACAGCTAAAGAAGACTGCTTAAATCTTTATATCACATCAGATTACTATTTTTTTATATATTATGTTTGTGTAAATTCTCTAGCAGTAATGTTTTTGTTGATTATCTTTGTGAAAATTAACTTTCCAATTAAGGAGACATTCTCCTCCCCGATCTATTTGAGGATTTTTCTCCGTCGCTTCCATTTTGTCTCTGAATTTTCATCTACCACATCTTTTCTCCCCAACATTCTCACAGTAGCCGGCCCTAATCAGATTGTGCTACTCCCAGACTCCTTCCAACCTCTAATCCCCCTACTTGGCCTTGCTGTTTTCACTTGCAGTCCCCCCTCATCCTAGACTAATTTCTCTATTGGATACCTGCACAATAAGATCATCAAAAACATCTCAAAAACCATCTAATCATGGAAGTGCCCATAGAAACTGAAGGACATTTTATGGTATGACTTTGTGGAGGCGTATGCCTCCATTTGAAGTGCTTGGGGAAGCTCATGCTGTCAGACTAAAGGCACAACAGATGCATGAGCACCTACTTTCCGACTCAACACTTCCCAAGCCCCTGTAGTTTCTGTCCTCTGCCTAAACAGCATACATGCTTTTACTTCAGCCTATCTTGTATTTATGACAATGTAGACACTGATGATTATAAGTTCTTCTTTCGCTCACTGCTCAAGGCATAGCGACCAACATCAAATTATCCTTGTCTTGTAAACTTCAGATGGTATCTGAACCACTCTTGCCTTAACCGGCCGTTCGTCTTACCCACACAATCCAGTCACCTTCAACCTTCGTCTACCCTCCTCTCAAACCCTAAAACCACAAATGGCTGCTGCAGATCCTCAAGCGATATCTCTATCTATCCATATCCAATACGTCTTAACATCACCAACTTCCTCTCAATCAAACTCAACTCAAAAATATTTCTACTGTGGGAATCACAAGTCAAGAACTTAGTCGAGTCCTGCTTCCTCGAAGGATTCCTCGATGGAACAGAAGCGCCACCTCCCATCGTCATCCCTGATGCTTCAGGGCTTCTTGATGCCAACCCTCGCCACAAAGCTTGGACATACACGGACATGCTGTTAAAAGGTTGGATCTCCAACTCTCTCACCGAAGAAGTGATGGGAGATATCATCGGCTGCACTACCTCACATGAGGTCTGGAAAACTCTCAACAAAAAGTTTTCTGAATCATCCCAATCCCGGGAATTCGAACTGAAGTCCCAACTAAGGACCTTCACCAAGGGCAACGATTCCCTGTCAGACTACCTCAGAAAGTTCAAATCGCTGTGTGATCAACTCAATGCCGTTGGGCATGAAGTCAATGATCAAGAGAAAGTCTTCATCCTGCTGAATGGCTTAGATAGAAATGAATATGAAGGGTTTGTGATGTCCATGCTCAAACCCCCTATTCCTTCCTTCACTGACCTGATTCCTCTTCTTCAAGATTTTGAGCGTCGACGTGGATCTACTGCCTTGGCCTTTTACTCAAACCACTCTACCACTGAACCTCAACCTGATCACCATCACACTCAGTTCACTCACAAGAACTACGCTGGCCGGGGACGCTCCTCAACCAGAGGAAGGGGTCGTCATCAAGCCTTTCATCATGCTCAAGGTGTTCTCGGTAGTGGACCACATAACAACATTGCTCAAATCAACTCCCAGGGATGCGGGTTCTCTTCGTCCATGTCGATTCGCAGCAACTAGTTTAACTCCCCTGTCCACCTGTGCCAAACCTATGGAAAATGTGGCCATACTGCCGTCAAGTGCTGGCATAGGTACGAAAACAACTATCATCATTCTTCTGTACCTTCATCTCTCACAGACAACACCAGCGCAGCCTTGGCTGCACTTCATATTCATGAAGTCGACCCTTCAGCCTGGCATGTGGATTCCGGTGCTACAGATCACATAGTACAGAACTCAGGTAATCTCAGCAATCTCTGTGTCTACAAAGGTAGGCATTCCATAATGATTGGGAATGGCGAATTTCTACCCATCTCCCACACTGGTGACACCTCCATACACAATCTCTCCCTCATCCCTCTTCAAGATATCCTCATGGTTCTTGAGATAAAACAAAAAAATTTGTCTGTGTCAAAACTCACTACTGCTCTTCCCTGCTACTTCATTTTCACTAATGATGCTATTCTAATCAAGGACTCCCGGACGCATCAAATTCTGGCCAGAGGGACATGCAGTAAAGGCATCTACTACCTCCCAGACTCCTCCATCATGGCACTCTTCTCCAATCGCTTTGTTAAGACATCCGGCGAGGTCTGGCATCGTCGTCTTGGCCATCCAAATCAAGCTGCTCTCAGTCATCTCATACGCCAAAAGATGATAACGAGCACTTCACATTTTGACAGTATCCGTAACAGCTGTGAATTAAGTAAGAGAAAGCGCCTACCTGTGACTCACAGCCACACCAAAGCTAGTTTCCCATTGTCTTTACTGCACTATGACATTTGGGGAAAAGCTCCCATACCATCTACTCATAATCATCATTACTATGCTGTTATCATCGACGATTTCTCAGGCTTTAATTGGATTTTCCCCATGCAATGCAAAAGTGACTTCAGTGCCATTTTTATGTCTTTCTGCAAAATGGTTTCCAACCAATTCAATACTACTGTGAAGGTTTTCCAGAGTGATGGCAGTGGTGATATCGTCAATACCACTCTACAACAATTCTTCAGGAATGAAGGCATACTGCATCAGATTTCTTACCCGCATGATCCATCTCAAAATGGTGCCGCTAAACGCAAACACCGCCACATCACTGAACTGGGGTTATCTATGATGTTTAAAGCCTCTGTCCCAAAACAATACTGGAGTGAAGCCTTCTCTGCTACAATCTACCTAATTAACCGGATACCAACTCCCACACTGCAAATGAAAACCCCCTATGAAATTATGTACGACAAAACCCCTTCCTTCAACCACCTTCATACCTTCAGTACCCTTTGCTATCCCTACCTCCGTTCCTACACCACTGATAAACTGGACCCTCGCTCCCTTCCATGTGTCTTCATGGGATACATCTCGCACTACAAGGGGTACAAATGTCTCCATCTCCCATCCAAACACCTGTACATCACCAAACATGTGGTCTTTGATGAAACTCAATATCCCTTCTCCACACAGAACCTCACCAGATCCCTTTCACCTCCCGACATGGTCGCCTTCCCTGAGGATTTTGACTCCACCACTCATCATGCCACCTACACTTCTAACCCGCATACTACTACCCCTGATATCTCAGACGTCTCCCTCTCCATGCCCCCTATTCATACACCCAGCCATTCCTCGGACTCATCTCCTTCCTCACCTGAACTCCCTTCCTCCTATTCATCCTCTACTCTAACCTCCCCAACTGTTCCTCCTCACTCCACCCATTCCGACCTCCTGGATCCCCCCACCAACACCAAATTGTCCTCCAATTCCCACTCCATGACCACTCGTAGTAAGGAGGGCATCCGTAAACCCAATCCCAAATATGCCCTTCACACTTGCCTCACCTCCTTCACCCCCAAAACTACCCAACAGGCTTTGCGCAATCCAACCTGGATCAAGACGATGACTGAGGAACTCTCGGCTCTTCACAGCAATCATACTTGGTCCCTTGTGGAATGCACACCTGGCATGAATGTCATTGGGTGTCGTTGGATTTTCAAAACCAAATCTCACCCCGATGGTTCGCTTGACAGACTAAAAGCAAGACTGGTTGCCAAAGGTTTTCACCAAGAAGAGGGGATAGATTACACCGAAACGTTTAGCCCAGTTGTCAAATCTCCGACCATCAAAACAGTCCTCTCCATAGCCGTCTCCAAAGGTTGGTCCATTCACCAGTTAGATGTCTGCAATGCCTTTCTTAATGGCAACCTTGATACTGTGGTCTACATGGAACAACCCCCAGGTTTCACCGATCCCCAACGACCTTCCCACGTCTGCCAATTTCATAA
The DNA here is from genome assembly GCA_963693085.1 of Alisma plantago-aquatica. Taxonomy (NCBI): domain Eukaryota; kingdom Viridiplantae; phylum Streptophyta; class Magnoliopsida; order Alismatales; family Alismataceae; genus Alisma; species Alisma plantago-aquatica. The sequence continues at coordinate 1,307,241,579 of OY856411.1, read as the reverse complement.
GGCTCTATACGGCCTCAAGCAAGCGCCCCGTTCCTGGTACCAACACATACATTCCTCTCTCATAGAACTTGGGTTCACCTCCAACCACTCTGAGTCCTCCCTCTTCATCCACTCCTCCACTGCCTTCACCATTTATCTTCTCCTCTATGTTGATGATATTCTCATCACTAGATCCTCTCCTCAGGCCATCCACTCTATCACCACTCACCTTGAGCACACCTTCTCCCTTCGAAACCTTGGCCCTATCCATTTCTTCCTTGGCATTCAATTCGAGACAAATTCCCAAGGTCTCCTACTTCACCAAACCAAGTATGCTCATGACATCTTTGAACGAGAGGATATGCTTCACTGCAAACCTGTCAAAACTCCTGTTAGCTCCTCCTTTCTCCAGGAAACCTTACATAACTCTGGTACCCCTCTCACTGACACCACCTCCTATCGTCGTATAGTTGGTTCTCTTCAATACCTCACCATCACAAGACCCGACCTCACCTATTCCGTTAACCTTGCCTGCCAGTTTCTTCATCAACCTTCCACCACCCACCTCATCCTTGTCAAACGCATCCTTAGGTATGTCAAAGGCTCCATCAACCTGGGCATCCAGATCTACGTAGACCCCCAGCTCCATGTCTCCACCTTTTGTGATGCCGATTGGGCCGGCTGCCCCCTCACTCACCGTAGTACCAGTGGCTACTGTGTTTTCCTCGGCCGTACATATGTCTCTTGGTCATCCAAGAAGAAACTCACCATCTCCAAATCTAGCACCGAGGCCGAGTATCGATCCCTCTCCCTCACGGCTGCTGATCTTACATGGTTCTCACAGCTCCTCAAAGAACTTAACCTTCCCCAAACTCAACCCTTCATCCTCTATTGTGACAATCTTAATGCCTTGTACCTCACTACCAACCCTATACTCCACGCTCGCACTAAACACATTGAACTTGATTACCACTTCATCCGTGAAAAGGTTCAGCTTGGTCATATCATCCCTCGTCATGTGCCCTGCAGAGATCAAATCGCTGACATCTTCACTAAGGCACTCTGGAAGTCTTCATTTCAGAACTTAATCATCAAGCTGGGCCTTCGATTCTCTCACTCCCATCTTGCGGGGGGCTGTCAGACTGAAGGCACAACAGATGCATGAGAACCTACTTTCCGGCTCAACACTTCCCAAGCCCCTGCAGTTTCTGTCCTCTGCCTAAACGACAGACATGCTTTTACTTCAGCCTATCTTGTATTTATGACAATGTAGACACTGATGATTGTAAGTTCTTCTTTCGCTCACTACTCAAGGCATAGCGACCAACAACAAATTATTCTTGTCTTGTAAACTTCAGACATGCTACCCGCCTATGCTAACATCATGAAGACGGGTAGGTTCAAGAAGTTGGGTCCCTACAATTTGGATTAGTACTACATCTAGTCTGGCTCCATGGCGAGGAAGATATGCTGGGGCATGGCATGGGAGGATTTAAGGAGATCTATGGCCATAGGAAGATGATGACAACAGGCCACTTCTACAGAAGTTGTGAGGATAATGCTTACCGCATGCTACAATAGTTGAAGAGATCGATACAAAGGGTGCGAGAAAAATGATAATCTCCTAGGGTCAGAGGGATCCGGGCCACAAACCGAAGTTGTTTCAGTCTGAACATGGAGGAGCAGTAAGATAGTTGTAGATTATAAATGTTATGTTTATGTTTCTTGTTTAATGCTATTCACAGACATCTTAGTTTTTTTTCTAGGCTTGAGGGAAGTATTTTAAAATCTTCCAATTGAGTAAAGAAATAATCATCCTACTTCATCCTTTGGCTCCTCGCCATCTCAATTTCCCATTAGATGTCTCTTGACTTTGCACGACTATTCATTGAGTCAAGAATCTCCAGCGGGTTCCAGGCCTAGGCTATAGTGCATGTTATGGTCTCTATGTTTCTGTACTAATATGAGTGTGAGTTTGATAACACAATTGCATTTATCGTTGGTGACCCATCACAGATGACTCATCGCAATAATTTCTCACGACAAGAAATGAGCGGCCGGTAGAATTTGTCAATCGTTCTAGACAAAAAATATAATGTAAAATGAGAGCGATGGACAACCATGTGTTTGACAATCGATTTATAACGATTGGCCCACTGTCCGTAGTTGTCCATCGTTGCCCGAACAATCACCACCGCTATGTCAAACGAAACACATTACTTTGCTCCACTAGAAAAAACATGAGTGTGGGTACAATGAGCACGGACCGGAAATCAGGTGGTCTCCTTCCTCGACGTTGGTTTTTAGACAAGAAAAATATACTGGTGATACAGGTACTCGAGATCGCAGTCTGAGACTTCATAGCCAGAATTGCCATCTAAGGACGGTAAGGAACCTCTACTGGAGCATTTTTTTCAGATGTTTCTACCGTAATTGTAAAGCAATCACTTAACAACTTTTCCGTGTCTGCATGCCATGAACTGTGATCTATCTGTTTTTATTTACTTAATTTAGCTCTCTTTAACCAATCCAACAAAACATCATTCTTGGAAACAAAGAACAAGGGGTGAAGTCTCAAGGTGCATACTTAATACGGCTACTCACTCAGGCTGAGGTGATTTAGTTTGAAGACGGAATACACTGTTAAAAATGTATGTGTGCATGGTTGAAGCAAACAATGCCAACTTGGGTCATCGGACAGTGTCTCCCTTTACTAATTCCTGATGATAAAATGTAGAAAATCAAGAAACTGGAAGGTACATGGATGGCTTAGTAAGTTATCTAGCAAAATAGGGGACGAAACGGAAATAAACCATTTTTTCTGTTGTGGCATCCGACTGGCAGACTTGAATATAATATGTTTAATATTAGAGTGTTATGATTTCAATTCTTAATTTATCCAGAAAAAATAACTAGCCGCTCACATCACATCGTAATAAGATTTTGTTTCAGCACCTTTTAAAATAATAGGGCTTTATCGTGGTAGCTACTCTCAAATTATAAGGCAAAAATGCTCAAGGAAGATGCATGCCTAACAAAGTTTTGAATCTACTTCTACCTAGAGGTTGGTGTTGTTAAGATGCAATAATTTTTCTTTACTGTTTGTAGTAAAAGAAAATGTCATTTTTTATATCACTGCACATGTGCACTGTTTAGTGTGTTATATTTGCAATTTATCTATAAATGTACTTCCGTCTTGTCATTTGATGTTTTACCTATCGAACTGAGTACTTATAATGCAGATTATGAGATAGAGCTTGTCTTGGGGAACCATCCATTAAAAAAAATGGTATGTTTGCATCTATGGTGTGCTTGCAATTTTTTCTCTAGTATTTTTTTGTCTATTTTTATATCACATTCACTGCTATTTATATAAAAATCAACACTATTTTGACTTAGGTTAGCCGTTAGCCAACATAAAATTGTAATGTTATTATTGTCCTAAAATATGATACACATGGTCTTGGAAAATCGTTGCTTGTAACAATTGTGTATGACAGATAGTATATATGTTGTCAAGATCACCAATGTGAAAGCGAGGAGGCATATCGCTTCTAGTAGTGTTCCCAAATATGTCCCTTTTTTATAAATGTTGCATAATGGGCTTCTATCTTTTCTAAAGCAATGACATGAGAAAAACCATTCTTTTAGTAGATGCCTAGTGAGTGTTTGTGATAAATATTACTATCTATTAAGTGTCTAGACTCAGATTTTATTCAACCTGTATGATTGAGCAGGAAAGAATGTAATCCAACAATATCATTCTTGTCTTGGTTGCCAAAATGAGATGACAAGTGTCTCCTAAGTAGTTAGTACGAAGGGATATATCTTTTGTGTTTTAGAATACTAAGATGGAACTTATTTTCGTTAGGAGATGGAACAATATGTTTTCTATATTGATATCATTTGAAGTTGTTTTATATTCCATTGATTCATGTTATCATGTTAAATTGATATTAAGGTGCTTATTCTATGTAAACATTATTTGCATGTGTCTCACCTTCTTAATACTTAAGGCACTTATTTTATTTACACATGATTTGCATGTGTCTCACCTTCTTAATATGTCATTCCCTTCTTTTTTGAAACAAACTTCCTACCTAAAGGCCTAGATATTAGATCACTATTTATAATATTTAACCCTAATATATAGTATCTAGTTTTTACCAGTAGAATAGGATATTCCACATGTATGATTTGGAGTAATAATAACATAATGAAATACAATTGATTGTTCCAACTATTCTAGTATTCAAATGAATTCCATGCCTGAAATTAATAATGAAAATGGAAATCCAATAGATAACTACATATGAAAGGTCATATTTGACTATTTAGATCAATAAAAAAATGAATTAGTGGCTAGTGCATAAAATAAGAAATTGGTTAGATATTACCCCCACATAAAACTTATTTACCATACATTAGTAATCATGACGCACTATACCCTTTTTTGATGTGTTAAAGTCTACTCGCTGCTCCTTAAGTCATTGGAGCCGCCCTTACTCATTTGAAAGGACCATCATGACATGCTGAAGAAGCTCTACCATGATGACAAGGACAATGATTCCCATGTATATGAACTAGATAGATCCTACTAGTTATATTTCAAATGGGCATATATTCCCATGTATTTGATCATAATGGTTCTTTTACAATCATAGATTCCTACCATAACATCTTTTTTCCTTTCATTCATTGTTCTTTGAATTCATAGACTGCTAGATCTAGCTATAGATTATTATAACATGGTTCAACTTGTGTAGCCCAAAAGATGATCTAAGTGACTGTGGATTATGAAACCTTCGGGAGTGGGAATAAAGAGTGCTAAGGTTAAGACAAATGGATGATGTTGAATTTGCCTTAGAATCTGATTTAAATGTCAAAATGATTATAGAAGAAAAAGATCACATATTTTTTTAGAAACTACCAATTAATATCAAATAAGTATAACAAGATTAATATGTACAAAGATGTTCCTCTTGATTTTTGTGTTACTATCATACAAATTGCTGAAGCTTCTAGTCATTTGTCAACCAATATGGTTGTCAAGTGCTAAAAAATAACCTTCCATGCTTCATGTTGCACTTCCAGTGCATTTTCTATACTAGGTTGGGTTGCACCTCTTTCCTTTCAAAACCCTAACTCATATGTTGCAATACCACTTATAGGTTAAACCATACAATTAGGCATGGTTAACCGAGAAGACTTTCCCGATCTTGTATATGGAAAAGGTGCAAGACATGTTGAATAGGTCATTCAATGAGTTTCAAACATGTATAATGAGGTGAAGGTGTCTTTTGATGACATGAAAGAGATTAGATGTTGTTGTAATACTGGATAAGAGAACATTTTGTTCTAGAAGGAATAAAAAACACATGAAATACTTCCTCATGGTTGAAGGTTGGGATTACATATAGTATAGGATGAGATTTAGCCCATTAAGAGGTTAGGTTTTGATGGGATTGGTAGGAATACCTTATTAGGTATGGAGGTAGTCTTTTGAGGTGATTTAAGTTGTCATGTTTGTAATCTTTTATCTATTTTCTTTGTGTGTTTTTCATTTACGCTTGGGACTCCATTTCCTTTGTTGACTAGAAATACAAATCTATATTTTACTGCACTATTTCATATATAGACAAAATTTTAGGATGACAATCATAAGTGTTATCATGTACATTTTGTTTAAAATATCCCAACATAATTGAGCTATATTAATATTTTTTCCTTTTCATTCTAAAAGAAAAGTGAAATATGTGTTTTTCATCATATGAATAACCTCTTTAGCTTTCATTGACCATGGTATAGATGTTCCTGAGAATTTCATTAGTAGATAACATGTTTCACAGTTATGATGCACATACAAGAACACATATCATACTGTATTTGTATGCTAGGGAAAAATTTGGAGGTTAAAGCCTAATGTATAATTAGGGTTGTACATTTCTTGATCCAGACCGTTGGACCAGACCGGACCGACTATTCTGTCTGATCCAGTGTTAGACCGACTTGAATTTTGGTCCAGTCCTCGGTCTGCTATTTATCTTAAATTCGGTCCTCGGTCCGGTCCGGTCTAAAACCGGTAGAAACTAGCCTGGACCGTTTGGACCGGATAATATAAAAATTGTCTTGTATATATTAATGAAATCTAATATTTATGAAGGATTGTGGGATGAATTATACATTATTAATGACTCTAGTTGTATTAGTAATGTTCATAATATTCTTATGATAGTTTACTCTCTCAATTTATAAGAATTTAATTGTGTAACATGGTTTGTGTTAACAAACTCGAATGGATAGTATTTATTAATAATTATAACATAATTATATATATTTTATAATCATGAAAGAATGAATATTTGTTATTTGATCTGGTGTCGGTCCGGTCCCGGTGTAGTCCTTCATTTCTCCTGTCTGGTCTCAGACCGGACTAGTTCTTAGTTGGTCCGGTCCTCGGTCCATAATTTTTTTGTTAACCGTGTCTCGGTCCAGTCCGATCCAAGCCGGTTCTATCCGGGTTTAGACTGACGTATAGCCCTATGGATAATTACCCCTTAGTTTTTGCTATTACTGATGTTTCTCCTTTATAAAATTTAGACACAAATAGCTTCTCATTTCATTGAATACTAAAGAAATATGGACTTAATCAGGAAATTGCTACATATGTTTCTTTCTTGCTTGTTATCTTGGGGTTTACAACATAATTGTTTTCATGTTAACAAAACTTGTACTTACTCAGATAGTGCAGTTAATTAATTTTGAATTCAATATGCTTCATTGATTTTGATATTTTTCGTGTTTATTATATATTTGCAAATGCATTTAAATTGTGTTCATCTCTATGACATGAGTCCCCCTTCCATGACAGGAACTTGGTTGTCAAGGCTGAATTTTCTTGAAGTCGTACCACATTAACTATCAAGAAGATGCTATGTCATCTTAAATCGGATTTCAGTATGTTTCTCATAGTGTAAACGAGCTTATTTCAATTGAATGGTTTCACTTTGTTTCTATTTAGACTAGAAAATCTGAAACCTAATACACACAAGCAACGCTTTAGTCAGATGATGAGTAGGTTAGAGGCCTAAAAATCATGGTATGGTCTTTTCCCAGTTTTCTCATGTTTCTTCTAATAATGGTACTATCATCATTTCTTAGCTATATTTGTGAAAAAAATCTAATTTTTTTAAATGTCACTTTCAGACTTGGCATTCCTTGTTTGTAGGTAATAACTTCAAAATTCAATAACATATCATTGGCTGAGAGTGAGGATGACACACATACTTCATTTATATCTCATGTGAAATCTTATATAAAAATACAACTCATAAATCATAGTCCCTAATAAAGTTGGGATCATCTGCTAGGATGGTTTTGTAGGATTTGTGAATATGATTCCCACCAAGCCAATGTTCTTATTATCAAGTCAACAATCAACAATTTGTAGATTTGGGAACATCCAATTCACATGTATACCTTTCCATTTTATTAAGGAAGTTGGTCAAACGATGCATAAACTATTGTTCTTAGCAAAGTATTGTATGAAAGAGTGTATCTTACATGATGTGTATAATAAAAGGGGCAAGGTAAAACATCCTCCACATGTAATATCTCACATATTGTGTATAATAAAAGGAGCAAGGTAAAACATCCTCCCCATGTAATCTACATTTCATTATAAAAAAATAGATTGATATTCAGAATTTATACTTTAAAAATGTGTGTTCCAATGCAAGTGATGTTCATTTAGAAATCCAAACAATCAATTACAAGCTGAATCGTGCACAACCATGATAATGCCACAATACACAACAAGTGTTCCATTATAGTGGCATTTTTTATAAGCCATTACTCATAATAGGAACAATTTCATACAACATCCTTATACACAATAGTGGCATTTATATAAAAGCCAATCAATGTGATAGTGGCATTTGCATATAAGCCTAATGATGTTATAGTGGCATTTATTAAAATCCATTAAAACTGAATGTTTGGTGGCATTTAAAACTTATGCCACTATCTCTCTAGTCGCATTGGTACTAGAGAAATTTTTTGAAGTGTCAACAAATGAAACAAAATACATTTAGTGGCATTTATATTTTATATCGGCATCTTTCAAATGCCACTAATGATCATGTTTATTGTAGTGATACTCATTTTTATTTTCTGGGTGATCACTAGACAATATTGGCTTTACCTATGATTCCCTGATGATTGTTTCATCTTTCTCACCATCTTTTCCAAATTCTCTGAGGTAAAATCCAACCCATCCGCTACAACTCCATATTTGTTATTAACCCAATTACACCTAAACACGGAAATTCTAAACTCTTTAGTCATATTCTCATATGTCTTCAACATCACCATAATATGGAATCTTAGATTCTTGTGGTCTCTTATCCTTTTCACTAGTAGAATACATCAAATATGATTGCACAATGTTCCCAATGTTTTTTACTATACTATTGCGATCTTTACAATTTGTGTAGTATAAAGATCCATTTATGTCATATACTTCATATGATATGACCAACATTTTTGGTTTAAAGTCAAACCATTTGATATTCTCGACAACATGATTTGGTGTTTGATATAGTTTACTAAAGTATTTTATCTTAAAACAACCTAATAAATGTTCAAATATGATCTCCAGAAAGCCACATTGAACTAGAATTAGGATACTTTGTCTTGATAAGATCGATGTGTTTGGTGATATAAATACCCCCATCATTGATGTTGTGCAAAATGTACAAGTCTGCTTGGTCCCCAAACTCACTACTAATTCCATTCACTCATTCTCCTAGAGTATCCTTGTCAAAATAACATTCACTATGACAAGAATTTGGATTTCTATGAGTTTCATTGAAGTTTAGAAAATCATTACAAAAGTACACTACCTTCCTATTCACATAATCTTAAACAATACTCCTTTTAGGATGGATTTTGCAAAACACCCTTGAAAACATTCATATGCCATTCAACGTGATACATCTGGTGTAAAAATCTAGAACCAAAATCTTCACCTCTTTGATTAAATGGAAAACAAGATAAACCATGGTATCGAAGAATGAAATATTTAAATACATCCTAGGATGGGATAAGTTAACTATCACTTGTGTTTACCACTTATCCCTATTTTCAACATTTATCACTTTACTACATATTTTGTTGAAGTAGAAACAAAGTCTTGTGATAAAAAACCTTACATGCTTGTGTAATCAAATAGAAAGCAATAATATTTGTTTTATTAGAGTGTGAAAATCATATACTCCACTAAAACTAATCTACTATATTGGAATATATAACTAATAAAATAATAGTCTATACTGTCGATTTTTTTAAGCCTATAGTGTCACTTTTTAACTAACGTCTAAGTGGCCATCGCTATAGAATTTTCTCTATAGGGTCAGTTTTTTTGACCAAAGAAAACCGACCTTATAGAGTAAAAACCGACCAAAAATGCTGTAAAAAACCTGACCCAAGCGAGAAAGAAGAGGCTGTAATGTCAATTATTCCTAAAAAACCGATCCTAGAAAAGTCTTGTAAGGTAGTTTATTGCTAAAAAACCGACCCTATAAAGCAACATAAGTTTGCTCGGTGGAGAAATTAGTCGACTGAGAGGATTTCGGTCGAGAAAATTGTTGACCAAGAAAGTATTGCCTTAAGCTTCTCAGAGGTCTTGTAAGGTCGGTTATTGCTAAAAAAATTGACCCAATAAAGTAACAGAGGTTTGCTCGATCGAGAAATACGTCGACTGAGAGGATTTCAGTCGAGAAAATTGTCGACCAAGAAAGTACTGTCTTAAGATTCTCAGAGGTCTTGTAAGGTCGGTTATTTCTAAAAAACTGACACAATTGAGTACAAAAAATGAGCTTTCTGATCCCAAATCCTATAAGGTCGGTTATTCCTAAAAAACTGACCAAAGAAATCTATAAGGTCAGTTTTTTTTAAATAACCGACCCTAGAGGTTAAAAAATCGACCCTATAAAGCAACAGAGGTACTGTAAGGTCACTTTTAGGTCAATATAGTGACTTGCTCGATCGAGAAATTTGTCGAACAAGAGGATTTCGGTCAAGAAAATTGTCGACCAAGAAAGTTATTGTCTTAAGCCCACAACCTATAAGGTCAGTTATTCCTAAAAAACCGACCCTATAGATCTATATGGTCAGTTTTCTAAAATAACAGACCCTAGAGTTTACAATTTTTTTTAAAGAAAAATTCTGCAGAACAGAAATCTTCAGAATAAAAATCTACAGAACAGAAATCTACTTTACAAAGATCAAAACTTGCAATAGAAAGTAGACTTGCAAATGCAATGATGCAAGCCAAAAATTCATTCCAAAGCCACATTTGCTAGCTTTTATGTCCAATCCTATTCAAAATAATTTCCAAATCACACACATTCATAACAAAAATAATGCATATATCATTTAGTTGAGTTCATACACATATCACATCATAACATTCACAAAATGATAGATTGCAAGTTTGAGATGATATTAAAATTCATATCAGATACAAAAGTAAATTAGAAAGAGTTCCAGAACCACATACATAAATGGAGCTGACATATGCATTCAATCTAATAATATATTGATTTCATTTAGAAAAGCATCTGACCACTCTTCTTGAAATTCATTTAAATCCTCAAGTGTGTAAGGATGAGTTGTAAAGATCTACAATAAAAAATGTACATATGCTAAAATTTTATAAAATGACTGCAACTCACTTGTAAATTTATGATGTTATTCTTTATTACCAGATCTATAATCTGAATGTCATGTGATGCTTGTTTGACAATAGTTTGCATATATTTCATTACATAGTAGCCAAAAGCCCAACCATTACTTTGTATAGGATACTGCAAAATAACAAATTATACTTAATGTTAGTAAACTGCTATAAATAGAGTTAACACTATAAGAGTTGACATATAAGACTAAGCAGCTATCAAAGTAGCTACCTTGACATTTTTCAAAGTAAATGTATTTAATTTTGTGGGTATTTGTCCTCCACGTTCACGAAAAGCCTTTATACCCCTATTAATTAA